>CM066034.1:901624807-901888702 GCA_033557465.1 Ichthyophis bannanicus
AGTCTTCACAACCCACCCACTTCCCCTTCCCTTCAAATTGTCCCTATTTAGTTTTCGTCTGCAATTTTTGCTCCGCAATTCACCTGACTGAGGAGACCAGGAGGGCATGCAGCCAATGCATGTGTGTAGCAACGCTTCCAAAAGCATTCCGATTGGATGCTGGGGCGTGTTTTCTTGCGCCAGCCTCTGTCGGTATCGACGTCACCAACCAAAACATATGCGAAGGATTGATTACCTGCTGTTTCCCGGAGATCACCTGTTATAGGTTGAGTAAACTATGTTTTCCTGCTTGTTCACGGAGAAAGTGTAGTTTACTCACCTGTAGCAGGTGTTCTCCATGAAACAGCAGAAACAAGTCCTCAGAACCATCCCATACTCCCCAGGGAGTTGCGTTTTTGGCTCCTGCTGTGTGGATCATAAACTGGAGAATATTATGGCACTGAGGCGGGCAGGGAATGGCAGGCACAAGATGCCCGGTGTATCTACCAAAAGCTGCCTTGGGAAGCTTGGTGGAGCGTTCTGTTGCAGGTCTTCATCGGTGCCTTCACCCATACGTGAGGGACTTAGTTCCCTGACTGTTCACTAAAACAAACATCTGGCACACAGGTGAGTACGCTATAACCCCCGTAGGTGCACAGAAGGTTGTAAATCCCTTTCTTTTTGCAGGATTTATACATATGCATCTCCTTGGGGTGGGAGAACTAGGACAGCAATGGGCATGAGACAGGCACTTTTAGGTGCATATTTCATTAATAAAGCACAGTTTCTGCTTCATAGCAGTGTGCAATAATTGTGTGCACTTACTTTTCATAGAGGCCAATTTTTGAAAGGCACATAGGAGCGCATAGTGTTGTGTGTCTATGTGCCTTGATAGCTTAGGCAACCTTAAACCCGGTTTTTGAATAGAAAGAGTGAAAATTACAAGGCAGGCTAGCTAGGTCGCTTGTAAGATCCTCACTACATTTCATATGTTTCACTTCTGTGTTTCAGTACTTTATATCCTTAATTATTTTGTACATGGTGTCCCCCTTTTCTTTATAAATTAAAGATGCATGATTTGGACTTTGTTCTTGTATTACTGTGGGCATTTTATTTAGCTAGGGCACTGATCCAGAAAATAGAAGGTTTAGAAAGTGTTTAATTTAAAGATAGAGGACATTCATGCAGCATCGTTCAGAATTTTCTGGTGCAACTAATTTTGGGTTACATCATTAGTCACACATTTTGAAAAGGCGCAAGAGGTCTTATGGGTAATGTGTGGGGGAGTTGTGCACATTGATTTTATTATTGATATATGATTTTTTATTTCAGTGAGGATCATTATTGGTCTCATTGGCTATGGTCCCCCCCTTCAATTTACCCAGAGTTGTTTGGGATTGCATTGTTTTTTTTTTTGTTTCCTCAATTGGTTCCATTTGGCATGCTCAAACCCTCAGGCATTAACATATTTTAACCCCAATAAACATCTACCTTTTTAGGGATTTCTAATATACTTTTCCCATTTTTTGGTTTTTCAGGGAATTGGGGGAGGTGGTTAATAACTCAAGCCTAGCTTTGTTTGAGTACCAAAGGTAAATGTCGACATTAAATGCTAATGAAGACAGGTTACTGACTTCCAATATGCACTGCTGGGGCTAGGGTCCTGTAGGGATACTGTGTGGCTGCCTTGACATTATCTTGGAACAGAGGTTGCCTCTTGGTATTGTGGAGCAAATGGTGGTTTTCCCCCTTTCACTTGTTCAATCTGGACACCGCAGCCATCTGCCACCCGCTACCACCCAAAACACTGCGATAACCCAGAACCCATTACGTAATAACGCCCAGGCAGCAACCTCAACCCAAACAGAGGGGTGCCCTGCACCCCGGCACGACCCAGCACCAGGTGACAACCCTAAAACAAGAGGGAGGGGACTTGGTATGAGAGCACCGCGGGGTAACCAAAACCATCCACTAGCCATCTTAACTGGTTACGGGACTAGATGGGGACAATACTGAGTCTTTATCGGCCATTATATACTCTGTCTCCTATGTTATTAAAGGACAAAACGCTTTGAAATTTTACACTGATGCAAGTATTAAGGCAAATTAAATATCTTATTAGGTTACTTTTTATTCTGATTATTATCGTACGCACTTGCACGCGCTTTCAGAATTACTGAGAATTTTTATGGGACCCCCCCTGAGAGCCTTAGAAAGTAAAGTGCTAAGGAAGACCTGAAAATAAATTCTCGTTAGTAAATGAGACAAGAAACCGTGGCACAAATACAATCCAGGCTTAAAGGAGGAGTAAAATCATCCAATGAAACCTCAAAAGGACAAGAAGATGAAAAACATTCGGAAAATTACTAGAAGGTTTAGCGTTATGCAATGCAAGGCACTATCTAGATACATTTGGAAAGTTGTAAACCTCGTAAGCAAAGACAAGGATGGATTTGAACAATCTCCAGGAACAAGAGCAGGGAATGAGGTCTCTTCCACATTTTGAGTGAAATATGGGTAGGTGGCGGGCTTCGGTACCCGACTGGAGCCTGCGCGTGGGGAACGCTCCCCAGGCTTCCGTCAAAAAAGGAAAGCTTTTGGGAGGCATCTCCACAGTGCCTGCGCGCGGCCTTCGCCGCCTTTTCCTAAACCCGCACTTCTCTCCCAGTTCTTCTCTTTTCCGAGAGGAAGCCATGGCATGGTCGTGTTTCCTGATCCAGCCGCTTGCCGAAGACGTTCTTTGTTTTATTTGTATTTCTTTGGTCGTCGCATCTGCCATTCCCCAGCACGTCGGACTCGGTACCGGTCCGGTCTTTCTTTCTTTCTTCTAAGCCAAAAAAAAAAAAAAAAAAGAACATATTTTTCGGCCTCACGTTAGTGTGTTTTTCCTCTTTTGGGCGCTTAAGGCCTCACGAAAAAGTTTCGCTCATGGAAAAACCACGCCTCCGGGTATTAAAAAAGGGGCACTAAGTGCATGCGAGGTACTATGTCTGTTAACCAGGATCAACAATGAAATTGGTGTCTCAAAATGTTTGGGTCTGGACGCATTCCATTTTGGATTGTGTCGGCCTGACTCCTTTGATGTCTAAACGAGGTGTTAAATTTTTTACTAGTTACAGAACTGAGGGCAGCCCAAGTTTTCTCTCATGTGCTGTTTCCCTCTGATGCAGGCTTCCAAGTGGCATTCAGAGACGTCTTACCAGAGGCTGCTTCTCCTCCCGCATGGATCTCCACCACCACGGTAACCGAAACATAAATCAGGCTGGTCCTCGAAGGGTAGGACTGCTCTCTTCCAAGGGCAGCGAGATGCCTCAGGGCTTGCCTACGGAGGATCCCGCAGCCGGCCAAAACAACCACCCGGCGCAGGAAGCCTCCGGCTTCCAAAGCTCCAACCTATGGTGGTTACTAGGTTGACATCGGATGGCAGCGGCCTCGACCGAAAAAAAAATCACCTGTTTAGAATGCTCTGACGGGTGGCGTTCGGGCAACAACCTTTCCAGGGTACCGAGTTCAAGCATTCATGTGTCGAATGGATGCAGAATGTTTCTAATCCAGGCAGGGTCGAAGCCCGGGGCTAATCAACCCAGCCTCGTTCCATTCAAGCTGGGCGACGCACCGCTGAGTACCAGGCGAACAAACTCAGTTGTCGGTATCTGCCGGCAGGTATCCCGGGCACCCAATGGCCGGTAGAATATTAATTTACCGCGCATGGTTACCCGACTTGCATCGACATCGAATCGCCCCCAGGATGCGCCGACCTGCAGCGGTTCCCTGTCGCAGGGATAGCCATCGGTACCGAACCAGGGGGACCGATGACGCCCGAATGTCGCTAAACGCTCGATACCCGTATCGAGCTTGGGAAGAGCACCCTGCCAGTCGATCCTTTGATTCCTCCGAAGATTCTACGCATCGGAGGAGTGCCTGCTGAAGTAACCATAGGCCCTCCTGAAGAGCCTTTCTTCTCCAAAAAGAAGAATGTCTCCTCCAGAGGACTTGTCCGTTCAAGACTTTCTAAGAGAAGTGGCCTAAAGGGATTGCTATTTCAGTAACCTCTGAATACAGAGCCTAGAGCTAAAACATTGGCTATTTTTAGGTTATTCTAAGGCTCCTAAGGAGGCAGTCACTTGGCCAGTTAATGAGATTCTTTATGATCACATGATTGACTTATGGGAGACTCCTCTCACTATCTCTCATCATTCTTGTAGATTGGACCAACTATGTACTGTTGTCCCTCCTTGTTCTGGGTTTCATAAAACACAGCTCACGCACAATTCTATGGTGGTTGGCGTCAGCTATGAAAAAAGATAAAGAGTGCAAAAAAGGCCACGCCTCTGCTCCTCCAGGAAGAGAATGCAGGAAACTTGGATGCCTTTGTGGTAGGAAAATCTTCCAAGCCAGTCGGCTCATTGCCAGAATCAACTCCTATAGTCTTTATATGGGTAGGTTTCTGAAAGAAGTTGCAGATAAGCTGCAACACTTTCCTCCCTTTTCTTCCAGAGGATAAAAGGGAAGGAAAGAATTCTGATTGGGCTTAAGCATACTCAAGATATTTCAAAGTTTTCCAACCGTGCAGCTTGTGACTCCTTTGAGGGTGCCAGCAGAGCTAGCGGCCATGTCCATTTAGCTGCTTGCAGGAATTGCTTGGATCCAGGCTTCTGATGCTAGAATCTTATTGGTCCAGGATGGCTTGGGAAATCTTTCCTGTTACAGGTGAAAAACCTGTTTCGGCAAAGATTGGCAAATAAAAAAAGCCACTCAAAGGGATGCCAGAAAATTGCTGCTGTGGCTAGGACTTTCAAAGTCAACCTTCCATTCTGGCCAAGAAAAAAACCTTTCAAAAAGTTTTTTTTTCAAGAAAGGCAGAGTCCATCCTGCTTCTGGCCAACAATCCTCTACAGGTACGTTTTGCTGCTAAAAGTCAGCAAACCTAAACAGGCCAGGCCTAAGGCCTACAGGGGCGGCGGAATAATCAGCAGACCCAGCAGCCTCAGGGCTTTTGGGACTTGATGCTAGAGAACTAGCCTTTCTGGCTCTGAAACAGCCAGAGCCTCTCAACCATTCCAGGAAGGGTTGAGCTCATTTTGCTCCCAGATGGGAGCAAATTACAGCCGAGCAGTGGACCCTCTCCTAGCATAAGAGAGGGCTACAAACTTCATTTCTCAAACCTAATCCTCCCACAACATGGTGAGACATTTCAAGTCTCCAACATCTCTCCTCGACCTTCTAGGTTCAGGAGGTGGCTACCCTGCTTGCCAAGGGGGCAATAGAAGAAGTTAACTCTTCTTCAACAGGTGTCAGGGTTTTACTCCACCTACTTTCTGATCCCAAAGGAAAACCGGGGTTACAGAACCATATTAGATCTCAGAGAATTGAACAAATTTCTATGAGCAAGGAGAAAAGAAAAATCAAGATGCTTTCTTCTGGGCAATCTCCTTCAATCATACCTTCAGAGTCAGGATTGGATTTGTTCTCTAGATCTTCAAGAATGCGTACACACATGTCCTCATCCATCCATCATCACAGGGAGGTTCCTCCTTTTTTTTTTTTTTTTTTTTTTTTTTTTTTTTTTTTTATTTTTTTTTTTTTTTTTTTTTTTTTTTATTTGTTTTCTTGTCCAGGAAAGCATTTACCAATACAGGGTGCTTCTACTTTTGGTCTGGCCTCTGCTCCAAGAGTTGTTCACCAAATTGGCATGGCAGTAGTAGCTGCATGTCTAACGCACTCTGGGAATATTTGTAACCCATACCTGGACGACTGGCTCATCCGAGCTCCATCTCAGTCAGACGGCCCATTTTTTTGAATTCCATGGACTGCACAAGGCGCATTCTGCAGTATCTGGGAGTTGCGGTAAACCTCCCAAAAAAGTCCCAAGCTCACCGCTACTCAGTCCCTAGAGTTCATAGGGGCCTGAGCTCGATACTACCACTGCAAGGGCCTAGCTTCCTCAGGCCCGTTGCCTACGCCTAGTGCAGTTAGCCTCCCAGATTCAGTCAAAGAGCCATTTAACTGCCCGGGGAGGTGCGACAACTGCTAGGCCACATGGCATCTACAGTGCATGTGGTCCCCTATGCTAGCATTCACATGAGAGCAGCTCAATGGACTTGTGTCCACCCAGTGGACTTTCAAGCATCAGGGGCTCTGTCAGACAAAATAGCAACCTCCAGGCGCTTTTTTTTCTCTCCAGGTGTGGATGTCCACCCAAAATCTGTTGCTGGGGTCCCCATTTCAACAGTGGTTGCCCCAGGCCAAACCCTCACAACAGATGCCTCCCAAACAGGTTGGGGAAGTCATCTGCAAGACATCTCCAATCAGGGCACTTGGTCTACACAGGAGAACCTTCTCTACATATCAACCACTTGGGAGCTCCGAGAAGGTTTTCTAGCTATCAAGGGCTTCCCAGACCCTGCTCAGATACAAGGACAGTCCTCATTCATACGGACAATCAGGTAGCCATGTTTTACATAAACAAGCAAAGGCGGGAACTGGCTCTCTGTCGCTTTGCAACGAAGCTGTAAGATTGTGGGCCTGTCGCTAGAGAGAATCAAATCCATCTCCTGGCCGTATACCTTCCAGGAATCCACAACTTGTGGGCAGACAGGACTCAGTCGAGTGTCTGCTTCCACACGAATGGTCCCTGCACATGGACCAGGTACTCAGAATCTGTTCAAGAGGAGGGGAGCCTCGGGGACACAGACCTCTTTGAAAAGTCCGTGGAATGCCAAACTTACCCGGTTCGGTTCCAGAATGTCTGTCAGGGAGTGCAGGGCCAAGGATGCCTTCATCCTTCACTGGGGTCAAGACTTTCTGTATGCCTTTCCACCCATTACCCTTAATTCCCAAGACCCTGTTCAAGCTCCAAGAGGGATTAAGGATCTATGATCCTCATAGCTCCACGATGGCCACGCCAAGTATGGTACCCCTATACTTCTCCATCTCTATGAAGATCCCTCGCTAGAATTGGGAGCTGCTCCAGACATTCTGTCCCAGGAAGGGGGAATTTGTGGCACACAAACCCCAAGTCCCTTCACCTCAGAGCTTGGTTGCTGAAGGCCTAGGCCTTCAAGGTGTTGGAAAATCTTTCCCAGCAGGGGACGGATATCCGCCATGCTTTCAAGGAAAACCTTCTACTAGTCGTTCCTATGCTTTTAAATGGAAACGGTGTTCCATTTGGTGTACTGAGGAAGGGTCTTGACCCTCTAGCACTACCTTTGAATTCTCTATTGGAAATATCTCCAGCATCTCTCCAATGCAGGCCTTAAGACGAATTCAGTAAGGGTCCATTTGAGTGCTATTGCAGCATCCCTTAAGCCTATCAATGGACAGCCTATTTCCTCTCATCCTCCTTATTGCAAGATTCATGAGAGGCCTAACTTTAACTTTCTAAACCTCCCATGAGGCCTCCTACGGTGGCATGGGACTTAAATTTGGTTTCTTGGTCAGCTTATGAAGCCACCTTTTGAACCTTGGGCCACCACCTTCCTTGAAATTTCTTTCCTGGAGGTTTCCTTTTTCCTAATTGCAGTCTTCTCAGCTCGACCCATCAGTGAACTGCAGGCCTTAGGGGTAATCCCCAGTATTACAAGGGTTCCAGCATGTGACGGTTAGTCCTTAGGACCAATCCACACTCTATGCCTAAAGTGATCTCACCTTTTCATCTTAATCAAGAGGTATCTTTACCTGTCTTTTTTCCAGGTCCTCATGAATCCAGTGCAGGAGCGGAAACTTCATACCCTAGATTGTAAAAGAGCTCTTGCCTTTTACTTACACAGGACACAGCAACATAGAAAGTCTTACCAGCTTTTTGTTGCTTTTGATCCTTCTCATTTAGGACTTCACAAGTCTCTAAAAGAACACTGGCCAAGTGGATTGCTCCGTGTATTTCTTTTGCGTTACCAGAGTAAGAACCTTTCTCTGGCGGGCCATGTCATAGCTCACAATGTGAGGGCCATGGCCACCTCTCTGGCTCATCTTCATTCTGTGTCCATCGCCAGATCTGTATCGAGCCAGCCACCCTGGTGCCTCGGTTCATTACCTTCACAGCCATTACTGTTTGGACAGGGACTCCCGCCGGGATGCCTTGTTTTGGTCAGGCTGTCCTCAGACACCTGTTCCATTATTGAACTCCTACTGTCCTCCTTCCCTGAATGGATGACTGAGATCCATGGGAGGACGAGCGAACCCTTCCGGGTCTTCATACCCTGGGGATCTCCCAGGCATCTAAGCTAGGGAGTCACACTATGTGATGAGTCATTCCTGCTTGTTCATGGAGATTAGACACACAGTTACTTACCTGTAAAAGGTGATCTCTGGGAACAGCAGGAATTAGTCCTCACGCCCTCCCACCTCCCATAGGAGTTGTATCTTTCTCTATCTTTCCTTTCCTCTCTCTCTCTATTGTCTCAGCTTTAAACGTGAACTGAGGAGATTTGTTGGGTAGGAAAGGCGGGAAGGCAGCGCGCAGGCGCTGTGGGATGCTCCCAAAAAGTTTCCTTCTTGGGAAGCTGGGGAGTGTTCCCGCGCAGGCTCCAGCTGGTACCGACGTACCCATATGTGAGGACTAATTCCTGCTGGTACCAGAGATCACCTGTTACAGGGTAAGTAACGGGGCTTTTCCTCCGAGTCAAGGTGGTTTACATGGAATTGCGATTTAACTTACATTGAAAGTATGATAGCAAACGACATATTGCATTCAATCAAAGAGCTTTGGCTCGTAAAATAGATACAGGTTTGGACTGTATAAAACAAGGTAGTGGTAGGTGGCCTGTGCATTGTTATTCGGGTGGGGGGGGGGGTGTTAGTTACTGGCGGTTGAAATGTGCAGTAAACAGATGGTTTTTTAATTATTTACGGAAATGTCTTGCAGGTCCGTGAGTTCCTGAGCTGCGTCTGGCAGTCTGTTCCATTATGGAAGGTGTTGTAGGGTTGGAAGGCTCTTTTTGCATGCCTGTTGGTTTGATTTGGTTATGATGTGGAGTATGTTGAGGATTATTCATTGTCTAAGGGTACGTAATAAACTCTGTGTGGGTGTGAGGGCTGTATGAGTGATCGTAGATGTGTAGGGGAGGGGGGGGGGGGTCCTGAGTGGAATGCTTCTTGAGTTAGCATGATGGTTTCGTTTGTAGGGTCGATGTGGCTCTGCAGGGGGAAGCCAATGAAGCTTTTGGAGTAGTGGGACGTGATGTGCTGTTTTCTTGTTGCTGATTTTAGGAGTTCTTGATTGTTGTGGAAAATGTCTGGAGAGGTAGGAGGCGGTGGATTGTGGATCGTCCTTGGAAGATGTGCATTGCCCAAAGTAGTCCAGGTGGGGTATCTTGATGCTTGGAGTACAGTCCGGAAGTCATCTGGTTCTAGGAGTGGCCATAGGCACGGGACTGTTTTTGCCTTGAAGTAAATTTTTCGGGTGGTTTTGTCCTGTGCGTTGAAGGTTAGAATGTTGGTCTATAGTGATTCCTAGGGTACTTTCACCTCTGTTTTTTGGTTTGTTTTGATTGTTTTGTTTTTCAGTTGTTATCATAAATGGGGGGGGGGTGAGTTGAATGGTAGTGTATCTTATGTAGAGTGCCTCTGTCTTGTTATAGTTTGTGCAGGTTGTTGTTTATTAGCCTTTGTTGATACGCGGCAAAGCATTATTGGTGGTGGCTGTTATTTTGGGTGATGTGTGTGGTGATGGGTCCAATAGATCATAATGTCCGCAGCATAGAACGTGGAGATTTAGGTTGCGTGCTCTTTTGATTGTGCAGAGTGGACACAAGTTATATGTTGAAGAGCCTAGGGAGATAGGGTGGATCCCTGTGGGACCTCCTTGGGTTTGGCTTGTATGGGGTGAGAGGAGTTGTTTCCAATCCTTAGCTGTTGGTACCTGTCAGTTGAGGTATGAGGTGAACTATTTGTGGACAGTTCCCTGGATTCCCATTATGTGAAGAAGTGCTTTCCGAAATAGTATTTGGTGCTTCACTGTGTCGACTAAAGTCCGAGGAAATGTGTAGGAAGATATAGCAGGAAGCCTGATTTGGTCCTTTGCATTCCCTGTGTTAGAGTTTATTAAGATGGTTAATAATATTTTTTAAACTCCACGTGTAAGATGTCAGAAGCCATGGATCTCCAGGAACAAGCAGGAACGAGGTCTTCACAGTTATGGGTAGGTCGGTTACCGACGGAGTCTGGCGCGGGAACGCTTCCCCAGCGTCCAATCAGAAAGCCTTTGGAAGCATCCCAATACGCCTTGCGTGCTGCCTTCACCAGCCTTCCAACTGGCATCTCCTCAGTTTTCGTTTGTTTCCGCGGAGCTGGCAGGACGTCACTGTCACCGCAGAAAATTCTTCTTTTATTTTGTATTCTTTCTTGTTGGTGGCGCGGCGCTGCCTTCCCCGACGCCTACCCTGGTACCGCCGGTTGTTTCTTTTTGCTTTTCTGTAAAAATTTTTTCCTTTTTAAGGAATATATTTTTTCTTGCTAGTGTCTCACGGTTCTCAGGCCTTACAAGGACCCTCTCCATTTTCCTTCATGGAACAGCCAGCCACTTTCCCCAAGAAATGTACAACCGGTGACGGTACAACTTTATTTTTAGACACTCACAATGGTGTCTAACCTGCTTGGGTCCTGACCATTTTCCTCCGGAGCCCTCGGGCAATAGTATTGTGAAGAAGGACGTTTTCAACATCGAGTTCCCCTCGGACACGACGGTCCCCCTCCAACTTCAGGGCACCGACCATTCTCCAGGACCAAGCAGGAAGTCAGTCCTCCCACATATGGGTGACGTCGGCGCCTGACGGAGCCCTCGCGGAGCAATTTCCCCAGCTTTCAAAGAAAGGCCTTTGGGAAATTCGCAGCGTGCCATGCGCGGTCCCCTTCCCGCCCAAGGGCGCCATCTTGCCTCAGTCGTCTTTTTTCTGCGGAGCCATGTACAAGACGCTGTTTGCGCATCGTCCGCCCTGAAAAAGTTGATTTTATTCTACTATTCCTTTTTCTCGGTTCGACGCCAGATCCTGTTTCCCGCCCGGAACTGATACGCCGGTATCGAGGGTACGTTCGTTATTTGTGTGTTTTTTTTTGTCCTTCTGTGACTAGCGTTCGCGCCATTTTTCTTGTTTTCACTGGCAGCCCTTGTCTTTTGACCTCGCAGGGGCCCTTTTTCAACCAATGGCTGCAGCGGGTTTAAAAAGTGTGATCGGTGTAAGAACTTATGTCTCTTACCGACACACACGGGACTGCTGCCTCCGCTGCCTCGGACCCGATCATGACCCGATGATCTATGGTCCGTGTGGCAAAATGTCCTCGAAAGCGTTGAGTCGGCAAGCAATCAAAAAAGAACGAATTCTTCTATGACTCCGCCGTCCCCGGCCGGACCCGGGACCTCTGTCAGAGGCTTCGAAAGTCCCGGGACTCCCGGTTCATGAGCATCGTCGGGAGTTCCTCTGAGCGGGGGTCTCCTGCCCCCTGGGAACCAATAATAGGAAGAAGAAAACCCGACACGATGGGCGGCGTCGGTGGACGCTCCTGGTTCCTCGAGGGCCAGGTCGCCATAGCCTCGAATTGCCGTCCCGGGGTCCTCGGGAGTCGGAGAGGCCTTCAGAAAACATCCTCGGCTCCGAGATGGAGTCTCCTGGACAAGGTGAGTTACTGTAGTCCTCGTGGAATAGCCTCCGAAGGCGGAGCCGGACGTCGGGGCCCGAAGCCTTCGGGGCCCGAGTCGGGGGCATGATGGGGCTCCCTGAGCTCGGACTCCAGGTTGACGCGCCTTGGAGAAGCAGTTTGGCTCGCCTTCATGGACCAGCAGCGGGCATTGATTGCTGGCCATCGCGGTGCATCCTGCCCCGACCAACGGGACGTCGACGTCCAAGGCGACCCCGGAGGGGACCGAAGCCGATCCTCTGAGTCCATGCAAGCTCGACGTCGAACCTCGGTCCGGTCTCCCTCGGTCCTCGCGTCGGGGCTTGTGCGGGGTATTTGTTGGGTGAGTTTTTTGAGTTTTCGAGGGAGGGCATCGGTGCTTTGTTTTTTCCGTTTGTAGTGTTCTTCGATTGGGATGTTTTCTCGCTCTTGAATCCTCCACGAGGGAAGTCGGGCTGGGAGAATGAGGAGGAAGATTCCCCATGTACTTTTCGGACTCAGTGCGTCCCATCGGGACTCGCCCGAGTCGATGAACCTCGGAGGACCGTACCCCCCTGGAGGGACACCCGGTTCTCGGGATTTCTGTGCAGGGACATGGCCAAGCCAAGGCCTTGGACCTTCCCACGGATCCCGAGGAGGGAGCCTCGAAGCCGAAGACGCGCGATGCCCTCAGTATGGACTCGCCCCGAAGGAGGCCTTTTACTGTACCGGTTCCTCCGATGCTGGAGCGACTTCTCTTCCGCATGTGGGAGAGCCCCGGGCGTCGGCGCCGGTGTTAAGCAAGCAGCGTCAATTCCCATTGTATCGCTGTCCGCAAAGAGCCCCGCGGTTCCAAATAGGCCACAACTACCGACACCGATTCCATGGTGGTGGAATCGGCCATGCCATCGACCTCAAGAGTCAGAAGATGCACTCCTTGGTGCCTCCGGGCCGGGGTAGGCCTCGGAAACTGGATGCCCTCGGTAGGCAACGGCTTCCAGGGCTCTATGCTTGCTTGTCGAAGGTCCAGGACCTACCAGCTCTATATGGGCATGTATCTCCAGGTGACCCCTGGCAAAGGAGATGATTTTTTGCCGGCGTTCTCTGCTGGTCTCTCCGAGGAACCTTTGCAGAGGTTTCAGCCTTTGTCCACTGGTAGTCGGGAGTGCTCGAAGTTATCTCTCGAGCAGCCTATGATGGCTTCGAAGCATCGGCTCGAGTAGCCGGAGCAAGCCGGCATCGGTGCCCGCCGACAGGCTTGGCTTCAGTCATCCGACCTCGAGCCATGGGTACAGGACAAGTTGGGCGAGTGTCCCCTGCAGAGGTGAAAACCTCTTTGGCAAGCCCTTGGCTGAAAAGGCTGCACAGATCGAGACTGAGACTCTGACCAGGACTCGGCTGTCCAGAAAAACCTCTGCCCCTTCTCAGAAGAAGGGCTCGGGGAAAAAGCCCTTTTACCCGAGGAGGCGAACGGACTATAAACACTACCCTCATTATCAGGCCTCAGCAGCTCCCCAACAGGGTCAGCAGGCCAAGGGACGGGGTAATGGGTCCCGTAGGCAGCAGGCCCCCAAGCCCACAACACCGGCCCCTGCTCAGCAGGGTGGGGGTTTTTGACTTCCGTCAGCATAGCCTCTTCCCCTCCGCTGGTTTCTCTCCGCACAGGAGGCCGCTGGTCCACTTTGCCCACAGGTGGTCAGCCATCATATCCGATACCAGGGTGCTTCAAATAGTTCAGAAAGGCTATCTTCTACACTTTCACCAGGTTCCTCCCTCCTACTTTCCAGGGGAGCCTCCAAGACTCCCTCTGCACAGGGACTTACTCCTTCAGGAGTTGGCAAGTCGTCTTCAGGAATAGGCTGTGGAACCGGTGCCCCACCACCTGAGAGGTCACGGCTTTTATTCCAGGTACTTTCTGATACCAAAAAGAACAGGAGGCCTCAGACCCATCCTGGACTTGCGAAACCTCAACAAGTTCCTGGCAAGGGAAAAGTTCAAGATGCTTACCCTTGGAATACTACTGCACTACCTCCAGCAGGGAGACTGGCTATGCTCCGTAGATCTAAAGGCTGCCTATACTCACATCCTTATTCAAACATACCACAGACAATATCTCAGATATGTTTTGGGAGGAAATCATTACCAGTACAGAGTACTACCCTTTGGCCTATCCTCCGCCCCCATGGTGTTCACCACATGCCTAGCAGTTGTGGCGGCCTATTCTAAGACTTCATGGCCTTTTTGTGTTTCCATACCTGGACGACTGGCTCATCAGGGCCCAGTCTTCCCAAGAGGCCACTCAGGCCACTCATCGCACTGTGACTCTACTCCAGCACTTGGGATTTGTCATAAACTTCGCAAAGTCCACTTTGCTCCCCTCTCAGAATCTCGAATTCATAGGCGCCAGGTTGAACACACTTCAGGCGCGGGCCTTCCTGCCTCTGGACAGGGCCCACAGGCTCATGGATCTCGCCAGCCACTTCTCGCAGCAATTCCCTGGTCTCTGCCAGGCAATTTCTGAGACTGCTCGGCCATATGGCTTCCATGGTCCCATGTGACCCCCAATGCCCGCCTGAACATGCGACCTGCTCAGTGGTGCCTTCGCACTCAGTGGCATCAGGCCACGCGGAGCCTGGCGGACTCAGTACAGATATCCGACCTGCTGGTCTCTTCTCTGCGGTGGTGGCTTCATCTGGCAAACCTGGTGCTTGGAGTAGATTTTCAATCTCCTCCGCCTTCTCAGGTACTGACAACCGATGCTTCTCTCCTAGGTTGGGGAGCACATTGCCAAGGGTAATGTACTCAAGGCCTCTGGACTCCTTGGGAGTCCTGCTCAGCAGATAAACTTCCTAGAGCTCAGAGCCATCCGCCTAGCTCTGAGAGCCTTCTCCCACCTCACTTCTCACCAGTCTGTGCTAGTCCAGACAGGACAATCAAGTTTGCAATGTTCTACGTGAACAAACAAGGAGGCACAGGCTCCTTCCTTCTCTGTCAGGAGGCGCAAAAAAACTGTGCTCTTGGGCCACCCTTCATGGCATACTCCTCAAAGCTGTCTATCTCCCAGGTCAGGAAAATTACCTGGCAGACAAGATGAATCAGGATCCTCCAACCACACGAATAGAGATTTGATCTGTTAGTGGTTCAGCGGATCTTTCTCAAGTGGGGCCCTCCCCACCAGGGTCTCTATTTGCCAGTCCTCTGAACCGGCAACTTCCCAGAGATTCTGCTCTCGACAACCACATCCTCTCAGAGTAGCGGCGGATACTTTTTTTGATTCCATGGTCCACAGGCCTCTTGTATGCCTTTCCTCCCATGCCACTGGGGTCTCGGACGCTCTTCAAGGTTCTCCGAGACAGAGCCTCGCTAATCCTAGTGGCTCCCCGGTGGCCGAGACAACCCTGGTTCCCGCTTCTGCTGCAGCTGGCGGTGGACACTCCTCTTCCTCTGGGGTTTCAACCCGATCTCCTGTCACAGGATCAGGGGTCTCTCCTACACCCCAACCTCCGGTCCCTTCATCTGATGGCCTGGCAGCTGAAAGGGTAGTCCTTGCTCCCCTTCTGCTTCCTCGGGAAGTGGAGGAGGTTGTCTTGGCCTCCAGGCGGCCCTCCACCCGGAAGTCCTACGCTCTTAAGTGGCGTCGGTTCTCCGTGTGGTGTGCTCAGCACTCTGAGAATCCTTTTTCCTGCTTGGTGGCAGTGGTCTTGCAATATTGCTTTACCTCTTCGACCTTGGCCTTAAGTCCAACTCTGTCAGGGTACACCTCAGTGCTCTCTCTGCGCCATCACGCACCGGTGGACGGCAGGCCTCTTTCCAACCACCCTTTGGTGGCTCGTTTTCTCCGAGGGCCTCTTCTCCTTAAGCCTCCTTCTCCTTAAGCCTCCTTTGCGCCACACCAGCCCCTGAATGGGATCTGAATGTGGTCTTGCAGTGGATTACCTGTCCGCCCTTTGAACCTATGGCTACCTGCCCTCTTCGGTTTCTTTCCTGGAAAACCTTGTTTTGGTAGCCCTTACCTCTGCTAGGCACGTTAGTGAAACTGCCAGGCCCTAGTGTCTGATCCTCTTTACACTAGGTTCTACAGAAATCGGGTAGTCTTACGGGGACTCACCCTAAGTTTTCTTCCAAAAGTGGTTTCTCCTTTTCATCTCAACCAGGAGGTGGTTCTTCCGACCTTCTTTCCCAGGCCGCACACCAGCCGGCTGAAATGGTCCTGCATACCCTGGACTGTAGGGAGGGCCTTGTCCTTCTACCTTGACCGTATGCGAGAGCATCGGAGGGCTGTTCAGCTCTTCGTTTCTTTTGACCCCAATAAGTTGGGGCTCCCTGTCTCCAAGCGTACTTTGTCCATATGGGTTGCTGACTGTATCGCTTGGGCTTATGGGGCGGCCGGCCCTCTCGTTGGAGGGTCGAGTCATGGCTCATCGTGTTAGGACGAAGGCTGCGTTCAGTGGGCTAATCTCCGCTCTGTTCTGTTGGCAGACATCTGCCGTGCCGCACTTGGTCTTCAAGCCAGACTTTTGCGGCCCATTACTGCCAATGGAGAGGGAGTCCCGCAGGGACAGTGCTTTCGGACAGGCAGTCCTCCGTAATCTCTTTGAGGTATAGGCAACTCCTACCCTCCGTCCCGGATGTTGGGCTACTGGTTGGAGGCGTATTCAGAGAAGATTCCTTCCTTCTGTGCTACTGAGCTTGAGGGAGCTCCTTTTTGATCTTAGGGTCTCCGGTAGCCTTAAGCTGGGGAGTCCCATATGTGAGGACTGACTTCCTGCTTGGTCCTGGAGAAAGAGTAGTTACTCACCTGTAACAGGTTTTCTCCAGGAGCAGCAGGAATCAGTCCTCACAACCCTCCCTCCTCCCCTTGGAGTTGCAGTTCTATGCTTTCGTTATTTTTTGCTAATTTTTTGCTGTCTTTTCGCTATGTCATCTGACTGAGCAAGATGGCACCCTTGGGCGGGAAGAGGACCGCGCATGCGCGCTGCAATTCCCAAAGGGCTTTCTTTGAAAGCTGGGGAAAATTGCTCCGCGAGGGCTCCGTCGGCGCCGACGTCACCCATATGTGAGGACTGATTCCTGCTGCTCCTGGAGAACACCTGTTACAGGTGAGTAACTTCTCTTTATCACCTCACTGTATCTTGCTATTCCCCTTGATTTACCCTAGTCACCAGTTGTGTGGTCTGTCTTGATTAGATTGTAAGCTCTGATGAACAGAGGCTGTCTCTTACTTGGTCAGTACAGTGCTGCGTATGCCTTGTAGCGTTATACAAATGATAAATGGGAGTAGTAGTATAGTTGTGGTTAACAATAGCTTGAGAAATAATTGGAATATTCCAACTGTATGTCATCATGGAACTTCAAACCATATTAACTGTAGGAAGAATGATTTTTTCCTTATAAGCTTCATTTCTTTCTTCGCCTGCAAATGTATCGCTGTTCTGCATTGCCAAAGAGCTCAAGTTTGGTTTCATCTGTCCATGGAAGCATTTTCCTTGAAAGATTGTGGTTTCTAAAGATGGGTTTGGGCAAAGATCAGGTGTTGTCTTTTTCTGTCTGTCTTTGAGCAGTGGGGTCCTCCTTGGCCTACGCCCATGAAGTCCGTATCTTATTTAGTGTGCAGCTGTGGTGCGGTGCGGGTTTGAAATCACTAGATCGCTCCAGGTCAGCTTCAAGCGCTCTGATTGTTGTACATGGTATTTTTCCAACAGTTTGCACTAACCTTCGAAGACTACTTGGATTAATTTTCCTCTTCACACCACGTCCTGGGAGGTACTTGATGGTTCCATGAGCAGAAAACATCTTATTAATATTGTGAAATGTAGACAAAGGAATTCCCAAGATCTTTGGAGATGGCCTTGTACCCCTTTGAAGTTTGTTTGGTGATAAAGGGCTTTTCTGGGTCTCGGGCAACTCTATTGTCTTCTCCATTGTGAAGATGGAATAGGAAGTAAATGTGGCCATTTTAAACATTAGAGCCATTTTTCATTGGTTGATTCAAGTCATGTGAGTTTGACAGTTGATCACACGTGCGTCTAATTCATTGCAGTGGCAATGTGGTTCTTCTGTTCAAACTGAAGTGCCAGTGAATCATGTCCTGGCAATGTCCCAGTTTTTATACTATTTTCTTACTATTTTATTTTTTTAAATTGGTCTTGTTTTATTTGATTCTTTTATGTGTCAAATATATGTGTGCATATAATCCAAAGCCATTTCACTGACCACTCATTCATGAGCTGGAACAAATTACAGTTGAATAGTGGGAGAAACTACCAGCAGACAGATGTACGAAACTTATAGATGGCTACAAAACATTTGGAGGCTGTCATTACTGCCAAGAGTTGTGCAACCAAATATTAGTGAAAGATGCCATTAATCCGGTCTGGGTCATATTTGGTTTTCTCAGAAATTACTACGTCTAAGTTGCATAGGCATTCTTTTTTTTTTGTTGTATACCTTTGAACATAGTATTAAAATAGTAATGATGACATACAGTTGGAATACCTCGGAATAACGCTGGATCAGAATCTTACCTTCCAAAAAACACATACAAAAACAACTCGTTGCCATATCTTCTAAGATACAAACCCTGAAAAACCTCCGACCTCTATTAAACTCTGACTTTCCTTCCGTATTGTTTGCCAAGCCTTCACTACCCCCACCCTCGACTTCTGCAACCACATATACCATGGCCTCCCAAAACACATTCTCTACCCCCTCTAATTAGCACAGAACATGATAGCATGCCTAATCTCCAATACTCCAAGAAGAACCCACATTACCCCCATGCTCCAATACTTCCACTGCCTCCCTATCCTTTCTAGAATAAAATTCAAAACCCTTACCCTTATCCATAAGGTGATCTATCAGGAATCTTCCCCCTGCCTTCAGTCACTCCTAAACCAGCCGACCAGCCTTAGATCTCGTAGGTCTAACTCAATAAACCTTCTATACATCCCAGCCCAAAAAATTAGAAAGCACGCAAACTACATGCAAATGAACCTTCTCCCTCTATGCCCCAAAGGATTGGAATACCCTCCCACCTGACCTTAGGAATTGCCCTGATCATACAGAATTTTGCAAAAAACGAAAATCTTTCCTTTTCCAAGAATATTTTAGTTCTACCCCTCATACCCCCATCCAACCTAGCACCATCTAGACCTAGCCGATATACTACCCACACTCAATTTCCCTCCCCCCCCCATCTAATGTACATAGTTGCTGTTTTCAGCTTTATAGTCAACTGTTAAGTTTTTGTTCAAATGTTCTATGTAAAACAGATGCATTGGCACTGTTATGTTGAGTCCCCTGTAAACCATCTTGAATTGTAGAAAGATGGTATATAAAAAAAACTTTGAATAAAATAAATAAATATGTCCAATTATTTCTCCAAGATATTGTACATAACATATCTAAAATGCAAGTGTGCCAATAATGTTGAGCACAATTGTAACTGGGGGATTTCTTCACCCATCCCCAGTGAATCTTGTTTAAAGTCCTTTGCACTAGGCTAGTCAGCCTTCTGCAGAAAACATCTTGGCTCTTTTTGGCTTGGTGGACAACCATTTCTGCACAGCAGCCCTTGGAAGATCATCCTGTGGTTCAGGAAACCAAAATGCTCCCGATGATACCATCCATGCAGCCATGCATTCATCTTTAGGATGTGAACTTCTCTGCCTCAGCCTTTACCCTCAATAAGGAGGACTGAGGAGAACACCATTGGTGCACCAGTCTGCTTCACCCTCTCTCTCAGAGCCATGAAGTCACTTTGATATGCTTGAAGGGATACCTAGCAGTATCATTTGTGACGACATGGATGAACATCATCGGATAATAGTCAGTAGGCTTGATGAGTCTCGGAAAACTCTCTAACATCTCAGATTTTGGAACCTTGCAGAAGCCACACCTCCTGGGACATCAAGTCTGGTCAGCAGATGGATGCCTCATTACCCCTCAGAAGACAGTTGCCAATCATCCTTTGCTTCCTTGTGGTCACTGATTCTGCAACTTACGGGTGCTTGAGCTCTGGTTCTTCTGGGATGTTTTTCACCACTTGCACTCCCAGGGCTGCATACTGGCAGACAGCACACCTCCCTTTTCTGAACCTTGCTTGCATTTCAGGCAGTTCCTGTTCCAGTATGACTATAGTTTCCACTACATGATCTTGAAAAGAATCTTGCTGGTGTGTGGGATCAGAGCAATTGTGCAGCAATTTCCACAGTCATTTGGATCATCTTTCTCCAGTATTTGTATGAACATAGATCTTATCTCCAGGAACAAGCAGGAATGTAGTCTTCACATATGGGTATCGTCGGTACCGACGGAGCCTGCACGGGAACGCTCCCCAGCATCCAATTAGAAAGCTTTTGGGAGCATCCCACAGCGCCTGCGTGCTGCCTTCCCGCCTTTCCCAACTGCCTCTCTCCAGTTCTTCGTTTTCCACTGAGCCAGCAGGTCGTTTTCCTGTCACCGCAGAAATTATCCCATATTTTTTCTTTCTTTTTTGTGGTAGTGTCTGCCTTCCTCGACGTTATACCGGTACCGCCGGTTCTTTCTTTCTTTAAAAAATAAATAAAAAAAATTCTATCTTTATCTGGATTTTCCAGCTTTTTTCTCTTGGGTGCCACGTGCCATTTTGGGCACTAGGCCCAATTTTTTCCTCAACATGGAAAAACCCGCTTTCGGTTTTAAAAAGTGTTCCAAGTGTGGCGGTACCATCTCTGTCACTGGCACTCATGAGTGGTGCCTCAAATGTTTAGGTCCTGACCACTCCATCTCGGAGTGTGTTGCCTGTGGGATGATGTCGAAGAGGGGTTGACAGAACCGAGCAGCTAAGCTTAGCACTCTTTTTCCCTCCGATGCAGCATCTGTGGCATCGACGTCTTCCAGGGCTTCGTCTTCCTCCCATGGATCTCAGGTAACCAAACATAAATCTGGCCGGTCCTCAAAGGGTAGATCTCTTTCCAAGCATCGAGATGCCTCTGGCGTTGCCCTTGAGGAACTTGTACCGGCAAAATTGCCCCGGCGGGAGGCTTCGGCTTCCAAAGCATTATCGGGCTCCAGGATGTTCTCGAGGCCTCAACCTCGGCAGAACTACTGGTGCCATGCTCTGGTGTACTGGCCGCTTCGTCCGGTACCGACACCCAGGCATCGGCAGCGTCAATTGACCAGAGATTCCTGGCTATTGAGCGCAGTCTGGCAGCTCTCCTTGCGGCATCGGTGCCTTCGGAACCGCTTCAGACAGTTCAACCGGTATCGACACCGGCTCCGGCACCAATATCGATACCGGTACTGACAGCGGCGAGTATGCTACCAACACTGAGTCATGCTATTTCCTCCGGTATCGACAGGCCGGTACTGGACCCCCTCCGGTACCGACTTTGATCGGTACCGGTATCGTGCTTTGCAAGAGCACCCGGACAGAAGATATTTTGAATCCTCCGATGACTCTGAGGATTCTGATAGCTCTGTCGATACCGGAGTACTTCTCTCTGAGGAGCCCTCTTCTCCTAAGCGTAGGATGTCTCCTCCAGAGGATATATCATTTCAGGATTTCATCATCAGAGAGGTGGCTAGGGGTCTTTCCATCACAGTGGCTCCTGAAACAGAGCCCAGAGCAAAGGAGTTGGAGATTTTACAATATCCTAAAGCTCCCAAGGAAGCGGCTACTTTGCCTATTCATGAGATTTTACATGATCTCATGTTAAGAATGTGGGAAACACCTCTTACCACCTCTCCCCCTTCCCGTAGACTGGATACCATGTATCAAGTACCTCCTTGTCCTGGATTTCAAAAAACTCAGTTGCCACACCACTCGTGGTGGAGTCAGCTATGAGAAGGATCAAGAGTGCAAAGAGACATGCATCTAATCCTCCAGGACGTGAATGTAGGACTCTGGATGCCTTTGGGCGTTGAAAATTCCAGGCCTCTATGCTTTCTGCCAGGATTAGTTCTATATTTTATACATGGGAATGTTCCTTAAGGAGGTTACAGGAGATGTCGAGCTTATAAGCCCTCTCCTTCCTGATGATAAAAGGCAGGATTATCTTACACTTGTCAAACATGTGCAGGATGTTTCCAAGTTTGTTAATCGTGCAGCTTTTGACTGCTTTGAGTGCATAAGCAAAACCTCTGCCATTGCCACAGGTGCTCGTAGGATTGTCTGGCTCCAGGCATCTGACTTAGAACTCTGGGTACAGGATAAACTGGGGAATATTCCTTGTACAGGCGAAAATCTCTTTGGCAAGAATTGGCAAGAGAAAGCTAATGAGCTGGATGCTGATAACACCACTTTGGATAGACTATCCAAGGCTACAGCTGATCCTGCAAGGAGAAAATCCTACAAGAAGCCATTCTTCTCTAAAAAGAATAGGTTTTATCCCTCCTATACCCAGCAGGTACATTCTGCAGGTCAGTCTGCCCGAAAGGGACAGCAGCCCCCAAAGCAAAGGAAATCAGAGGCTGCTAAGCCTCAACCGACCCAGCAGTCTCAGCCTCCACAGGGGCTTTGACTCCTATCTAGAGAACTTGGCCTTCCTGGCCCTGAACGGGTCAGAGCCTTCCACCATCCCAGGAAGGTTGTGTCATTTTGCCCTCAGATGGGGGCAGATAACAGCAGAACAATGGACTCTTTCCATTGTAAGAGAGGGGTACAAGCTTCATTTCTTCAACATGCCCCCTCCTACGGTGGTAAGACAGTTCAATTCTCAGACTTCTCTCAACACTCAGTTGAGTCAGGAGGTCAGTTTACTTCTTGCCCAGGGGGCAATAGAAGACGTACCCATTTCCCAACAGGGTATAGGGGGTTTACCTCCCCTTATTTCCTTGTTCCAAAGAAAACAGGGGGACATAGACCCATTTTAGACCTCAGAGAACTGAATAAATTCTTGTTCAAAGAGAAATTCAAGATGATTTCTCTGGGAACTCTGCTGCCATACCTTCAGAGTCAGGATTGGCTTTGTTCTCTAGATCTCAAGGATGCGTACACTCATGTTCTCATCTATCCAACTCATCGAAGGTTCCTTCGCTTCCTGTTCCAAGGAAAGTACTACCAATACAGGGTGCTTCCCTTTGGCCTGGCCTCAGCACCAGGGGTGTTTACGAAATGCATGGCTGTAGTGGCAGCATTTCTTCGCACTCTAGGAATATTCGTCTTCCCCTACTTAGACGACTGGCTCATTCGAGCCCCATCAGAGTCAGAGGCCAGAATTTCCCTATCTTGCACAATGTGTATCCTTCAGTATTTGGGCCTAGTCATAAATATCCCAAAATCCAGCCTAACTCCCACTCAGTCTTTAGAATTCATAGGGGCTTTGCTGGACACCAGAAAAGCAAGGGCCTATCTTCCACAGGCCCGCTGCCTTCGCATTGTGCAGTTAGCCTCCCAAGCAATGTTAAAAACTCATCTCACTGCTCGGGAAATGTTACAACTACTAGGCCACATGGCATCTACCGTGCACGTGGTTCCCTATGCTCGCCTCCATATGAGAGCAGCCCAATGGACTCTATCCACTCAGTGGACTCAAGCATCAGGCTGCCTATCAGACAAAATAGCAAACACAAGTCACCTTATTTTGTCTGTACAATGGTGGCAGTCAACCAAAACCTGTTGGTGAGGTCCCCTTTCCAGCAACCCCTACCCCAGGTCACTCTAACAACAGACCCCTCACAGGTGGGTTGGGGAACTCATCTGCAAGATCTCTCAACCCAGGGCACCTGGACTCCACAGGAGACCCACTTACATATCAATCTCCTAGAACTCAGAGCAATCTTCCTTGCTCTTCGAGTGTTCCATACCCAACTCAGCTACAAGACAGTCCTGATTCAGACGGACAATCAAGTAGCTATGTTCTACCTGAACAAGCAGGGAGGAACAGGTTCTCTGTTGCTTTGCAACGAAGCTTTGCCTTTATGGGCCCTCGCCAGAGAGCATCAGATTCATCTCCTTGCGGTGTTTCTGCCAGGCATTCAAAACTCTTGGGCAGACAGACTCAGTCGAGTTCTGCTTCCACACGAATGGTCTCGCCATGCAGACCAGGTAGCAAAAATTTTCAAATTTGGGGAACTCTGGAAATAGACCTCTTTGCAAGTCCGTTGAATGCCAAACTTCCCCGGTTCTGTTCCAGAATTCCGGCTCAGGGTTCTCAGGCCAGGGATGCTTTCCTCCTCTATTGGGGTCAGGACTTCCTATATGCCTTTCCATCCATTCCCCTAATTCCCAAAACCCTACTCAAGCTTCAGAGAGACAAGGGCCACATGATTCTCATAGGTCCACATTGGCCACAGCAGGTGTGGTACCCTCTATTCCTGCATCTCTCTCAAGCTCCATCTCTGGAGTTAGGATCTACTCCAGATCTCGTGTCTCAGGAGGACGGGATGTTGTGGCATCCCAATCCACACGCTCTGCATCTCAGGGCCTGGTTGCTGAGAGCCTAGACCTTCATGGTCTTAACCTTTCTCAACAAGTAAAGGATGTCCTTTTTGCTTCTAGGAAACCTTCCACAAGACGCTCGTATGCTTTCAAGTGGAAAAGGTTTTCTATATGGTGTTCACAAAAGGGTCTTCACCCCTCTGCGATACCTCTGGAATCATTACTGGAGTATCTCCTTCATTTATTTCATGCAGGACTTAAGACTAACTCAGTAAGAGTCCATTTAAGTTGTATTTCAGCTTCTTTAAAGCCTTTAAATGGACAGCCTATTTCCTCTCATCCTCTCATAGCGAGATTTATGAGGGGCCTTCTTCTAACTAAGCCTCCCATTAGGCCACCTCCAGTGGCATGGGACCTGAATCTAGTTCTTGGGCAGCTCATGAAGCCGCCTTTTGAACCTTTAGCCACTACCTCCTTGGAATTCCTTTCCTGGAAAGTTATCTTTCCCATTGCAATGACATCAGCACGTCACATCAGTGAATTGCAAGCATTAGTGGCTGATCCTCCTTACACGAGATTCCATCCTGGAAAAAGGCATCCACAGCCTTGCCTGGGAGTGGTGTAAATCCTACCTTTCGGATCACTGGCAACAAGTCCGTGTTGGTTCTGAAACTTCAACACCATTCCACCAGCAACAAGGTGTCCCGCAAGGTTCCTCCTTATCTGCGCTGATGTTCAATATCTATATGCAGCCGATATGCAACATCATCCGATCCTTCAATATTTCTGTCCTAATCTACGCGGATGATGTTCTGCTATTCACCCCGTTCAAAGTCAAACAACCGGAATTCATTGGTGCTGGCAGAGGAACGCGGAGGATATAGGGGCAGAACAACAGCTCCTAGGCTGCCTGGACTGCTGTAGCCGGTCCTCGGCTTCAGCGTGGTTTGCTATCTCCAGAAGTGCCTCAGGAATATCGGGCAGGCGGGCCCCGGGCACCCTCCTCTCTGCGGGGTCCTTGTTATATCTTTGGACTCTTTTCTTTACCGCGGAGCGTGTTCGCGGAGCGTGGTTAAAGGAGCAGGTTGTGCTCCTTGGGCGCTCCTTCGGCGATACTGCGGCTCTGCTCTGCGGATATTTCCTGGTTGTGTTGCCTGGTGAAGTGATGGGGAAGCGGAAGCCCAAGAATGTTAATAAGGCTCCTACTGTTGCAGTGGGTCCTGGAGAGAAACAGACCGGTCCCTTGGACAGGCATTTCTTGCCTGTCCCTCTTGCGCAGTCGTCACCAGATGGAGTATCCCTCAATTCCAGTGGGAGATCTCCCCCTCCTCAGCCTGCGCCTGTACAGTCTATGGATTTATCAATTGGGGCTTCTGATTCCGCAAGTATAACTAAGTCACCTTTGGTTTTGCCTACTCCTGTGCAATCTCAATCTTTAAATGTGGTGTCTACTATTTCACCTACCTCGCCTGATGGTGATGTAACATTGAAAGATATTTGGTCAGCTTTAGTAGTTATTGATCAGAAAGTTTCTTCTACATTGAATGCGCTTTGCACCTTCTCTGAAGAGGCTGTTGTAACTTTTCAGCAACTTGATGAGAAGGTTCATAGTCTTGATAATGTGGTTCAGTCTTTGAAATCTCAAGTTCCTCCACTTCAGGCAGCTCATACAGTTGCTGTTAAAAATTCTTTGGTGTTATATTCCCGAGTGGAGGCCCTAGAGAATTCTTTTCGTGTATGCAACCTTAGGTTTCTTAATTTTCCGTATACGTCTTTGTTAGCTCCTGGAATACTTTTAGAGAAGTATTTCAAAGAGATTCTCAACATTCAAGAGCCAATTGTTGTATCACAGGCTTATTATATTCCTCTTACTAGTAAAAATGTTAATCCTCAGGAAGGGGGGATGGATGAAATTGTACCAGCTATTTCAAATTTGACCGCGTTTTTAGAAGACTCTACTGATAATATTTCTACTCGCTCCACTTTATTAGTCACATTTGCCTCCATCGAAGTTAAGCTGCGGATACTTCGTGCCTTTTTTAAGAAAAAATCTGTCCCTTTTTGTGGTCAGCCTCTTAATATTTTCCCCGACGTATCTCGCGAGACTCAGCTTCGTCGGAGGCAATTTCTGGCTCTCAAATCCAAGGTTTTGGCTCTAGGGGCCACATTCTTTCTACGTTTCCCATGTAAATGTTTGATTGGATTTGTGGGAGCCTCTTATGTATTTATGGATATTACTCATCTTGAGAAATTTGTGATGGATCGTTCAAGTGCAGGCTCTGGAAATAAGTCTGGTAATCAAATGGTAGGTTCTCCAATTGTGTAGGCCTTTGAGCCTGGTTTTCTGTATAGATTCTATTTCCTTTTTGTTAATTCTGTCAGTACCACTTAACATGGACTTTATATTGTATCATGTTTCCTAGTACTTTGTATGCAGTATGTATTGTACTATTTTCCTTTTCTAATTTGGTGTATTTTCACTATAAATGCTTAATAAAAAAACAAACAAAAAAACAAAACAAAACAAAACCTTCACATTAACTTCAAGAAAACGGAGGTACTTTACATGTCAAGGAACAAAAACTTCTCTACCCTCTCCAGCCTAAGGGTAAGAGATGCGGAGCTTCCAAGCCGCAATGCCATACGTTACCTCGGCATTACTCTTGACCAGCACCTTTATTTCAAGGAGCATATAAAAAACATCACCAGGTCCATCTACAACAAAATCAGGACACTGAGGCATCTCAAACCTATGCTACCTGCTGATGACTTCCGAACCATCTTCCACATTTAGATTATGCAAATCTAATCTTGTACGGCCTACCAAAGAATACTATCAATTCTCTCCAACAAGCCATGAATGCCGCTACATGTGTCCTCTGTGGTCTAGCCAGATCAGACCACATCACACCAATACTCAAGGATCTCCATTGGTTACCGATATACTCCAGGTTAACATATAAGATTCTGCTAATAACATTCAAGATTATCAACAACATCGCCCCAATTCTCTCAAGGAACTTATCACACCTACTCCAAAAACTAGAACCAGAAGGACAACAACAGACAACACTTTGACTATTCCCAAAGACTCCATAAAATGCTCCCAAACAACCAGGAGAAGAACCTTTGCCTACTATGCACCAAAATGTTGGAACGACCTCCCCCCAGAAATCAGAGCGATCTGGGACCTTCTACAAATCTGGAAAGGTTTAGGCAACTCCTACCCTCTGGCCCTGGTGTTGGGCTACCGGTCGGGGGCGTTTTCAGAGAAGATTCCTTCCTTCTGTGCTACTGAGCTAGAGGGAGCTCATTTTTCCGTTTGAGGTCTCCGGTAGCCTTAAGCTAGGGAGTCCCATATGTGAGGACTGACTTCCTGCTTGGTCCTGGAGAAAGAGTAGTTACTCACCTGTAACAGGTGTTCTCCAGCAGCAGCAGGAATCAGTCCTCACAACCCTCCCCCCTCCCCTTGGAGTTTCAGTCCTATCATTTCGTTTTTTCTAATTTTTTTGCTGTCTTTTAGCTATGTCATCAGACTGAGCATGATGGCACCCTTGGGCGGGAAGGGGACCGCGCATGCGCGCTGCAATTCCCAAAGGCTTTCTTGGAAAGCTGGGGAAATTGCTCTGCGAGGGCTCCATCGGCGCCGACGTCACCCATATGTGAGGACTGATTCCTGCTGCTCCTGGAGAACACCTGTTACAGGTGAGTAACTACTCTTATCTTCTTCTACACAGGATGAGGTAACCAAAAACAGTCTGTTAAGACTAGCCAGTCCTCGAGCGGCATTTCTCATGGCCTTGTCCTCGAGAATCCACTGGCTTCAAAACCCCGGTGGGAGTCTTCGGCCTCCAAAGCCTGTGTAGGGTTTCAGGTTGTTCCTGAGGTTCACCCCTCACAGAACATACCTGAGCCATGCCCGGTGGTGGCATCTGCTTCGAGCGGTACCGATACCCCGGCATCGGCACTGGTGTTGGATGAAACATTCCTCACCAAGGATCGTCGTCTGGCATCCTCGGTACCTGCGAGGCCAGTGGATACGCTCCAGACCGACCTTCCCGTATCGGTACCGACACCGATACTAGTAGCGACGTCGGTACCCTCCAGACGTGCATTGATAGACTCGCTTCCTTCGATGCTGAGTCTGGAATCGATCTCCAGTCTGGAGGACTGGGTACCGACTCGCCTTGGTACCGACTCCCGTCGGTACCGAAGGCTCGGTTCTGATAATTCTGATCCGCAACTCTCGCTTCCTCCGATACCGTTAGAGTTGCCACCGGCTGGTCTTCATCCACCGGTATCAGATACGGTACCGAGATCGGTACTGATATCCACAGTACCATTGCTGTCAGTACCTTCCATGCTTCCCTCGATGCCGAGTTTGGAATCAATCCCTAGCATGGACGATCTGTTACTGACTGTCGCTGGTTCTGACCTGCAGTACCAGCGACCACCATCTAAGGATCCCATACTGCACCATTCAGGATCTTCTATTCCTATATACTTGAATAGATCCCCCGGTGCCAACGCTAGTTCTTCATCAGATCTAGCCTATTCAAGGCAAGTTCCCTCTGGGGATCCTTCTTTCCAGACTTTCCTCCTGGATATGGCAAATTCACTTGCCATTCCTATTCCTGGACAAGATCCTACACAAGGGAATACAGAATACCTCTCTGTTCCTAGCAAAGCAAAGGAGAATATAATGCTTCCTTTGCATCATTCTTAGGATCTCCTTCTACGAATGTGGGAAGCTCCTTTAAAGGTACCCCCACCTTCCAGAGCAACTGATCTCCTATATCAGGTGCCCCCCTCTCCAGGGTTTCAAAGGACTCAACTTCCTCATCATTCCATTGTGGTAGAATCAGCAATGAGGCGAGTGAAGAGTAATAAAAAGCACTCTTCTTGTCCGCCAGGTCTTGAGTCTAAGACACTAGATGCCTTTGGACGTCAAACCTTCCAGACATCCATGCTTTCAGCAAGAATTCTCTCATATATTTTTTATATGGGTCTATCTCTTGAGGAGGTCACAAGGAAATTACATCTTTTGACTCCTTTTCTTCAAGAGCCCAAGAGTAAAGGACTATTCCTTACTGGTTAGTCATACTCAAAATATCTCTAGGTTTCTTACTCGTGCTACCCTAGACTCCTTTGAGTCTGTTAGCAGGACTTCTGCTCTAGCTATAGGGGCACGACGTAGAGCCTGGCTTCAAGCTTCAGACTTGGACAAATGGGCACAAGAAAGACTGGGAAATACTCCTTGCACTGGAGAAAATCTCTTCAACAAGGAGTCTTTACTCCAGGTTACTCAGTTATCCACTGACTTTCCTTTTTCCAGAGGCTGTTCTACGCCGCCTTCTTTCCCAGTAGGTAGGAAATGTCCTACCAAACTTTCTTCCCCTAGGGGGAGAAGGTTTTACCCATCATCTGCCCATCATAAAGATGTTCCCAAACAGGGGAAACATCGCCCTGGTCTGAAGAATCCACAACCTCAACAGGGTCAACAAACCCAGCAGTCGCAGGGTTTCAAATAGATCATTGTCCCTCTTGGTTGGTGGTTAGGGTGGCAGTCTGCTTCCTTCACTGGCAGTATCTGCACTAAATTTATCCTAACCTACCTAGATATCTCTTCATGAGACATCTTTTTTCTAAGAGTCTTTATGATGATCATGCCCATACTTAACAGTTTCCTCTTCCTCTTGAAGGAAACAGAGGTAACAACTATCAATAGACAGTTGTTTCTCTCTACTGGCATGTATCATCTCATCTGTCAGAGACTTCCTCCATAGTCGGTCTCTTGCAACTCTGTCTTACCTCCCTCTTACTACAACATTTGGTTTGTAAGAGTGGTCCTTTTACACTGGTAAGCTCCTATGGTCCTCTACCTGTTCTACCGGGGGATTTTCCCTTCTGGAGTTGTCTCCCCCCCTTGTTACCTTAGGGCAGCTCATCAGACAATAGGAACTCCTACCATGTCTGTTGTTGTTTTTCCCAATCTAAAAAAGGAAGAGGGAAAATAAATTTTCCACGCTGCCCTGGTAGTTGCTGCAGATACAGCAATTCCTAGTGGTTAACCACTGGTTTTGTTCACTACACAACCAGGGATTCCCCTCCACTAGCAATCCTCCTAGCCTCAGTGCTAAGTCCCAAACTGGTTATCAACCTCGTTTGGGAAACCCTATTATCACAGTCTGGTTGGTTAACTTCTATTCTTCGCCCCCTTGTCCTTGGCAGAATAGCTGGTTACCTGCTGGCTTTCCACAGCCAGTTTTTTCTTCTAACCAACCTGCAGCATGCTCTCTGCATCTCTACAGAGTAGCTTTACACTATGGGCCCTTGCTAGAGAGCATCAGTATCTTGCCTAGCAGATAACCCCAGATGGTTAGGAGGGGTTCCCCCAGTCATGTTCCATGTCTGGCAGGTATTCCCTACCCTTACCATCTCATCTTAAATCTCTTTTGAGGCATAAGCCTCAGGCCTTTCATTACGTGAAAACCTAAAGGAGGGCCAATTCCCTGGCTTGGCCCATATCTCCTTGGGTCTTCTCGTCAGAGATAATTTTCTTCAATGGCAGCTAGAGGACGCCTAATACCCATCTTGCCCTCATAAGCGGGTAACTAGGGAAGCTTCCTCCAGGGGCGTCCTCTATCCATTCTCCATACTGCAATTCTGGAGAAATCTGGACTTCCTGTCTGCAGACTGAAGTTATCCTCTGTAATTTTCACGTAGGCCATCCTGGTTATTCAAGAGCTCAAATTCTGCAAAAAATTCAGACTTCTTCTTGTCAAGGAGACCTTTCCTCTGACTCTCCCAGTCATAACCAGGAAAAAAGAATTCTCTATGTATCTATTCAAGCAGGTATCAACCTTCTTGCTGTCAGATGAATCTTCCTCTCTCCCTATATCCCTAGGGGGGGTGAGGTTCTATGGACATCTCTCCATCCACATACCTGGAGACGTGTCTATATGCCTACATATTCATATAGGTATATATAGATATATATAGATACATATATACTATTCTATATCTATCTGTGTGTCTTCTGCCCATCCATATCTCTTTATAGATATATGCATATATACCCTATATGTACATATATATTTATAGATATAGTGAGATATATTTTTAGATAGATCTGTATCCATCTACTTATCTATCTGTCTGTTAGGTTCAGATATCCTTACATTCCTATATGATCCTGACAAATGGGCACTACCCCTATCAATGCTGTGCCAGCATACTTAGGGGACTACACTTATAACCACTTCCTGTGGTAATTAACAAACTTTTTCCTTACCATAACCTTTTAAGGTTAGGTACTCCTGAATCTCTCCATGTACCTTTTTTCTTTCCTAATTGACCCCATTTAGGAAAGACATTGCGGAGCTTCAGTTACTCTAAAGCTTAGCGTTCCTGAGTCTGTCCTCACTTTCTTATCAGATGCAAGGGTCTCCATACCCTTTCTCCCCTACATGGACTGATTCCAACCCCAGTCCAGTTGGGTCAGACTCATTTTTTCTCTTGGTCCAAGGTTTGTACTGTTTTTGGACCAAAACATCTTAAGCTTTCTTTCATAGTACCTTCTGCGTCTCCGCTGAAGCTCTACCTCTTATACTACCCCAGTTTTTCCCCTGGGGCTATTTCTCACCCTGAAGGGTTCTGACCTCCACTTGTTTTTGTTCTACTTTATTACCTCTACTTCTCAGTGAGGTACCCCTTGAGCACATTCACTGGCTCTTCTAACAGATCCATATGTAGCTCAGTGGACTTGTGCAATGCCAACAAGGGAGGCCCAGATTACAATATTATACTACTAAATGCCCTCTATACAGGGTCTTCCCCTTTTGAAGCCCTGTTCTAGCCAGCTGTTCCACATCTCCTTTTCTGTATTCAACTCCTACCCTCCATCCCCAGGATGCCTGAGGTCCTGAGGAATAGCATGGCTCGTTCTAGACTTGCAACATACTATGACTCCCTCTGGGCATCTGAGCTTGGGAGTCCCCATATGTGAAGACTCATTCCTGCTTGTTCCTGGAGATAGCACAGTTACTTACCTGTAACAGGTGTTCTCTGGGAACAGCAGGAATAAGTCTTCACAACCCACCCTCCTCCCCTACTTACTAGTTGCTTTTTCTCTATCTCTATCTTTCCCTTCCTTGCTCTCTCTCTCTCTTTGTCTCAGCTTTCAAACTTAACTGAGAAGAGGCAGTTGGGAAGGCGGGAAGGCAGCACGCAGGCGTGTTGGGATGCTTCCAAAGGCTTTCTGATTGGACGCTGGGAAGCGTTCCCGCGCAGACTCTGCCGGTACCGATGTACCCATATGTGAAGACTTATTCCTGCTGTTCCCAGAGATCACCTGTTACAGGTAAGTAACTGTGCTTTACTGGGGATCCAGGAGATCGTGTCTGTCAATGTGTTTTTGTATTTGGTATTGCACTGTTTTCTTTATGACCTTTGCTGCGAAGGGCAGGTTTGCAATGGGTCTGTATGATGCCGGGTCTGACATGTCCAGGGTTGTTTTTTTAGCTTAGGATGAATGGAGGAGATTTTTAGGCTTGTGGGAATGATTCCTTATTGAAGTATCACTTGTGTGAATTTGGTGATTACTCCGCTGAATTCTTTTTTTGTTTGCCTTAATCCAGGGGTTCTCAACCCTGTCCTCGGACCCACCTAGCCAGTCAGGTTTTCAGGATAACCACAATGAATATGTATGAAAGAGATTTGCATACACTGCCTCCATTATATGCAAATCTCTCCCGTGCATATTCATTGTGGTTATCCTGAAAACCCGACTGGCTAGGTGGGTCCCGAGGACAGGGTTGAGAACCCCTGCCTTAATCCATGATATGGGGCAAGAATCCAAGGGGAAGGTAGTTTTTGTTCAGGGCTGTTATGGTGTTCTCTATTTGTCTTTCATTGATTTGATTGAAGGAGCTCCATGTGTCTGTGTGGTCATCTATGGTATTGGGTGGGGTATTGATACTTGGTTGTGGCTATAGCTGTTTGTAGTGTTGGACAAATTGTTGGTGTGTTATCTTGATTTCTTGGTTGTCGGCGGATGGTGTTTTTGTCAGCTATTTCACAATGAAGAAAAGCTCTCTTGGCCAGTTGATTGCAGTGTTTAGTAGTTTGGTAAGGTGTTCTCTTTTTATCTTGTCTGATTCGACATGGTATTTCTTCATCAGCTGTAGATAATGTGGTTTGTCTCTTTCTTGTTTTGTTTTTCGCCATTTTCTTTTATGTTTGCGAACTTGTCTCCTTAGAAGTCAGAGATTTGGGGTATACCAGTCAGTCTTTAGTTGCTTTGTGTGTGTATTTGTATTTGCTATCGTTTTGGTCTTTGGGTTGTTGGGGATTATTGCCGCTTTTCTGATAGTGGTGTTTCAATTCTCATTGATAAACTCTGGGTCAGTGGAGTCCATAGGTAGTTGTTCGAGGGTTTCTTTGATTAAGTTGTCTTTGTTGAATAGTTTAAATTTTCTTCTGGTTGATGATTGTTGGTTGGGCCTTGTGAGAGTGAGAGCTCAATGAGTTTGTGGTCTGACCAGGGGACTGAGTGGACTTGTATAGAGTGGGGGGCGCTTGTTTGTGCGTTAAGGCTACTGAAGAAGATTAAGTCCAATGTGTTTCCTTTTGTGTGTGTAGGAACGTTTACTAATTGTGCTAGGTCCATCGCTGTCATGGCTTGAAGGAAGGACTGTGTATGGTTTTGGTATAGTGAGTGGAGGTTGAAGTCTTCTAGACCTAGTAGTTCCTTTCCTGTTCTGGCTGCTGATTATAATTGTATCCAGTATTGTTGATAGGTCACAGGTGTTGGAGGATGGAGTCCTGTATATGAGGCAAATTGCGTTCATTTTATTGGAGACTGTGATGGAGTCAGATTTGTTGGTGCTATTGCTTGCTTGGAGCCAGAGATTGATGTTTTTCATAGCTATGACCATCACTCCACCTCCTCTTTGTTGGGTTCTGGGACATTGATATACTGGTATGTCATATCCATTTGGTGTGAGCTTGTTCAGGAGTATGTTGTCTGTTTCTGTAATCCATGTTTCAGTAATGCAGAGTATGTCCAGATTCTTTGATTCCAAGAGGTCATTGATGATTTGAGTTTTATTTCGGATGGGGAGTGAGTGAGCATGAAGTTGGGCGGTATAAGAGTGCAGAGCTTTTATATGCATTAGTCGTCTTGTGGTTCGGTGAGGGTTGTGTGGGAGACATGAGTTCACTCTGTTAGATAGTTGGTTTGTGTGCCATAGCAGGGGTGCTTTGGTGGTTTGTGAGTTGTGTGCCATGGTAAGCAACAGGAGCGCTAGCAGTAAGTAGAGCAGAGGGTAAATGGTGAGCATTTTAGGTAGTTTACTTTCTGTTGTTGTTGTCACTGGTGCTCTTTGTCTGGAGATTGTATTGTGCATGTAGGTCAATGTGATGCTGCAGGTTCTTATTGCGTCTGTTGTGGTTTGCTGTTCGGTGCAGTTCTTTGTTTTGGTTTGGTGAGGGCGTCCTGTTTGAGATTTTTGTTGTGCTTGGTTTAGGGTGGTTTGTTTTATGCTGCTGCTGTCGCTGTTGGTCCCTGCCTGCAGTTCCCATCTAAGGGCCACGCTAAAGGGCACTCTGGCGAGGCCCTCAGGCACGGGATTTGTAATCATCTGGGATGATTTGGATTATCGCTCTTCTAATGCAGGATGGGAGGCTGAGTGTGACTTGGACTTTGCTTTTTCAAATATGGCTCCTATAGTGTGGAATGCTTTACCAGTGGCACTGAGAGTTGAAAGAGATTATTTGAGATTTTACAAACTGTTGAAAGCCCATTTGTTTGCTCTGGCCTATTGGTAGTGCTTGGCTGGATTTTATGAATGGAGAGGAATATCATTTAGGTATCATCTGATGTTTTGTTTTAATTGTATGTTTGTCTTATTTTGACTGTGTATGTATTGTTCTTAACCGCCTAGATCAGTTTGTTACTGGATGGGCTGTCTATAAGATTATCTAATTAAATTAAATTAAACTAAACATGTATATTCTATTTATGTGCATTACTATGATTTACATAAATGTTATGTTCTGCTTTATTTTCAGGCAGTACAAAGATAAAGAGGAGGAAAACCAGAGTGGCTTTTTTTCAGCTTTAACTAACATGGTAAAACAGGACAGAATATCACTTATGATAAAGAATTAAAAAAAAGGTTTTTGTACCAGTGTTCTATAATTACAAAGCAACAATATTGTGCTTAGCTCTTTGCAAGGTAGTTTATAGTGTTATAATAACTCAAGCTTAAGAGCTTTTTAGTTTGAGCCCAAGAAGATTTAAAGCCCTATTTTACATAGAACATCTAGATCAGAAAAGAAAATAAACATCCAATTTGGGAATGGACTATGAACAGTGTCTTTTGTAAAATATATATAAGGGCATGAAGGAGTATACATTTTGGGTACACAGCACATACAGCAAGAACAACTATTTTACCAACAATTACATCAAAAAAGAACACTATCGCTTGGGATTTTACCATGTAAATACCAATTTTACAACCTGCACGAGTAAGCATGGACACCTACACATTTAAATGCTGGATTTTGCCAAGCTAGATGTCCAGGAAGATGAGTAAAATTATTCTTTTTAGAGAATTTTGATGGAGTTTAAATGGCAGAGAGGTAAGCACAATTGCCCCCTTAATCACTGGTGCAAACCCCGTATCCAAACATGCCTTGCACAGCAGGTGTAGATGCCGACATCTATGGTTTTTATTTTTACAGTATATGTGTGTTCCCATTGTATCACTGGAAATGCGCACACATGTTTCTGGCCCACCCACAGCACATCCCCTTTCAAACTGTGCATGCTGCAGCTTTTACATGTATAAATAGTAGTTTTCTAAAATTGCTATTTAAATGAGTAGTAATTACTTGTAGGATTACTTATGGGAACCGGTTTTTTCACTATGTGTATTCTCTTAAGTACCATAAATATTAGCAGTCCTAAAAAGACTTTTTTTTTGTTTGACATTTTTTCAAGATTCCAGCTTATATTGCTAGTTCTTTATCGTCCCTCCAGTCAAGTCCCACACCTCTGGGTAGTGCACCTCTTCCAGTAGCTTGGAGACTGAGCATGTCATCTTTTGATGACACCAGTACTAATACTGTGGGGTCTGCCCACTATCTCCAGTGCACTCAGTCTCCAGGCAGCTAGAGGAGGTAGTGAGCCAGGGTGTTGGACTCACTGAGGAACAACTAAGGAGCAATGTAGGGTAGTTTAGTTTAGTTTTTGTTTTATTCTCCTTGTGTACATTCTTACTTGGAACTAAGGAGTCTTTGCTTTTCTTTTTAGCTTTATTTAAAAAAAAAGAACAAAGGATTGGCTGCAGAGGCAGCACAACAGGGAACTGTGAGAGAGAGCTCTTCTTTTTTGGCAACGGAAAGAAACCCCCCCTTTGACTGCTCAGGGTGTTGGAATGGCCGGTGAACAAATTCGGGGGATCGGCGGCTCCCGAACCCACTAATCAGGTGAGGAGCTGCCTAGTCATCACAGTTGGCTCGTGGCTCAGACAGTCCCCGAAGGCCTTCGCAGCACCAAAGCCGTTCTGGAGGCTGAGCACTGTAGACCCGGAGGACAGTAAATGGCAGAGGATGTTTTTCGTGCTGGTCTAGTCCTTGGAGGTTGGCAGGCGGGCCAGGGGGCTCTGTTTGGCAGTGGCAGGCTGCAAGCGGGAATCATGTTGAAGGCCTGGTTTAGTTCTGCAGGCCTGCACCGCGTGGCGGCCGCTTCAGAGCAGCGCTGGAAAGGTGGGTGTTTTGCTTTCTCTCGCGCCTTTTCCCGCTTTGGAGAGGTGGCTTCGTTGATGGCACGGGTGTCTTTGCTACAATTCCTGAGCTTTTAATTTGCTCTGGTTTGCTGTACTTTACTTTCTTTTGATTTATTTTGGATTTCCTTTGATTTCTTTTAATTTTTGGGAGCTCTCTTGGGATAGCAAAAAAAAAAACAGGAGGAGGAAAGAACAAGGAGAAGGCCTTGTAGGCAGGCCTGCGGCTGTCCGTTGGGCCCCAGTGTCGCTGGATCTGTTCCTTGCTGTCTTCTGGGCTGGTAGAACTCATGTCAGCCATAAGCCATGATTATCCCTCGGTATGCCGGCCAGACCACAGTGTTTGGTCTGTGGGATCCGAAGGGGTACAGTTTCAGAAACAGGAATTTGCTGGGGCTGTATGCAGGAGGCTGCCACAATGGAGCAGACCCTGCAGGCCTTTGATGTTAATGCCTTGTTGCTTCAGGCTTCCATTTGTGGGGCCTGGGTGGCAAGGGCTTGCCTTCACTGGGTGCAGTAGGAGGAGGCCCCTGACCAGTCGGGGAGGCAGCTCGATTGGAGTCAGGAGCAGTCTATCTGGTGGATATCCATTACAACATGATCAACGGTCTGTCTAAAAGTATGGCCGCGGTAATGGCGGCCCGCCACTATCTTTGGCTCTGGAACTGGGCGGCGGATAGTTCCTCTAAAGCCAGGCTCAGTAAACTCACACAAAAAATACAATTGGTCACTACTGTTTAAGAACGATTATCAATGACTCCAAACAAAATTGTATCGTTCATGTTAACCACTGTGAAGGATCAGAAACAACCCCAGAGGTCTCAGTATAAAAGAACACCGCTGCTAAGGCATACACCAAAACGCAGCAATCGTGTTTTATCACATCAGTGACCTCAAGGGGAAACACTTTAAAACTGAGCTCCAGTCCTTATGATGTTTTCCACATAAAAATAATTCAAAATTAGCCAACTCAAGAAATGTAGGATATTCAAATGTTGTATACTCAGTTTCCAAAAAGGACTGGACACTCCGTGTCACACTCTGATCCCAACGTACAGCCCCAGTACCCGCAAGACATTTCACAACGATTTCTTCAGGGGACTGCTAAAATACTACAAAAAACAAAACAAAACATAACTAACCATCACCCTCACATCCCAAGGATATCCTTCATCAACAATAATTAAACAAACTACAGAATTCACTCACCAAATGTGCTGCCCACGTTCTCTCACAAGACGGCTCAACGCAAAGTACTTCAGTAACAAATGCAAAAACTGCCGCCACCAAACAAAAATGCCGCGCATGCGGAAAGCTCACTGCGACTCCATTTTTAAAGCCCCTCAAAACCACAGCACGCAGCCGCTCTCGCGAATCTACCATATAACTAACACACCCCGTCAACCATTAAAAAAATAATACTAACCGGATGAACAGTAGCAGCCCTACCAACTACCGTTATTCAATCATATCACTTTTAACAACCACTAAAAGCATGCTGACCACTCAATACTACTGTTCAAGCCCCTCGGAATCAGAGTTTTGAATCGATAGATCAACCTTTGTTCTCTCTTAACCAAGACCTGATCCTCTAAGAATAGTGGGGATTTTTTAGAAGGCGAAAACAACAGAACAAAAAAGAAGAAAAAGGAGTCTGATCGTCTAAAGCAGCGCGAACATCCTGTGGTGAAGAAAAAATGAGAGTGATTCCAAATATGCTGCCAGGTTCAGATTTGGTGGTGAATTTGTCGGGAAAAGATCTTTCTCCTTCAGAAGTGGCTCTCTTAAATAAAGGCTTGTCATTTGTGCCCAATATGTGTTTTGATTCATTTCAATTTAGGATAGACTTTGAAGCCCTTATACGAAAATTACAATTGAAAAATTATTTTGCAGAAGCTTCAACTTTGGGATGTGATCAACAACAACAGGTTCTACCCGATCAGGGCTTTGGTAGAATACGGCTACCGCTTAAGCCTACGTGGTCCCCCCCCCCAGGTCCTCCTCATCCAGCATTAGAAGTGTTTAAGAAGTTGGTGCTTCAGGATGTACGACACCTTGAAACAACCCATAAATTACAGTGTACAGCCCTTACTGCGGGTGAGCGTAAGGCGTTGCAGGATTTACGTGCCCGGACTGATATCGTTATAAGAAGAGCTGATAAGGGGGGAGCAGTCGTCGTGCTTGCGAGGGATGATTATATTACAGAGGCGTTATCTCAATTGCAGGACTCTACAATTTATTCATGTTTGCAGTCTGATCCTTTAAATGATTTACAGCGTGAGATTTCTCGTCTTACTTCAGAGGCACTGCAAGATCATCTCATTACAAAACAAGAGTTTCAATTTTTGAATGTTAAAGCTCCTAGCACGACTAAGCTGTACCTTGTCCCTAAAATTCACAAAGATCTAGTGAAACCCCCAGGTAGGCCTATAGTAGCTACCCGTGGTAGGTTCCTCGAGCCACTTTCCACGTTTGTGGATTCGTTTCTGTGTCCTTTGCTTGTGAAAGTTCCATCTTATTTAAAAGACACTACTCATTTTTTGAACATTCTTGAGGAGGCTCATGTGTTCGCAAGTCAACCAGATGTTCTGTTAGATACGTTAGATGTGGTTCCATTGTACACTAATATACCGCAGGGGGCAGCTTTAGAGGTAGTGGAACAGGTATTATGTCAACGAGATGATATGACAGAGTCCAAGCGAGATTTTCTCCTTAATTTGGCAAGAATGGTGATTTATCACAATTATTTTGTATTTCAGGGAGTCCTTTATCAACAAAATTCAGGTGTTGCCATGGGTGCTACCTGTGCCCTGTCCATTGCTAACTTCTATATGGGTTCTTTTGAGCAAAAATGGGTGGTCTCGTCTATGTATTCTTCCCACATTTTGGTGTGGAAAAGGTATACAGATGATATCCTTCTTCTGTGACGGGGATCTGTTGATTCGTTGAAGGGGTTTCTAGAATGGGTAAATACTTGTGATGTAAATATTAAATTTACGTATACATATCATCAAGATACACTTCATTACCTTGATGTCTGTGTGATGAGGACCCCGCAAGGTTGGTCCACAACTTTTTTTAAAAAACCTACGGATAGGATTACTTTCCTTCAATTTGGTAGTATGCATCCACCACGATTAAAGGCAGGGCTTCCCTTTTCTCAGTTTTTACGTTTCCAACATAACTGCTCAGACAAGGTAGATTTTAAGAAGAAATCAAAATTGTTACAGACTAGTTTTCTACAGCGAGGGTATCCCAGCTCCATAGTGAGACAAGCTTATTCCAGGCGTTGTTTAATAATCATCGGGCAGCATTGTTACATACGAAATCCACTCGAGAGAAGACTGATTTTGAGGGCACTCATGTCAATTTAATTACGAAGTATTCCCCTTTGAGTGGTGAACTTCAAAAGGTCCTTAAAAAGCACAGTAATGTACTGGCCGTAGTTCCTGGGCTGGAAAATAAATCCGTGAGGTGTGTTTGGCAGAGAGATCATAATTTGAAGGATTTGCTCAGTCCAGCAGTTTTGCCATCTGATAAGGGCGATTTACCAGCTTTTCAAAAGGGAGGACACAGTGTTTGTGGCACATGTGACATCTGCGCTGTCACACTCAGCGCTGATGTCTTTTGTTATCAGGGAGTTACAGTGCATCTGAAGAGTCAGACTACTTGTGCTTCGAGTTTTATGCCCGTGTGGTCTTTGTTATGTAGGAAAGACGAATCGCCCGTTTCGTGTGCGTATGAGAGAGCATCGGAGCCGTTTAAATCGTAGGATCCTGGAGGCTCCTTTGGTTTTACATAGTGTGGAGAATGGTCATACTTTTGAGCAGTTCCGGTGTTTGTGTTTGGAGCAAGTGCTTAGTGGCAGCCAAGGAAGAATTTTGGATCAGGTCTTGGTTAAGAGAGAACAAAGGTTGATCTATCGATTAAAAACTCTGATTCCGAGGGGCTTGAACAGTAGTATTGAGTGGTCAGCATGTTTTTAGTGGGTTTGTTAAAAGTGATATGATTGAATAACGGTAGTTGGTAGGGCTGCTACTGTTCGTCCGGTTAGTATTATATTTTTAATGGTTGTCGGGGTGTGTTAGTTATATGGTAGATTCGCGAGAGCGGCTGCGCGCTGTGGTTTTGAGGGGCTTTAAAAATGCAGTCGTAGTGAGCTTTCCGCATGCGCGGCGTTTTTGTCTGGTGGCGGCAGTTTTGCATCTGTTACTGAAGTACTTTGCGTTGAGCCGTCTTGTGAGAGAACGTGGGCAGCACATTTGGTGAGTGAATTTTGTAGTTTGTTTAATTATTGTTGATGAAGGATGTCTTTGGGATGTGAGGGTGATGGTTAGTTATGTTTGTTTGTTTTTTGTAGTATTTTAGCGGTCCTCTGAAGAAATTGTTGTGAAACGTCTGGCAGGTACCGGGGCTGTACGTTGGGATCACAGTGTGATACGGAGTGTCCAGTCCTTTTTGGAAGCTTGAGTATACAACATTTGAATGTTCTACATTTATTGAGTTGGCTAATTTTGAAATATTTTTATGTAGAAAACATAAGAACTGGAGCTCCGCATTAAAGTGTTTCCCTTTGAGGTCACTGATGTGATAAAACACGATTGCTGCGTTTTGGTGTATGCCTTAGCAGCGGTGTTCTTTTATACTGAGACCTCTGGGGTTGTTTCTGATCCTTCACAGTGGTTAACATGAACGATACAATTTTGTTTGGAGGCTCAGTAAACTGCCTTTTAGGGGCAGACTGCTTTTCAGCACACGACCTGGATAAGCTGGTCAAGGATTTGGGAGAATCCAAGGGAGGATGGTTGCCAGAAGATAAGCAAAAACAGGGCCGTCCTTCGCCTGCTTCCAGAGATCAGTCAAAAGACTTCAGGAGGTTTCGTTCCTCTCAGTTTACTGCCTTTCAGTGGGGATGCTTCCCGGTTATGGGACAGGGGTTTTGAGGCTTTCGGGGAGCAGGATGAGGTTTTGCCCCTGCTGCGACCCTGGGATCCAAAAAATCCCAATGAAGCTAGATTGGCCGAGGTGGAGTTGCAGCCTGTAGGAGGTCGGCTGCGGGAGTTCCACCCTGCCTGGTCCAGATCACATCCTACCAGTGGGCGTTGGAGGTAATCCGGGAAGGTTATGCCCTCGAACTGGCACAGCTGATGAGTGACGCCTTTGTTCAGTCCCCCTGCAAAGCATACGCCAAGGTGGCGGCGGTAAGGAAAGCCTTGATGCGTCTCTTACAGTTGAAGGCCGTCATGGTGATCCCACATGACCAGTGTGGCTGCGGTCGATACTCCATCTATTTCGTGGTGCCCAAAAAGTAAGGGACTTTTGATCCGATCCTCGATCTCAAGCATGTAAACCGTTGCTTGAGGATATCGCATTTTCACATGGAAACGTTGCAGTCTGTCATAGTGGTGGTAAGAAGTGGAGAATTCTTAATGCCCCTTGATTTGATGGAAGCGTATTTGCACATTCCCATATGAGCGGAGCATCGGCAATTCTTCTCTTTTGCGGTGCCAAAGGGGCATTACCAATTTTGGGTGCTGCCGTTTGGTCTAGCAGTGGCACCACACACATTCATGAAGGTGATGGTGGTCATGGTGGCAGCGTTATGCAAGGAAGGCGTCCTGGTGCATCCATACCTGGACGACTGGCTGATCCCATGCAAAATCTAGAGAGGAGAGCCATCAGGTTATGGCTCGAGTGGTACAGGTCCTGTGGAGTTTTAGATGGGTAGTCAGCTTGGCCAAGAGCCGCCTAGATCCATCCCAGGAGCTTGAGTATTTAGGGGCGTGCTTCGATACCCAGTTGGGAAGGGTTTTTCTACTGGGCAGTATGCTCGGGTACTTCGGAGTTTAGTATGGCAGTTCCTGCGAATGGTGGCGCCAGCTGCATGGCATTATCTGGAAGTCCTAGGGACCATGGCGGCCACGCTAGAGCTCGTCCCATGGGCAAGGGTGCACATGCGTCCCCATCAGAGGGCCTTGCTGCGGCACTGGTCGCATCAGACCTATCCCTTGTCTCACAGGTTTCCCTGCTCTCTTTGGGCCAAGGGAGCACTCCAATGGTGGCTTTATCTGGAGAACTTGGAAAAAATGATTCCCCAGGAACAACCAGGAAGTCGGTCCTCATTTATGGGTGACGGCACCGACGGAGCCCACGCAAAACAATTCCCCAGCTTTCAAAGAAAGCCTTTGGGATTGCTGCCATGTATGCATGGTCCTCTTCCCGCCCAAAGGTGCCATCTTGCTCAGTCTCCCTTTTTCCTCGGAGCCCTTCGGACGCACATCCTCATTCCTCGGAAAAAGATTTCGTGACTTTGGCCTTTTGGCTTTTTTTCCGGTAGCATCGGTCCTCTTCCGTCCTTCCCTTCCCCCTTGCTTCGGCTGTGGGCAAGGGGATCCCTTTTTTGACTCTTTTTAGTGTTTTTTTCTTTTGGGTCCTTTTCACGCTCTTTTTTTTCTTCAACCGCTGGCCTCGAGTGTTTTCGATCTTGCAGGGGCCCTTTTTGCCCCCATGGCCACCGGTTTTAAGAAATATGACAGATGCTCCAAAAATATGTCGCTCACGGACACCCATGTCTGCTGTCTATGGTGTCTGGGGGATGACCACAACCCGGAGCAGTGCTCATTTTGTAAGAAAATGTCCGCTAAGGCCTTGTTAAGCTGCAAGCAGAAGTCCGATGACATTTTCTGTAAGGCAGCTCTGGGATCCCTGGTGGCACCTCTCCCTACAGATCCACTGCTTGCAGGGTCTCCCGCAGTGACCCCATGCCCAAGGAGTCACTCCGATCACGGTTTGCCGGAGGTGGAATGGCAAAAGAAGAAGAAGACCTTGAAGTCACTTTTGGGGGCTCCGGACAAGTACGAGCGGTCTTGCAATCGTTCCCTTAGCCCTCCCCGGCATTCCCGAGAGTCGGACAAGGAGCGGCCTCGAAAGGTACCTCGTACGGACACGGAGACCTCCGGCGATGGTGCCCAGTCTCCTGAGGGTCGACCCGGCGAGGGCCCCCTCTCCTCCTCCACGCCAGACACAGTAACCCCAGCGTTGGCATAGCAGGGACCCACTCACGAGTGGGAGTCCCATATGCTGGCACTGGAGCGCAGTATTTCTGCCTTCCTTGCTGCCCAGCAGGCGCTTTTGCCCAGCACGGTTGGCTCGCGCTCCGAGACCGAGGGTCACCCATCTGGGGTCCCAAAAACTGCCTTGGAAACCCCCGAGAGCTATGGGCCTCGTGAGGGTCCTCGGCATCAGTCTTGCTTGCTGGTCCCGTTCCTCGGGGGTCAGGTCTTTCAGAACCAGTACCTCCGGTTCCAAGCAGACCTCGGTCACGGGACGCGGGGATCAGCCTGACTCCAAGTCCTTCTCAGAGCTCTCAGGCTGGGAATTGGATGAGGACACTTCCCCAGAGACCTGCACCCATAGGAATATCCCCTCTGAGCTGTCCCCACCCACCTTGCAAAGGCAGTTGCTTCCCGAGGACACCTCTTTCCTGGTGTTTGTGCAGGATATGGTTCGGGCCCTCAATCTCCCGATGCAGACCGAAGAGGAGCCGAGGGCAAAGGATCTTGACATCCTGCAGTACGAGTCTCCATTCAGGGAATCTCTTACGGTTCCGGTACTGTCCATCCTATCCCAGCTGCTTCTCTGTATGTGGGAAGCACCCGCCTCGGTCCCTATTGTCAGTAAAAGACTCGATGCCATGTATAGGGTCCAGCGCGGCCCAGGTTTTCAGAAGACCCAACTTCCTCACACCTCTATGGTAGTTGAAGCCGCGATGTGGAAACATAAGAGCCCGAAGTCTCACTCTTCGGCCCCACCTGGTAGGGAATCCTGTGCCCTCGAGACCCTCGGGCACAAGGCTTACCAGGGATCCATTCTGCCATGCTACATCTGGGCGTACCAACTATATATGGGTATGTTTCTTTGCGACCTCGCCAAAGAGCTCAGTGGATTTTCTGTGGGCCTTGGTGAGAAGCACCTTCTCAGGTTCCAGACCCTCCTGAGGTCAGTCGCAGACTGATTCTCATGGCTCCTTCGTGGCCTCAACAGCCTTGGTTCCCGCTTCTACTCTGGCTCTTGTCGGAGCCTCCGGTTCCCCTGGGGAATGCCCCTGGTCTGCTGACGCAGGAGGAGGGATGGGTGCTTCACCCGAACTTGGTTTCACTATCCATGACAGCCTGGCGGCTGAACGGGTCTCTTTAGCCTCGCTGTACCTCTCAGTGGAGATTGAGGACGTCCTCCTTGCGTCAAGGAAGGACTCGACGAAGCGGGCCTACGCCCTGAAGTGGCAGTGGTTTTCGATCTGGTGCTCTGAGCTCCAGATCGACCCGTTCTGCTCCACCCGTTGGGTTCTCCAGTATCTTCTTCACCTCTCGCAGGTGGGACTGAAGTCCAACTCGGTCAGGGTTCACCTGAGCGCCATCTCGGCCAATTTCTTGCCCGTCGAGGGTAAACCCCTCTCGGGCCAGCCACTTGTTTCCCACTTCATGTGGGGCCTCCTGCTTTCCAAAGCCCCCATCCGGCCTCCCCTGGCAGAATGGGACCTGAACATCGTGCTTATGCAGCTGATGCGGCTATCCTTTGAGCCGATGGCGACGTGCTCACTCCTGCACCTCTCCTGGAATTCTCAAATCTGCTGGAAGAGGTGCACTACCCAGAGGTGCGGGACTGGACTGGAGTTCCTCAAGGAACAACAATTAACAGGTAAGCCTAATTTCATCTTTTGCTCAGGATCCATTTTACTTAATTTAATTATTCAAATCTAATAAACAAATGTTCACCATATCAATGCCTTATAACTAAACAGACACAATATTGTGTTTTGAAGCAAAGTTCATTTTAGTTCTGCATAAGAACTCATTGATGTACTTATCTGATAGTGAATCTTGTATTAAAGTATCCATTTTTTCGCTGCATATTACTGCATCCAAAAACAGCGTAACTCCCAAAATGGCTAGGGCATTCTTTTAAGCACTCCCACACCCATAGAGTGGTCAAAATTTTAAAGAGACTGGACTACTTTTACCAAAATCAAGGTATGCCAATCTACTTGTTGATGCAGGCCATCAGGATGTGCTGTTAGGTTAAAAATCCAGAATTGTTCTCTGTAAGTAAGCCTGGCCTCACGATCGCCTCCTCTTCAAAAAATCAGGATGTGGTCAATAATCCTCCATTGCATTTGAGCAAAGGATAGTTTATGTGCTGATTATGTAATGTTATTTAACAGAGGTGATTGATGGTATTCACCCACATCAATCATTTTTGTCCGGCCTATATATACCTTATTACAGGGACAAACAAGTGCATAAATTACAAATGAAGTTTGTTTATTTATTTATCTAACATTTCTTATATCTCCAGGAACAAGCAGGAATAAGTCATCACATATGGGTACGTCGGTACCGACGGAGCCCGCGCGGGAAAGCTCCCCAGCTTTTCAGATTAAAAGCTTTTGGGGCCTCCCACTGCACATGCGCGCTGCCTTCCTGCCTTCCTGACCAGCTCTCGTCAGTTTCTTTTTTTCCGCGGAGCCAGCAGGTCGTGTTCCTGTCACCGCTGAAGAAATTGTTAATTTTATTGTTTTCTTTAGACCGCGTACCTGCCTTCCCCATTCTGAAACCGGTACTGCCGGTCTCTCTTTCTTTCTTTGAAAAAAAAAAAAAAAAATTTTTCTTTTCTTCAGCACAGCTTGGTATTTTGTTAGGCCTTCAGGCCTACACAAATTCTCCTCATGGAGAAGCCAGTTCCTGGTTTTAAAAAGTGTACCAAGTGCAGTGCTGTCATTCCTCTTACAGACACCCATGAATGGTGTCTTAAATGTTTAGGACCTGACCATTCCATACCGGACTGCCCATCCTGCTCCCAGATGTCGAAACGTGGATTGCAGAACCGGGCCAACAAGTTCCATGTGCTGTTTCCTTCAGAAGCATCACAGTCATCCAGGTCTTCCTCTCCGGATGGATCTCAGGTAACCAAAACTCCAGTGGGCAAATCCTCTAAAAGCAAATCTCTTTCTAAAGATCGAGAGGCTCTCAATTCTGAGTTCGAGGATTCTGCCCAGGCCAAAAAACCACGGCGGGAGGCTCCGGCCTCCAAAGCAATCATGGGGTCACAGGTTGACATCGATGGCGCGGCCTCGACAGATCACCTGTTGTACTGCTCTGGGGTACCGGCCCATCACGGTACCGACATCCAGGCAGCAGTGGCGTCTATGGGCAATACTGTCCAAGTCATGCAGCAGGCCATTCTGGCTTTTATTAATGCTGCTACGCCCTCGGTACCGCAGCCAGCGGTACCGGGTCCGGTTCCGGTAATGGCTTCCATACCGGAACCGAGGCCATCGTCTTCCAAACGCAGATCGGTTCCGCATGCCGGATCCGGGCTTTTGCCCGGTACCGATCCCATACCCGGTACGCCCGATGTCGATACCGAACGGTATGCGTATTGTGCGTTGGAAGCACATAGAGGATACTCTGCTTCCTCAGAGGATTTTAACTCCTCTGATGATTCTGATGAGTTCTCCCTTGATCTTCCTGAGGAGCCTTCTTCTCCTAAAAGGAGAATGTCTCCACCAGAGGATTTGTCCTTTCAGGACTTCATCATAGAAATGACTAAAGGTCTTTCTATTGCTTCATCCTCTGAAAAGGAACCCAGATCAAAGAAACTGGATATTTTAGGATACTCTTAAGTCTCCTAAAGAGGCAGTTACCCTGCCTATCCATGAAATCCTTCAAGAACACTTGATGGACTTATGGGAGGCTCCTCTAACATTGTCTCCTTCTTCTCGCAGGTTGGACACCATGTACCGTGTCCCCCCTTCTCCTGGTTTCCAAAAAACTCAGTTGCCTCACCATTCTATTGTGGTGAAGTCTGTAATGAAGAAGATAAAGAGTACCAAAAGGCACTCTTCTACTCCTCCAGGGCGAGAATGTAAGACTCTAGACCAGCGATGGCGAACCTATGGCACGCGTGCCAGCTGTGGCACGCGAAGGCCTTGCAGCTGGCACGCGGGAAGGTCGCACATTAAAAAAAAAAAAAAGCTGCCCGCTGCCGCCGCGGCGGCATGGAGTGTCCCGCGGGGCTCCCTCTGCCCGGCGGGACTCTCCCGGCGCTGCTCAGCCCCTCTCTGCCGGCTTGCAGAGACGCGAAGGGAGAGTCTCCCTCGCGTCTCTGTTAAGCCCGCAGGAGCTGATGGGAAATTTCCCATCTGCCCCTGCGGGCTTAAGAGAGACGCGAGGGAGACTCTCTCTCCCTTCGCGTCTCTGCAAGCCGGCAGAGAGGGGCTGAGCAGCGCCGGGAGAGTCCCGCCGGGCAGAGGGAGCCCCGCGGGACACTCCATGCCGCCGCGGCGGCAGCGGGCAGCTTTTTTTTTTTTTTATTGCCATGAGCCGAGGGAGGGGGGTTAAGACTGGCAATGGGCTAGGGAGGGAGAGAGGGGGGTTAAGACTGGCAATGGGCTAGGGAGGGAGAGAGGGGGGTTACGCCTGGCAATGGGCTAGGGAGGGAGGGAGGTTAAGACTGGCAATGGGCTAGGGAGGGAGGGGGGTTGAGACTGGCAATGGGCTAGGGAGGGAGGGAGGGGGGTTGAGACTGGCAATGGGCTAGGGAGGGAGGGAGGGGGTTGAGACTGGCAATGGGCTAGGGAGGGAGGGAGGGAGGTTAAGACTGGCAATGGGCGAGGGAGGGAGGGAGGTTAAGACTGGCAATGGGCTAGGGAGGGGGGGAGGGGGGTTGAGACTGGCAATGGGCTAGGGAGGGAGGGGGGTTGAGACTGGCAATGGGCTAGGGAGGGGGGGGTTAAGACGCAGTGGGCTATGGGGGGGAGTTAAGACTAGCAATGGGCTGTGGGCTGATGAGGGCTGGCAATGGGCTATGAGCTGATGAGGGCTGTCTGGAAATGGGGTGATGGGGGGGTTAGGACTGGTAATGGGCTATGGGGGGGGGTTAAGACTGGTAGTGGGCTGATGGGGGGGGGTTAGGACTGGTAATGGGCTATGGGGGGGTTAAGAAATTTAGGGGGCTGATGGGTGTGAAGTACTAATAATTGTTTATGGGGGGGGCTAGGACAGGAAATGGGCTGCTGATGGGGAGGGGTTAGGACTTGAGGTGGGCTGATGTGGTTAGGACTGGTAATGGGCTGTGGGCTGATGGGGGGGTTTAGGACTGGCAATGGGCTATGGGGGGCTGACTGGAAATGGGCTGATGGGGGGTTAGGACTGGTAAAGGGTTATAGGGGGGGGCTTAAACTGAAAATGGGGTGATGGGGGTTAGGACTGGAAGTTGATTGACGGTGGGCTAGGACTGGTAATGGGTTGGGGTGTTGCTAGGACTGGAAATGGGCTGAGTGGAAGGGGAGGCTTGAACTGCAAATAGCTGATGGGGAGGGGGCTTGGAATGGAAATGGGCTGTGAGGGAAGGGAGCTAGGACTGAAAATGGGCTGATGGAAAAGCTAGGATAGGACTGGAAATGGGCTGTTGGGGGGAGCTAAGATTGGAAATGGGCTGTGGTGGGGGCTTGAATTGAAATGGACTCATGGAGGGGCTAGAACTGGAAGTAGGCTCATGGGGGGCTTGGACTGGAATTGGGCTGAGTGGAGGGGAGCTATGATTTGACATGGGCTGATGGTGGGGCTAGGAAATGAGTAGAAATGGGCTGATGGGGGGGCTAGGATTGAAAATGAGCTGATGAAGGGACTTGGACTGGAAATGGGCTGATGCAAGGACTAGAAGGGAATGGATGCTGGGTGAGACTGGAACTAGAAGGGAGCTGATGTTGGGGGAGGATTAGAATGGGATGGGGCTGGGAGAGTAAAATGGAGAGGGGAAAAATATTTTGTGTAGGAGGGATGAAAAATCTACAATTGGCCAGGTATTGGGAGAGTAATTGGGGATTGAGGATGGAGGGGTAAAATTTGTGTGGATGAAATAGGAATGAGGAAAGAGCAAAAGGAGAAAGATTAGTATGTTAAAGCAGATGTAGAGAGAGAGAGAGAATGGAAAAAAACTAGAAGAGAGAAGAAAGGACAAATGGACAGCAGACGATGGAGAGTTAGCAGAAAACATGAAGAAACCAGAAGAAGGTGGCTGGACCAATTGCAACTGAAAAAAAAATGCACAAAAGGTAGAAAGATATCTCTTTATTTTGAATTTATTAACTGGAATATGTCAGCTCTGGGAAATGTGCATCATTAACATCTGCGCTTTGTTTGGTACAAGAGGAAATTCCTATTTGACGTTGCCACTTGTTCTCTTTCCCCAGTATTCTCTGAAATGTATTGGTTTAATATTTGCAGTGTTGCCTTTTGATAGGTAGGGTATGGTGCTTTGTGAGTCCTGGTAATGCTGTCAGGATACGGCGGGTTTGCTATGGGTTCTAAATGGGCAGCATTTGTAGTAGTTCCTAATGTGCCTGGCGGTTGGCACTGGATTATAGTAATGTAGAAATCTTTTAGTCTTTCTTTATCCATACACTCATTAAGAGACATGTTTACTAAAAGTTAGTGTATGGTAACATTATGCAAATATTTATGCAAATAAGACCACTTATGCAAATGACGTGCTGGCACTTTGAGGAAATTCTTTGGTTTTGTGCGGCAGTTTGGGCACTCAGGCTCAAAAAGGTTAGCCATCACTGCTCTAGACTCTTTTGGCAGGAAAATTTTCCAGGCTACTATGCTTATAGCCAGGATTAATTCCTATAGTCTTTACATGGGCATGTTTCTCAGTGAAATCGCTCTAAAAGTTCGGCATTTTGCCCCCTTTATCCCTGAGGATAAGAGGGAGCAGTTCATTTCCTTAGTGAAACACCTTTTGGATATTTCAAAGTTCTCCAACAGGGCAGCTTTTGATTCCTTTGAGGGTGCTGGTAGGGCTTCGGGCATTGCTATAGCAGCCCGACGTCATGCTTGGCTCCAGGCTTCTGATCTAGAACCTTGGGTCCTAGATGGCTTACGAAATCTGCCCTGTACAGGTGAGAACTTTTTTGGTGAGGAGTGGCAAATTAAGGCCACTCAAATGGACGCAGAAAATGCCACCTTAGATAGACTTTCTAAGTCTACCTCCACTCCTGCCAAGAAGAAGTCTTTTAAGAGGCCTTATTACAAGAAGTCCAGATTTTCCACAAATACTGGCCAACAATCCTCTCAGCCTCGTTTTGCTGCTAAACGTCAGCAACCTAAACAGGCAAGGTCAAAGCCTGCGGCGTCTGCTACGCCTCAGCAGGCTCCACCCCCTCAGGGGTTTTGACTTGCCCCTAGAGAACTTAACTTTTCTGGCTCTAGAACAACCAGAGCCCCTCACCATACCCGGAAGGTTAGCTCACTTTGCTCCCAGATGGGAGCAAATTACATCAGAGCAATGGACCCTCTCTATCATCAGAGAGGGTTACAAACTCCATTTTTCCGACCTTCCTCCTTATACTATGGTGAGGCAGTTCAATTCTCCCCCATCTCTCCTGGCCTGTTGGGTCAGGAAGTCTCCTCCCTCCTTGCCCAGGGGGCAATAGAGGAGGTCCCTCTTCTTCAACAGGGGACGGGATTCTACTCCCCTTATTTTCTAATACCAAAGAAGACAGAGGGCTTCAGACCAATTCTGGATCTGAGAGAATTGAACAAATTTCTTTTCAAGGAGAAATTCAAAAATCTTTCTCTGGGCATTCTCCTTCCATACCTTCAGAGTCAGGATTGGCTTTGTTCTCTAGACCTAAAGGATGCGTATACACACATACTCATCCACCCATCCCACAGAAAATACCTTCGATTTCTGTTTCAGGGAAAACATTTCCAGTACAGAGTACTCCCCTTCGGTCTAGCCTCTGCTCCAAGACTGTTCACCAAATGCATGGCAGTCGTAGCTGCCTTTCTAAGAGGCCTGGGAATTTTCATATTCCCATACCTGGACGACTGGCTCATCCGAGCTCCCTCTCAGTCCCAGGCCCAAATTTCCCTGGACCGCACAAGGCGTCTTCTGCAGTATCTAGGACTGGTAGTAAACCTTCCCAAGTCTCAACTAATCCCTACTCAGTCTCTCGAGTTCATAGGGGCCCAGTTAGACACCATCACTGCAAGGGCCTACCTGCCTCAGGTCAGGGCCCAACGCCTGCTGAGTTTGGCCTCCCAAGCTCAGTCCAGCAGTCATTTGACAGCCCGGGAAATGCTGCGACTTCTGGGCCACATGGCCTCCACGGTACATGTGGTGCCCTACGCTCATCTGCATATGAGAGCAGCTCAATGGACCTTGGCCACCCAGTGGACTCAAGCATCTGGAGCGCTCTCCGACCAAATACTCACCTCAAGCCGTCTATTTTGGTCCATCCAATGGTGGACATCCACCAAGAATCTGTTGTTGGGGGCCCCCTTCCAACCTTTGTTGCCCCAAGCAACCCTCACAACAGATGCCACCCAAACAGGGTGGGGAGCTCATCTTCAGAACCTCTCCACTCAGGGCACTTGGTCTCCACAGGAGACCACCCTTCATATCAACCTCCTGGAACTGCGAGCAATTTACCTTGCCCTCAAGGTCTTCTATACCCTCCTTGTCAACCTGACTGTCCTAGTTCAGACAGACAATCAGGTAGCCATGTTCTATATAAACAAACAAGGAGGGACAGGCTCTCTGTCGCTTTGCAACGAAGCTCTCAGAATATGGGCCTTCGCCAGAGAGCATAAAATTCACCTTCTTGCAGTGTATCTTCCAGGAGTTCAAAACTCTCGTGCAGACAGACTCAGTCGAGTTCTGCTTCCACACGAATGGTCCCTACATATGGACCAGATACGCAGAATCTTTCAGGAATGGGGGACCCCGGACATAGACCTCTTTGCAAGTCCGTGGAATGCCAAACTTCCCCGGTTCTGTTCCAGAACTCAGGGTCATGGAGCTCAGGCCCACGATGCCTTCCTCCTGCATTGGGGTCAGGAATTCCTCTATGCCTTTCCACCCATTCCTCTAATATCCAAGACTCTGTTCAAGCTCCAGAGGGATCACGGGACTATGATCCTCATAGCTCCCCGCTGGCCACGCCAGGTGTGGTTCCCTCTACTTCTGCATCTCTCCTAGGGATCCTCCCTGGACCTGGGAGCTGCGCCAGACCTTCTGTCTCAGGAGGAGGGGACTTTGTGGCACCCAAACCCCAAATCCCTACATCTCAGAGCTTGGTTACTGAAGGCCTAAGTCTTCAAGACTTTAATCTTTCTCAACCTGTGACAGATATCCTTCATGCCTCTAGGAAACCTTCCACGAGGCGTTCTTATGCTTTCAAATGGAAACGTTTTTCCATTTGGTGTGCTCAGCAGGGTCTTGACCCTCTAGCACTTCCTTTGAATTCCCTCTTGGACTATCTCCTGCATCTTTCAAATGCAGGCCTTAAGACGAATTCAGTAAGGGTCCATTTGAGTGCTATTGCAGCATCCTTAAAACCTATAAATGGACAACCTGTCTCCTCTCATCCTCTTGTTGCACGTTTCATGAGAGGCCTGACTCTAACTAAACCTCCCATCCGACCTCCTCCGGTAGCATGGGATTTGAACCTAGTTCTAGGTCAGCTTATGAAGCCACCTTTTGAGCCTTTGGACTCTACCTCCTTCAAATTCTTTCCTGGAAGGTTGTTTTCCTTATTGCAGTCACTTCGGCTCGCCGCATCAGTGAACTGCAGGCTTTAGTGGCTCATCCACCTTATACTAGGTTTCATCATGATAAGGTGGTCCTTAGGACGAATCCCCACTTTATGCCCAAAGTGGTCTCGCCTTTTCATCTTAATCAAGAGGTATATCTACCTGTCTTTTTCCCGGCTCCTCATGCATCCAGTGCAGAGAGGAACCTTCATACTCTGGATTGTAAAAGAGCTCTTGCCTTTTACCTCAACAGGACTCAACCACATCGAAAGTCTTCCCAACTTTTCGTGGCTTTGATCCTTCTCATTTGGGACTTCCAGTCACCAAGCGTACACTTTCCAATTGGATCGCTCAGTGTATTTCTTTTGCTTACCAGAGTAAGAACATTTCTCTGGAGGGCCATGTCACAGCTCACAATGTGAGAGCCATGGCCACTTCTATGGCTCATCTTCACTCTGTGTCCATAGATCAGATCTGTCGAGCAGCCACTTGGGCCTCGGTTCATACCTTCACAGCCCATTACTGCTTGGACAAGGACTCCCGCCGGGATGCCTTGTTTGGTCAGGCTGTCCTCAAACACCTGTTCCATACTTAAACAACTCCTGCCCACCTTCCCTGGATGGATGCCTGAGATCCATGCGAAGATGGTTTACCCTTGGAGGGGGATCTCCCAGGCATCTTAGCTAGGGAGTCCCCATATGTGATGACTTATTCCTGCTTGTTCCTGGAGATAGCACAGTTACTTACCTGTAACAGGTGATCTCTGGGAACAGCAGGAATTAGTCATCACAACCCACCCACCTCCCCTAGGAGTTGTATCTCTATCTATCTATCTTCCTGTCCTCTCTCTCTATTGTCTCAGCTTTAAACTCGAACTGACGAGAGCTGGTCAGGAAGGCGGGAAGGCAGCGCGCATGTACAGTGGGAGGCCCCAAAAGCTTTTAATCTGAAAAGCTGGGGAGCTTTCCCGCGCGGGCTCCGTTGGTACCGACGTACCCATATGTGATGACTAATTCCTGCTGTTCCCAGAGATCACCTGTTACAGGTAAGTAACTGTGCTATACCGCTCCTTCCATCGATGAGGGGCGATTTACATTGAACAAATTTTCAGAAACCTGGTTACAGAGAACATTTGAACTATAGTACAATAAAACTATAAGTCAGCTGGGGACTAATACAGAAGTATCGTTGAAGCTGCATCTGAACTTTCTCCAGGACCATGCAGGAAGTCAGTCCTCACTTATGGGTGTCATCGACGCCGATGAAGCCCCAGCGGAGCATTTCCCCAGCTTTCCATGAAAGCCTTTGGGAATGCTGGCACGCATGCGCAGTTCCCTCCCCGCCTAAAGGTGCCATCTTACCTCAGTCTCTTTTTTTCCGTGAAGCCCATCGGACGTGTGTCCTTTTTTTCCCGGAAAAGAGTTACTTTTTTCTAGGCGTTATTCGCTTTTTTCCTTGGATTCAACGTCGGTTCCCCTCCCGCCGGGTTTGGTATGCCGGTATCAAATCCCCTCCTTTTCTTTTCGGTTTTTGCCCTTAGTGGCTAGGCGTTCGTGCCAAATCTTTTTTATTTTCCCTGGAAGGCCGGTCCTTCGACCTCGCGGGGACCCTTTTTTCCCCGATGACTTCCAGCGGCTTTAAAAAGTGTGATCGGTGTAAGAAGAGTATGTCTCTCACCGACACACACGACTGCTGCCTTCGGTGCCTTGGCCCGGACCACGATTCTAAATCGTGCGGGCCATGTGGAAAAATGTCTTCCAAGGCACTCCGAAGTCGTCAGCAGCAAAGTGAACGGCTTTTCTCGGACTCGGTCTCTACCCGGGCCCGGACCTCGTCTGAGGCCTCAACATCTCGGGATTCCGATCCCAAGAGGCGTCGGAGCTCCTCGGACAGGGGGTCCCCCGACCGGGAACGTAAGAGGAAGAAGTGGCTCACAAAGGCGGCGGCGGAGGAGGTCCCTGGGCCCTCGAGGGCCAGGTCTAAGACCCCCGACCGTCGTCCCGGGCCCGTGGACCAGGAGAAGCCCGCTAAAGTTCCTCACGTGGAGCCTGAGTCTGCTGGACACGTAAGTCCTGTTGTCCTCGTGGACTCGCCTCCCAGAGTACCGACGTCGGGCCCGGCGCTGCCGGAGCCCGAGTCGGGGGCTGCTGCATCACCCAAGCTGAGTCTCAGGTTGACATCCTTGGAGAGCAGAATGTCTGCCTTCATGGACCAGCAGCGGGCACTGATGGCCAGCCTGTCTGGCGCATCTGCCCCGACCACCGGGACATCGACCTCGAAGTCGACCCCGGAGACCGAGCCGATACTCGAGTCCCTTGCGACTCGAGGTTTCCCTCGACCTCCCGTTCGGGACCGAGGGTCTCGATGCCGGTGCCCCTGGCGTCGGGGCAGGTGCCTGGAGGCCCCGCGGGGTCCGAGCTCGACTCGACATCGGACGAGTCTGCTTGGGAGACCGAAGACGAGGAGTCTCCTGACACTTTCAAGACTCGGTGTGTCCCTTCGGACTCACCTGAGTCTGAGCCCCGGAGTAGATCCCCTCCGGAGGACACTAGGTTCTCGGAATTTGTCCGTGATATGGCCGCTGTCCTGGCTATCTCGGCTGACCCCGAGGAAGAGCCTCGAGCCGAGGAGCTCCATGCTCTGCAGTATGACTCTCCTCTGAAGGAGGCCTTTACTGTCCCGGTTCCTCCGATGCTGGAACAGCTCTTCTTCTGGATGTGGGAGGCCCCGGCCTCGGCGCCGGTCTTGAGCAAGCGGGTCGATTCCATCTATCGACTCTGTAAGAGTCCTGGCTTCCAAAAAGCACAGCTGCCACACCATTCCATGGTTGTGGAATCGGCCATTCATTGTCTGAAGAGTCAGAAGATGCACTCCGCGGTGCCTCCTGGACGGGAAGCCCGAAACCTTGATGGCGTCGGTAGAAAGTGTTTTCAGGGCTCGATGCTTGCTTGCCGTGTCCAGACTTACCAGCTGTACATGGGCATGTATTTATGAGACCTGGCCAAGGAGTTGGCCGGATTCTCTGCTGGTCTCTCCGGGGAACCCTTGCAGAGTTTTAAGTCCTTGTCTTCGAGGATCTGGGAATACTCTAAGTTCATGTCCCGTGCTGCCTACGATGGCTTCGAGGCTTCGGCTCGAGTAGCGGCTGCCGGCATCGCGGCTCGACGCCAGGCGTGGCTGCAGTCATCGGACCTCGAGCCATGGGTTCAGGACAAGTTGGTCGATGTCCCTTGCCGAGGTGAAAACCTTTTTGGAAAGCCTGTGGCCGAGAAGGCCGCTCAGCTCGAAACAGAGCACCTCACGAGGACAAGGCTGTCGAGGAAGACCTCTGCTCCTTCCTCTAAGAGGAAGGGCCCGGGTAAGAAGCCCTTTTACCCGAGGAAGGGAGCTGCCTACAAACAGTACCCCCAGTTTCAAGCTGCCCCAGCTGCCCCCCAGGGTCAGCAAGCCAGGGGCCGGGGTAATGGGCCCCGTAGGCAGAATACCCCCAAGCCTCCGGCCCCTGCTCCCACTCAGCAGGGTGGGTTTTTTTGACTCCTTGAGTATAGCCATTCCTCCCTTGCAGACCCAGCCCTGCACAGGAGGCCGCCTAGCCTTGTTCACTCACCAGTGGCCCTTGATAACCCAGGACAGTTGGGTGCTGGACATAGTCCATCGAGGCTATGCCCTGCATTTTCAACAACTGCCTCTGCCACACTTCCCAGGGGAACCTTTCCGGCCTCCCCTGCATACTGCCCTTCTCCTTCAAGAGTTAAAGGGTCTGTTGCTGGACAAGGTTGTGGAGCCTGTGCCTCTCCACGTCCAAGGTCACGGGTTTTACTCCAGGTATTTCCTGGTGCCAAAAAGAACCGGTGGTCTTCGACCCATTTTGGATCTCAGAAACCTAAACAAGTTTCTAGTAAGAGAGAAGTTCAAGATGCTTACTCTTGGAACTCTTCTGCCCTACCTCCAGCAGGGGAGATTGGCTATGCTCTTTAGATCTAAAAGATGCTTACACTCACATCCTTATTCATCCAGACCACAGAAAGTACCTCAGGTTCATTGTGGGAGGAAACCATTATCAGTACAGAGTACTGCCTTTTGGACTGACCTCCGCTCCCAGGGTCTTTACCAAGTGCCTGGCAGTGGTGGCAGCCTACCTGAGAAATCAGGGCATCTTTGTGTTTCCTTACCTAGACGACTGGCTCATCAGAGGCCAGACTTCCCTGAAAGTTCAACAGGCCACCAACAGGACCATAGAACTGCTCCAAAAGGTGGGCTTTGTCATCAACTTCACAAAGTCCACTTTGCTCCCCTCCCAGAACTTGGAGTTCTTAGGGGCAAGGTTGGATTCTCAGCTGGCAAGAGCATTCTTATCAGTGGACCGAGCACAAAGGCTCATGGACCTCGCCAGCAAGTTTCTGCACAGGTCCCTGGTCTCCGCCAGACTCTGTCTCAGGCTTCTGGGCCACATGGCATCGACGGTACAGGTGACCCCCAATGCCAGGCTCAATATGAGGCCTGCCCAGTGGTGCCTTCGGACTCAGTGGTCACAAGCCTCAGGCAGTCTCAGCGACAGGATCAGAGTGTCCCACCATTTCCTGGTCTCCCTCAACTGGTGGTTACACCCCCCCAATCTGCTGGTGGGGGTGCCCTTTCAGATCCCACCTCATACAGTGGTACTGACCACCGATGCCTCTCTGCAGGGTTGGGGAGCACACTGCCTAGACAAGTGCACCCAGGGCCTCTGGTCTCATTGGGAGGCGTCCCAGCAGATCAATCTGCTGGAACTCAGAGCTATTCGCTTGGCCCTCAAGGCCTTTACTGCTTCCCTGGCACAACAGTCTGTCTTGATCCAGACAGACAATCAGGTAGCCATGTTCTATGTAAACAAACAGGGCGGGACTGGTTCCCAGCCCCTTTGCCAGGAGGCACAGGACCTCTGTTCCTTTGCCCTGAAACACAACATGCTCCTCAAAGCAGTCTATCTTCCAGGCCAGGAGAATTCCCTTGCCGACAGATTGAGCAGGATTCTGCAACCACACGAGTGGCAGATACATCCTTTGGTGGTTCAAAAGATTTTCTTGAAATGGGGGCTTCCCTCCATAGACCTGTTTGCCAGTCCACTGAACAACCAGCTGCCAAGGTTCTGCTCCAGGCAACCGCATCCACTGAGAGTAGCGGCAGATGCTTTTCTGATTCCCTGGACTCAGGGCCTACTCTATGCGTTTCCTCCCACCCCTCTGGTGGCCCGAACACTGTTCAAGATTCTCCGAGACAGGGCCTCAGTCCTCCTGGTAGCTCCCAGGTGGCGAAGGCAGCCTTGGTTCCCCCTCCTGCTTCAACTAGCAGTGGATCTGCCTCTGCCTCTGGGATTGCAGCCCGACCTTCTATCTCAGGATCAGGGCTCCTTGCTGCATCCCAATCTCAAAGCTCTCAATCTGATGGCATGGAGGCTGCAAGGGTAGTGTTGGCTCCCTGGGGCCTGCCTCCCGAGGTTGAGGAAGTTCTCCTAGCCTCCAGGAAACAATCCACTAGGAAGACCTATGCTCTCAAGTGGAAAAGGTTCTCTGTGTGGTGTCAGCTACGTGCTGAGGATCCTTTCTCCTGTACTGTGTCAGTAGTGCTTCAGTACCTACTGCACTTGTCCAATCAGGGTCTCAAGTCCAACTCTGTTCGGGTCCACCTCTCTGCGTTGGCTGCTCACCACTCCCTTGTGGAGGGCCATTCCTTGTCTGTGCACCCTTTGGTGTCTAGGCTTCTCAGGGGCTTGCTCCTGCTCAAACCTCCCATACGTCCTCCTGCTCCTGAATGGGAGCTCAATGTGGTCTTGCAGCAGCTGACTCGCCCACCTTTTGAGCCTATGGCTACTTTCCCTCTACGCTTCCTTTCCTGGAAGACTCTCTTTCTGATAGCCCTTACTTCGGCTAGAAGGGTGAGTGAGCTTCAGGCCTTGGTCTGTGATAGGCCCTACACCAGGTTCTATAAAAACAGGTTGGTCCTCAGGACTCACCCTTAGTTCCTTCCTAAGGTTGTCTCCTCTTTCCACCTCAACCAGGAGGTGGTTCTTCCTACTTTCTTCCCTAGGCCTCATGCAAGTCAGGCTGAAACAGTTCTCCATACCTTGGACTGTAGGAGGGCCTTATCCTTCTACCTTGAACGTACGCAAGGTCACAGGAAGGCTTCTCAGCTCTTCCTGTCTTTTGACCCCAATAACTTGGGGAGGCCTGTATCCAAGCATACCTTGTCCATCTGGGTGGCTGACTGTATCACCTGGGCTTACAAGGCAGCTGACCTTCCTTTGCAGGGTAGGGTCACGGCCCACCGTGTGAGGGCCATGGCTGCATCAGTGGCTCATCTCCGCTCTGTTCCATTGCAAGACATCTGCAGGGCTGCTACTTGGTCTTCAAGCCAGACTTTTGCAGCCCACTACTGTCTGGAGAGGGAGTCCTGTAGGGACAGTGCTTTTGGCCAAGCAGTACTCCGGAATCTCTTTGAGGTCTAGGCAACTCCTTCCCTCCTGCCCTCTGGTTGGGCTACCTGTGGAGGTTATGTCCTTGAAAAGCCTTTCCTTGTTGCTGAGACTAGAGGGAGTTCTCTTGTTCAGCCTGGGTTCCTGGTAGCCCAGAGCTGGGGAGTCACCCATAAGTGAGGACTGACTTCCTGCTTGGTCCTGGAGAAAGAGTAGTTACTCACCTGTAACAGGTGTTTTCCAGGAGCAGCAGGAATCAGTCCTCACTACCCTCCCTCCTCCCCTTGGAGTTGCAGTTGTACATAGTTTAATTTTTATATTTTTTTGTGTGCTGTTCTTAGCTATGTCATTTGACTGAGGTAAGATGGCACCTTTAGGCGGGAAGGGAACCGCGCATGCGTGCCAGCATTCCCAAAGGCTTTCATGGAAAGCTGGGGAAATGCTCCGCTGGGGCTTCATCGGCGTCGATGACACCCATAAGTGAGGACTGATTCCTGCTGCTCCTGGAGAACACCTGTTTCAGGTGAGTAACTACTCTATATACATGGTATATTATAACAGAACAGGTTATGGAGATGCAATTGTATCAGGTTGGGGTGGGGATGTGTTGATTAGCAAGGTGGGAGAGGGGGTGGGGGGAATTGAAGGGTTGTAATATTCTGAGGAAAAAAGTGTTTTTAGGAGTTTTCAAATGTCTGTATGTCCTTAGTTGATCTGATGGAGTCTGGGAGGGAGTTTCAGAGGGTAGGAGCAGAATAACTGAAGGCTCTGTTGCTGGTCACTTTTTTGGTTTTTCTTACTGAGGGGGGGAGTGCTAGTAGATCCTTTGTACTTGCTCTTCTCATTCTATTATCAGGTTGAGATCGAATCATGGTGGCTAGGTAGGAAGGGGCGATATTATTGTGAAGTTTAAAAGTTGAGACTAAGATTTTATATTTTATTCTGGATGAGATGTGTTTCTGCTCATATTATTTATTTGTCTCCCAGTTGATGGACAATTCTACTCTTCTTCTATGGTCATGTTACAAAAATCCCATGTACCACATACAAAATGTCTTGGAGAACTCCTAGTTTCCGTTCTCTCAATTTCCCATGTGACAGATCTACATATGAAATTATCAATGTTTTTGCCTCTCTCATAGACAACTATAGGGAGGTCATTAAAACATTGATGAGATTTCAGAATCTGCTGGTGTTTGTATACAGTGGCTACTATCATATGAGCCTTGACCGAAAACGGTAACACACACACGATCTTCTATATTTGGGAATTGTTTTATCCATTAGTAGTAATTCAAGTTGGGCATATAAGCCTCTAAGATATGCTTTTTTTAACTATGGAAAACAGATATTCCCATTGCATGTATTTTTCAGTCATAGTCTATGCTTGTTCCATATAGTCTACCCTAGTAGTACTACTACTACTGATCATTTGTGTAGCATTGCAAGGCATACACAGCACTGTACATGTAAGAGATGGTCCCTGGACATCAGAGCTTACAATCTAATCAAGACAGACAACACAACACAACAGCTGGGAACAAGGATATGTCTAGGGGAATGGTAAGGAAACATGTAGTTGGAGAGCAGGAGACTATTTATTTAAACAATTTTTTATACCGCTTTGTGCTTCACTCAAAGCGGTTTACATTACAACTTGAAATATGTGGAACAGGATCGAAAACTATGTGGAACAGGATCCAAAAGTGGCCTCAGAGGTGAGTTTTTAGCCTAGATTTGAAAAGATCTGTGTTTGTCCCATGCTTTTTGAATTCAGATACTATCCTCGTCTCTACTACCTTTACTGTGAGACTATTCCACGCATCTACCACTCTTTCCATAAAGAAATATTTCCACATATTACTCCTAAGACTATCCTCTTTCACCTTCATCCTATGCCTCCTCATTTCAGATCTTACTTTCAGTCGAAAGAGGCTCTTCTCTTGTGCATTTATGCCACCAAGTTATCTCAATGTCTCTATCCTATCTCCTCTATCCCACCTTTCCTCTAACATATATATATTGAGATCTTTAAATCTGTCCCCATATAGTTTATAATGAAGATCACCCTCTGCACTGACTCCATCCTGTTTATATCCTTTTAAAGGTGTGGTCTCCAGAATTACACACAATACTTCAAATGAGGTCACACCCGAGACTTATATTGTTTATCATTTATTTAAAATTTAATATACTGCCCTTCGCACTAGCATACAGAGTGGTTTACAGCAATCACATATACAAATTGAAATGAACAGAGTAAAAACATGCTTGAAAATATGGATAAAACATATGACGGATGTCCATGATTACATAGAACAAAAGACAAAAGCATATTTGAAGAAGCAGATACAACATATTACAGACCAGTTTCATGGTTATAAAGAATTGATATGACAGAAGAAACATCCACGTTTATATATCTCTTACTTCTTCCAAACTGAATGCTTTTTTAAACAAATATATTTTCAAGTGAGTTTTGAAAGAGTGTAGAGGAGTCCAGCTGTATGTATCCTGGGAGGCTATTCTATAGTGCAGGAGCGAGATAACAGAAAAAATCATGCCCAGGTCCTGCTCTTCTTTTGTGGACAGGATTACTTCACCCCATATGCTGTATCTACTGCTTCCTTGGATTTTTGCAGCCCAAATGCATGACCCTGCATTTTTTAGCATTAAATTTCAGCTGCCAAATTCTTGACCATTCTTCAAACTTAGCTAGATCCCTCCTCATGTTATCTACTCCTTCCCTGGGAGTCTATTGCAGATCTTGGTATCATTCACAAAGAGGCAAACTTTAACTGACAACCCTTCCACAATATCACTAACAAAGATGTTAAAAAGAATTGGACCAAGAAGTGATTGAGGAGAAGGTGGTGGTCAACCGTGTCAGAAAAGCAGCAGAAAGGTCAAGAAGGATGAGTATTGAGTAAAGGCTGTTGGATTTGTCCATGAACAAGCCACTGGAGACTTTGGCAAGAGATGTTTGAGTTAGAATGCAGAGGACGAAAGCCAAATTGCAATGGATAGGGAGAGGCTTGTGAGGAGTGAAAGTCAAGACAATGGCAGTGAACTGCACGTTCAAGTAGTTTAGGAATAAAGTAGAGCAGGGAAATGGGTTGATAATTAGAAGGACAGGTAGGGTCTGTTGATGACTTCTTGAGGAGAGGTGTAACCACAACATATTTGAAGGCTGCAGGAACAGTTGCAGAGGAAAGTGATAGGTTGAGGATATGACAGATGGAAGGGATGATGGTAGTGCCAGTCTGCCATATTGAAAGAAATTGACTTGCAAGCAGTTCTTTTTTTTTTTTAAATTTTTTGGATGATAACTTCCAAGCATCAGTAAATTATGGAACTATGCTTGCTCCCACCATTGCGACATTGTATATGACAGTGTTTGAGGAAGAATACATAAACAAGTCGCATTGGGTGACGCACATCAAATTATGGAAATGATATCTGGATGATATCCTTTGTTTTTCGAAGGGGGATTTTGAGTCGTTACAGCAGGTCATACAGTAGCTGAATACATGAAAGGGGAGCTTAGTTTCAGAGCTCCCATAGTCTGAAGATGGTTCTTTTTCTGGACGTCAAAGTCATGAAATGCGGATCTACAGTAGTTACATCTCTGAATCAAAAACCGGTAGAACAGAATAATTTACTGATGCTTGGAAGTTGTCATCCAAAAACATTGAAAACAGGACTGCCTGTGAGTCTATTTCTTTGAATACCATGGGTTTGTACTACTAGGGAAGACTATATGGTATTCCCCAGTCATTTTGGGAGTTAAGCCAAAGAAAAGCAGTGAAAAAATTAATACTTCAATACAAGATTCACTATCAGATAAGTACAACAATGAGCTTACTCTTATGCAGAACTGAAATCAACTTTGGTTTGAAACATAACATTGTGTCAGTTTAGAGTGTTATAAGGCATTGATATAGTGAAGTGACTATTGAACATTTGTTTCTTATTAGATTTGAATAATTAAAGTAAAATGGACCCTGGCCAGAACTAGCTTAATATACAGTAAACTGGAATCTTGAAAAGGTATCCGGCAAAAAATCTTGTTAAGACTGCTAATATTTACGCGACAAGATAATACACATATTTAAATGTGTAGGACTTTTATATGTGAAAAACCACACCTGAGGATATGTTTACTAAACCGGGCTAACTGTTAACCCTGGTTATGTGCAACTTGATCCCATGTTATTCAATGAGACCTAGTTGCAGATATCACGGGTTAACCATTAGCCCAGTTAAATAAACATACCCATGGTGTCTAAAATGACCTCGTCAGCAACCTGTTTGAGAATACACAGCACATGAATTGAACCAGAGTCTCCAGATTTGCAGCTCTGTTTTCTAACCAATATACTACAATGCTGGAGCTTTAAGGAATCAATAGGTTAGATATGGTCCGAGATTTAGGACTAGATAACACTGGCAACTGCTGTGCCTAGGGCACCAGATTTTGAAGGTGCCAAGTATCTAGGCCAAAGAAGAGTCTACTCCCACTTAAGGGCTATATGCATATGTGCCGCTTCAAAGTGGCCTTCCCATGGCTCCTCCCCACTCTGAAATCTCTGATATCACTTCCTCATCCCGCTCTCTGGAATCTGGAGTCTGGTCTTGTATGGAGGTGCCCAAATTTTAAATCCGGCCTTGAATAGATGTATAATTGTATTTTCTCCAGGACCAAGCAGGAAGTCAGTCCTCACATATGGGTGTCATCGGCGCCGATGAAGCCCCAGCGGAGCATTTCCCCAGCTTTCTATGAAAGCCTTTGGGAATGCAGGCACGCATGCGCGTTTCCCTTCCTGCCTAAAGGTGCCATCTTACCTCAGTCTCTTTTTTTCCGTGAAGCCCGTCAGACGTATGTCCCGTTTTTCCTGGTTAAAATCAGATTTTTAGCAATTTTTTGCTCTTTTTTCTACCGGTTCGACGCCGGTTCCTCTCCCGCCGGGTTCGGTACACCGGTATCGAGCCCGATTCTTCTTTTTCGGTTTTTGCCCTTCATGGCTGGCGTTCGCACCCTTTTTTCTCTTTTTCCCTGGAAGGCCGGCCCTTTGACCTCGCGGGGACTCTTTTTTCCCCGATGGCTTCCAATGGCTTTAAGAAGTGTGATCGGTGTAAGAAACTAATGTCTCTCACCGACACACACGACTGCTGCCTTCAGTGCCTCGGCCCCGACCACGATCCTAAGTCGTGCAGGGCCTGTGGAAAAATGTCTTCCAAGGCACTACGGAGTCGACAGCAGCAAAAGGAAAGGCTTTTCTCGGACTCAGCCTCCGGCCGGGCCCGGACCTCGTCTGAGACCTCGACATCTCGGGATTCAGATCCCGAGCGCCGTCAAAGCTCCTCGGACAGGGGGTCCCCCAACCGGGAACGCAAGAGGAAGAAGCGGCTCGCGAGGGCGTCGTTGGAAGAGGTCCCTGGCTCCTCGAGGGCCAGGTCTAAGACCCCCGACTGTCACCCCGGGCCTGTGGAACTGGAGAAGCCTGCCAAAGTTCCTCATGTGGAGCCGGAGTCTGCTGGACACGTAAGCCCCGTAGTCCTCATGGACTCTCCTCCCAGGGAGCCGACATCGGGCCTGGCACCGCCTCGGCCCGAGTCTGTGGCTGCTGCGTCTCTCGAGCTGAGTCTCAGGATGACAGCCTTGGAGAGCAGAATGTCTGCCTTCATGGAGCAGCAGCGGGTACTGATGGCCAGCCTGTCTGGTGCATCTGCCCCGACCACCGGGACATCGACGTTGAAGTCGACCCTGGAGGCCGAGCCGATACTCTAGTCCATCGTGGCTCGGAGTCGACCTCGGTCGCGGTCTCCCTCGACCTCCCATTCGGGACTGAGGGCGTCGACGCCGGTTCTTCCGGCGTCGGGGCGGGTGCTCCAGGGCCCCACGGGGTCGGACCCCGACTCTTCCTCGGACGAGTCAGCTTGGGAGACGGAGGACGAGGAGTCTCCCGATACCTTAAAGACTCAGTGTGTCTCTTCGGACTCACCGCAGTCTGAACCCCGGAGTAGGTCCCCTCTGGAGGACACCCGGTTCTCGGAGTTCGTCTGGGATATGGCCACTGCCTTGGCTATTCCGGCGGATCCCGAGGAAGAGCCTCGAGCTGAAGAGCTCAAGGCCCTACAGTATGACAGGAGGCCTTTACTGTCCCGGTCCCTCCGATGCTGGAACGGCTCCTCTTCCGTATGTGGGAGGCACCGGCCTCGGCGCCGGTTCTTAGCAAGCGGGTCAATTCCATCTATCGACTCCGGAAGAGCCCTGGGTTTCAAAAGGCACAGCTACCACACCATTCCATGGTTGTGGAATCGGCCATGCATCGTCTGAAGAGTCAGAATATGCACTCCACGGTGCCTCCTGGCAGGGAGGCCCGAAACCTAGATGGCGTCGGTAGAAAGTGTTTTCAGGGCTCGATGCTTGCTTGCCGTGTCCAGTCTTACCAGCTGTACATGGGCATGTACTTGCGGGATCTGGCCAAGGAGTTGGCCGGATTCTCTGCTGGTCTCTCCGGGTAACCCTTGCAGAGATTTAAGTCCTTGTCCTCGGGGATTCGGGACTGCTCGAAGTTCATGTCCCGCGCCGCCTACGATGGCTTCGAGGCTTCGGCCCTAGTTGCGGCAGCCGGCATCGCGGCTCGATGCCAGGCATGGCTGCAATCATCGGACCTCGAGCCATGGGTTCAGGACAAGTTGGTCGATGTCCCTTGCCGAGGTGAACACCTTTTTGGCAAGCCCATGACCGAGAAGGCCGCACAGCTCGAGACCGAGCACCTCACCCGGACAAGGCTGTCGAAGACCTCTGCCCCTTCTCATAAAAGGAAGGGCTTGGGTAAAAAGCCCTTTTACCCGAGGAAGGGCACTGCCTACAAACAGTACCCACATTATCAGGCTGCCCAAGCTGCCCCCCAGGGTCAGCAAGCCAAGGGCCAGGGTAATGGGCCTCGTAGGCAGAGGACCCCCAAGCCTCAGGCCCCTGCTACCACTCAGCAGGGTGGGGGCTTTTGACTCCTTGAGCATAGCCTCTCCTCCACTGCTCTCCCAACCCTGCACAGGAGGTCGTCTCGCCCTCTTTGCCCACCAGTGGCCCCTTATCACCGGGGACAGTTGGGTGCTGGAGATAATCCACAAGGGATATGCCCTCCATTTCCACCAACTGCCACCCCCATATTTTCCAGGGGAGCCTCCAAGGCCTCCTCTGCACACAGACCTTCTCCGTCAGGAGCTTCAGGGTCTGTTGGTGGACAGGGCGGTGGAGCCTGTACCTCCCCACTTGCAAGGTCACGGATTCTACTCCAGGTATTTCCTGGTGCCCAAAAGGACCGGTGGCCTTCGTCCCATTCTGGACCTCAGGAACCTCAACAAGTTCTTAGTGAAAGAAAAGTTCAAGATGCTTACTCTTGGAACCCTTCTGCCCTACCTCCAGCAGGGAGATTGGCTATGCTCCTTAGATCTAAAGGATGCGTACACTCACATCCTCATTCATCCAGACCACAGAAAGTACCTAAGGTTCATCGTGGGAGGAAACCATTATCAGTACAGAGTGCTGCCTTTCGGCCTCACCTCCGCCCCCAGAGTCTTTACAAAGTGCTTAGCAGTGGTGGCGGCCTACCTGAGAAATCAGGGCATCTTTGTCTTCCCCTATCTGGACGACTGGCTCATCAGGGGTCAGACAGGTCAGGAGGCCAATCAAGCCACCCTCAGAACCATTGCTCTTGTACAACACCTGGGGTTTGTCATAAACTTCGCAAAGTCCACTTTGCTCCCTTCCCAGAACTTGGAGTTCATAGGGGCAAGGTTGGACACTCTCCTAGCAAAGGCATTCTTGCCAGAAAACAGAGCCCGAAGGTTAATGGCCTTGGCAAGTCAGTTTCTCAGCAGGTCCCTGGTCTCCGCCAGACTCTGCCTGCGGCTTCTAGGCCACATGGCTTCGACAGTACATGTGACCCCCAATGCCAGGCTCCATATGAGGCCTGCACAGTGGTGCCTTCGGTCTCAGTGGTCACAGGCCACAGGCAGCCTCAGAGACAGGATAAGGGTGTCCAGACCATTTCTGCACTCCCTCAACTGGTGGCTACACCCACCCAATCTGCTGAAAGGGGTGCCCTTTCAGATTCAAGATTACACAGTGATGCTAACAGATGCCTCCCTGCAAGGCTGGGCAAGTACACCCAGGGCCTCTGGTCTCCCTGGGAAGCTGCACAGCAGATCAATCTCCTCGAACTCAGAGCTATTCGATTAGCACTCAGAGCTTTCACTCCTACCCTGGCTCAACAGTCTGTCCTGATTCAGACAGACAACCAAGTTGCCATGTTTTTTGTGAACAAACAGGGCGGAACTGGGTCCAGGATCCTTTGTCGGGAAGCTCAGGACCTTTGTTGTTTTGCCCTCCAGCACAATATGCTCCTCAGGGCTGTGTACCTTCCTGGCCAGGACAACTACCTGGCAGACAGATTGAGCAGAATACTGCAGCCCCACGAGTGGCAGCTGCATCCTTCAGTGGTTCAGAAGATCTTCCTGAGATGGGGTCTCCCTTTGATGGATCTCTTTGCCAGCCCCATCAACAGGCAACTGCCACAGTTCTGCTCCAGGCAACCACATCCTCTGCGGACAGCAGCGGATGCTTTTCTGATATCTTGATCTCAGGGCCTCCTCTATGCGTTTCCTCCCACGCCCTTGGTGGCCCGAACCCTATTCAAGATTCTCCAGGACAAGGCCTCGGTCCTGCTGGTGGCTCCCAGGTGGCCGAGACAGCCTTGGTTTCCTCTTCTGCTTCAACTGGCGGTGGATCCTCCACTGCCTCTGGGGTTGCAACCCGACCTTCTCACACAGGACCAGGGTTCCCTTCTGCACCCCAATCTCAAGTCTCTCAATTTGATGGCCTGGAGGCTGCAAGGGTAGTTTTGGCTCCCTGGGGCCTACCTCAGGAAATTGAAGAGGTTGTCCTAGCCTCCAGGAAACAATCCACTAGGAAAACCTATGCTCTCAAGTAGAAAAGGTTTTCTGTGTGGTGTCACCTACGTACAGAGGATCCTTTCTCCTGTACTGTGCCAGTAGTTCTTCAGTACTTACTGCACTTATCCAATCAGGGACTTAAGTCCAATTCTATTCGGGTCCACCTCTCAGCTCTAGCAGCTCACCACTCATTGGTAGAGGGACAGTCTCTATCTGATCACCCCTTGGTGTCCCGCTTTCTCAGGGGCTTGCTTTTGCTCAGTCCTCCCATCGTCCTCCTGCCCCTGAGTGGGAGCTGAATGTGGTCTTGCAGCAACTGACTCGCCCACCTTTTGAGCCAATGGCTACTTGTCCACTACGCTTCCTCTCCTGGAAGACGCTCTTCCTGATAGCCCTTACCTCGGCTAGGCGAGTAAGTGAGCTTCAGGCCCTGGTTTGTGACAGGCCATACACCGGGATTTACAGGAACAGGGTAGTCCTTAGGACTCATCCAAAGTTCCTCCCTAAGGTTGTCTCCTCTTTCCACCTCAATCAGGAGGTGGTTCTTCCAACATTCTTCCCTAAGCCTCATGCAAGCCAGGCTGAAGCAGTCCTGCATACCCTGGACTGTAGGAGGGCCTTATCCTTCTACCTTGACCGTACGCAGGGGCATCGAAGGGCTACTCAGCTCTTCATATCTTTTGACCCCAATAAGTTGGGGTTGGCTGTATCCAAGGCGTACCTTGTCCATCTGGGTGGCTGACTGTATCACCTGGGCTTATAAGGCGGCTGACCTTCCTTTGCAGGGTAGGGTCACGGCCCATCGTGTCAGGGCAATGGCTGCCTCAGTGGCTCATCTCCGCTCTGTGCCCTTGGTAGACATCTGCAAGGCTGCAACTTGGTCTTCAAGCCAGACCTTTGCAGCCCATTACTGCCTGGAGAGGGAATCCCGTAGGGACAGTGCTTTTGGCGAGGCAGTACTCCGGAATCTCTTTGAGGTTTAGGCAACTCCTGCCCTCCTGCCCTCTGTTGGGCTACCGGTGGAGGTTGTGTCCTTGAAAAGCCTTTCTTTGCTGCTGAGACTAGAGGGAGTTCTCTTGTTCAGCCTGGGTTCCTCGGTAGCCCAGAGCTGGGGAGTCACCCATATGTGAGGACTGACTTCCTGCTTGGTCCTGGAGAAAGAGTAGTTACTCACCTGTAACAGGTGTTCTCCAGGAGCAGCAGGAATCAGTCCTCACAACCCTCCCTCCTCCCCTTGGAGTTGCAGTTGTACATAGTTTATTTTTCATTTTTGTGTGCTGTTCTTAGCTATGTCATTTGACTGAGGTAAGATGGCACCTTTAGGCGGGAAGGGAACCGCGCATGCGTGCCTGCATTCCGAAAGGCTTTCGTAGAAAGCTGGGGAAATGCTCCGCTGGGGCTTCATCGGCGCCGATGACACCCATATGTGAGGACTGATTCCTGCTGCTCCTGGAGAACACCTGTTACAGGTGAGTAACTACTCTATATCTGTATTTCCTTATATATATTTTAGTTTAAATCATGCAGAGATCTGTAGTTAATAGATTATCAGGTTAATGGGCATTAAAGTAGGACTGAAACTTTGATGATATGTTTTGTCATAAGGTAATTTATTTAGCATGCCTATTTTTTGTTATATTTCAATAGAAATATATCATAAAACAGTGCCTAAAATTCTACAATGTTGTAACCACAGGTGGGCAGTATGTTCATAGCTGATGCTGATGAGAAACTCTCAATACAGTAAGTGCTTTATATTACCTCCAGCCCAATGTCAGTAGGTGACAGGAGGTAGAATTTTGACATTCAGATTTTGTGTTAGTGTAGTGTAATATCCAAGTTGTGAAGTTAATTTTTTTGTAATCTTATATCAAAATGTATGGTAATCTAAACTTCAGCAATCATGTTTCTGTCACTCTTGTTTTCAAGAAGACATTTTCAGGAGACTACAGATGTACATTTCAATAAGGTTTTTGTACACGGGGAATCCATTGTGTCATTTAAATTTATATTGGGATAGTTTGGAAGCAAATATACTTACTATAGGCAACAAAAGACAAAATAAAACATTTGATAAGATTATTTAAGAGACCAATATTTCTCCATTGACAAACAGGAAACATCAGCTAAATAAGTGGGGCTGACACAGATATCTCTCTCTCAGGGCTCAGAAAGACTTAGAAGTTTTTTTTCTGAGTCTAGGAAGCCCATTATCTCCCCAGTATAATTCCAAAGATGCAATTTATCAAACACAGTTGTGCTCTCAAAATGTTTTCTGTTTGGCTGCTGAAGTGCAATTTTGTTCTCTTGCTTTCTCCTTATTTTTTCCTCTCCGAATTCCCCTGGCTCCCTCTTTCCCCCCCACCCACAAAAAGAAATTTAATTGTAAAAAGTTCTTCCTCCAAAAATGAGTTTGGCTCTCAAGCTTGTTTACCATATCTGGGGACATCAAAAGATACTCTTGTGGGTAGAAGTCCATTACAGTCACCCACTAATTGTACTGTAGCTACAGTATCTGTAATAGAACCACGTCTGGCCAATCTAATTGTGCCAAGATGTCACCAAAAACATGCCAATTCAGGTGCTATAAAATGAAAGACCTTTTTTCTTCACCATCAATTTCTACACCTCTCAAGAAAGCCAAGGAGGGTAGACAAGATGATCTTCAACAGGGTTGATCCTCTTACAGAAAGCAAAAGAAAATGCCACTCTGGTTTCTGGTGACATCCGGATGCAGATGGGTGTTTGACTGGGGGAGCGCCATCCCAGCTGGACAAGTTCTCCTTTTTACTGTGAATTCTGGTGAGTTAACCAACCTCACTCTTTGTCAAAGAAACAGATCCCTCAGAAGTTAGCGACGGAAATCAGAAACCCCAATATGTGGATCTGAGTGTGTTTTGCTATGTAATATTGTGAAGAGTCTGAGTGGGCCAGAGAAAATGACTACAGGAAAGCGCAGCACATGGTCTACAAAATGGCAGACATGAATCCAACAGGCAAGGAGGATGTGGAGCTTAGTCTGCACATACTGAGAGAAGAGATCCAGGAATGTCTGTCAAACTTTCAGGGAGACATTATGACCTTTAGAGAGAAAACACAGAATAGACTGGATGATCTACATGCAGATTTGTCCAACACTGGACACAGAATAGAAGAGGTAGAGAAGTGTATTGAGAAGCATGCTGAGAATATTAATATATTGCAGCAGCATCTGACTGAAATGGAGCATAGACAGGATCTTATAATGATAAAATGTAAGGGTTTAGAAAATAGATTGTGCCACAATAACTTGCTCATCAGAGGAATACCTAAGCCTGAGGGCGACTAGCACTGCAGAGAGGCAGGGCTGGCGTTAGGGGGTGGCAAACAGGGCAATTGCCCTGGGCCCTTGTATCACAGAAGGCCCCAAGCTGAAGGAGGCATAGTCTGTAGGCCTGTTTTGGGAGCCCTCTCATTTTCTGCCATGTCTAACATCAGCCCTGCACAGAGATGGTGCAAAAAGTGTCGCAGGTCTGGATAATAACACACTGTTATATGCTGGAAAGGGTACGTAGGGCTTTGGGCCGACGCTTGAATAACAGACCCAGGAACATTGTAGCATGTTTTCATGAGTATGCTACAAAGGATCAGTTAATGTGGACAGTGCAATCATTGGGCCAAATAAATTGCGATGGGTACCTGATATTGCTGATTGTGGATTTCTCAGCTGTGACCTGCAAGAGAAGAAAAAGAATTCCAAGAGATGACAAAGAAACTCTGGAAGGAGCAGATCTGCTATCACTGGCTTTTTACCCTTTCAGCTGGCATTCACAATCTCTGAGCCTACAGCCAGCCAAAAGAGTAGAGGCGGCAACTGTAGGTCTGCAGCAAACCAGGTATAATGGACATATCAGCTTCAAAGCAAGGAGAAACAATTAAGCAGCTGACCAAGAATAGTGTGATGAGATGGCAGCATGTGTGTACCAAGCATAAACGTCTCCAGAAATAATCCTCTGGATCCCAAAAGGATGGCAGCAAGGCGACAGAACTGGAAACCTGATCACTGGAAGATGGGCTCTTGTATGAGCATGTACTAATGTTGATGGGCACTGAACGATCTAAAGGGACTTGGAGTGCATATCATGTTACATGTGGGAGGGAGATTCAGAGAGTGATTAGTTAGAATGAGAGAATGAATGCAGAACATGCTTGTGTAACTGATGAGGAAGGGTATGGGAGTTTGTGATAAGGATGATGAGTGGAAGGGAAAGAGTGGTGGTTGGGAGGTATTTATTTTAAAGGATTTAATATACTGCTTTATCTTTAAATCAAAGCGGTTAACACATCAAACAAATCATGAGGCAGTGTGTGTGGGTGAATACATGCAGTGGTTAAATCGACATAGGGTGTGTGAGCTAAAAGGCCGGGTAAAGGAGAGTGGAGAGGGAGGAGTATGGGGGGAGGTAAAGTTTGGGAGATAATAGGGAAAGGATGGCAATCAAAGTATAGCTATGAAATGGTCGAGGTTTGGGAGGAAGCAAGGGGAAAGTGTAGATATGATTGTAGATAAACTTCAGATTATGATCTGAATATGAAGGGTTTGAACTCCCCCCCCCCCCACCTCCCCATTAAAAGACAGTCTTCAAAGAGGCTAGAAGGGTTTGAGCAGAAGTATGTCTGATTCAAGCAACTCACTTTGTGAAGAGGTATGAGTTTTGTTTGAACCACCAGATTTCCTGGTTATTTGATAGCAGTGATCAGAAAAATGTTGGGGTGGGTATAAAACATCTGGCAGAGATCCACTAGATTTTTTGTCTCGGACAGGGCCGATTTATTTTGTGGAGGTATTGTTTGGCTAGAAATTCTCCATAGCTAACATTTATGCTCCTAATGTGCACCAAGGAGAATTTTTTTGAGTGAGTTTTGTCCATTTTGATGGGATTTCAAGACAGGATATTGGTGATTAGTACTTGCATCATGCCAAAGAGAGCCGCCTCCTGAAATTTGGAAGATGTAACATATATGAGTAATTTATCACAGTGTGCTTGGAAATTCATCTTAATCAAGTCTGTGGCATCCAACACGATAGGAAATAACATAGCTTTCTGTCACATTTTCCTTGTCTCTGACTGCATTTTCCTATGTGTTGAGCGGAAACATGCTCAGTGAGTGTAAGAGGTGGGGATAGATGATATTGTGTAGTCTGATCAGGTCCCAGTTTGCGTGGTACAATTATTACCTACCTTGAGGCTGGGGAATTGCTATTGGTGGCTTAATAAGAGACTGGACCAGGAGGTCTAAGAAATAAAGGTGATCAGATTCTCTTTGGAACCAAGTGCAGCAAAAACTCATTTTGAGTTTGGTAATAAGGCAAAATGTTTTCTACCTAGGAAACTGAAAAAATTGCAGTCAAGGAACATGATACTTAAAATCCAAGATAAAAAAGGGCAGTAACTTAATGATGAGGATATACGGAAAAAATATGAAGAATTCTACCAACAGCTTTACACTCCTGAATCACCAGCGAGTAAGGAAGTAGTGGATATGTACTTAAGATGCTGATCTTTCCGGGATGTCAGAAGACGAAAGAGAATGGTTGGGTAGGCCATTTGTGACTGTGGAAGTGCTGTCAGTAATAAAATCTTTGCCAAGGGCAAAGGTGACAGGCTTGGATGGTTTTACTAATAAATTTTATAAAGTTTTCCAAGCCCAATTGGTCAATCTGTTAGTAAGGATATCATGGATTTCTGGAAGAATGAAGATGCTGCAGTCCATGCATATGGCTAGAGTGACCATATTGTATACTAAAGGAAAAGCTCATTTGCAATGTGTCATATAGGCCCATTTCATTACTAGAGATTGATCAGAAGATTTTTGCCAGAGTATTGACTAACCAGTTAATTCCTTTATTGCCTACAGTAGTCCAAATCAATTAATTGGGGTTTATTCCTGGGAGACGAGTCTGACAATATTTGGAAAATTTTAAATTTAGTGTGGTGGGGGAAAATGAAAAATTGCTTTTGTCTATGGCCCTTATGGCTATAGATGCAGAGAAAGTCTTTGATTGGATCTATTGACCTTATTTGTGTGGAGCCCAATTCCAGAACATGCATTTCCAGCCCGCGGGCACGTCCAAATCGAAAACGGGCCTGATATAAATGTGATTCCACAACTGCAGGGTTAGACACATCTCTAGTTTTGGAATCGGGGACATAGACGTTTTTGGCATGGCACGAAGAAAGCACTATGGAGTACGTGACATGACTATATGCAGCAAATGACTTTGTACATCTGCGCACTCACTGTATTCTGAAAAGATGGACGTTTTCTATCCCATGCATCTCCACTATATACCCGCGAATGGCCATGCCCTCCCCTGTAAAACGTGCATCTCCTAAGCTGCTCCTCTCACTGACAGTGTTGTGCTGATGCAAACTACACATGAGTACTGATGATATATTAATGTTAATGCAAACTTAGCTTTATACACCAGTCTGTTGCATGCCCAGAACACTGCAAAGTAATCTCAGTGCACTCTAAGATAGTATAAAAGCAGATAGAAAGCGATATGTTTATCATGACATACCTTGCATCACAACATACATGGCAGTAGAAGACATCCTTAGTTATGCTTGCATTGGTCATCTCTGAAAACAGTCTGTACAATACTAAGTACGAGGGTTGCTCAGAAAGTAATGCCCCACATGTTTTTTCTCAGTCCAGAATGAAGACAGGTGTGAAATTGAAAGGGGTAGTGACTTGGAACTTCAAAGGACACGTGTGTAATTTTACAGTCGTCCGACAAATAGCGAGGCGGTAGTGATCCTTCAAATGGCGTCTGTGAGTGACACACGGTACAAACAACGAGCTGTAATTGAATTCTTGGTGGAGGAGGAAGAAAGTGTGAGAAACATTCACAAACAGTTGTGTGCTGTGTATGGAGGTTCTACGGTAGATAGGAGCACTGTTGGACTATGGGTGAAGAGAGTAAAGGCTTCAGGAAGTGGTAAAACTGAACTGGAAGATCTGCCGCGGTCTAGGCGTCCTGCTTCAGCCACCAGTCCAGACAAGTTGCAGCACCCTGTGATAGCTGCCAGCGGGCATTAAAATACTGTAAGCTGTTGCGGTGTGCCTTGCACACACCTTTGAATATCCCAAAGAGTCAATAATTGTCATTGCACTACCTCTACTGATGGAAAGCTGTACGGACAATTCCCAACTTGTGATGCGCCGATCCGCACGAATAATGTCATCAGCGCGCTGCAACTTGTCTGGACTGGTGGCTGAGGCAGGACGCCCAGACCGCGGCCAATCTTCCAGTTCCGTTTTACCACTTCCTGAAGCCTTTACTCTCTTCATCCATTGTCCAACGGTGCTCCTATCTACCGCAGAACTTCCATACACAGCACACATCCATTTGTGAATGTTTCTCACACTTTCTTTTTCCTCCCCCAAAAATTCAATTACAGCTCATTGTTTGTACCGTGTGTCACTCTCAGACGCCATTTGAAGGATCACTACCACTTCGCTATTTGTCGGATGACTGTAAAATTACACACGTGTCCTTGACGTTCCAAGTTACTACCCTTTCAATTTCACACCTCTTATCTTCATTCTGGACTGAGAAAAAACATGTGGGGCATTACTTCTGAGCATACGAGGGGTATGTACCAGAAAAAATCAGAAGAGGTTCTCTATAGCGAAATGTCTAAACATATCCTTGTCACTAATAAGGGACCTTCAGAATGAGAGCATTCAACAGTGCAAACAGCACTAATACATGCCCAAATGCACCATCATCGCTTTTTACAAATGTGCACATTTTTAGAGACCAATGGTGGTAATTCTGGTCAAGTCTTAGTGCTGTTTGCACTGTTGAATGCACTCATTCTGAGGGTCCCTTATTAGTGACAGGGATATATTTTGACGTTTTGCTATAGAGAACCTCGTCTGATTTTTTAATTTTTTTTTTCTTTTTCCTGCCCGGTCACACTGGCACCGGGTGACGCTGCGGTCATCCCTACTGGCCAGGCATTCATGGTCTCCCCCAGATTTGCGGATGAACACACCACATCCTCCTGTGCAACACTCAAACCGACACATACACACTCACTTACAGTTACAAATAACATACTTCTGCCAAAACGATACCCTGTACCTATAAACAACTGCTGTGAACATATAATGGCATGGTGTCTCAGGACACCACATCTGATCTGCATTGCTCAGCCAAACATGATTCTGCTCCATACTAGCTCACATACCCATCCCTACATCTACATTCCCATTTTTCCAAACACTAGAATTGTTAGGGAAGCCGAGAATAGTCCTTTTAGCACAATCAACAAATGCTAGCATAGCCAGAATAGACTATTGCAGTGCTTTATATTTCTGTAGGGGTGGCTTTTTTATTGTTCCTTAGAAATGTCCCTCATCTGTGCATTCTATGTTTTACAACTGCATCTTGTGCCCTCTCAGACAGCAGATACACCAGTTCAGTACAGATGTGTATCAGCCATTCATATCTATGGGATGAGTTGAAGATCAGAGCAGAAACTTTTTTAAACCTTGCCTTATTCCATGTTGTCACTGGTATAATGTAGGTGTCCAGGGAAATACTCAGGATGTACACAGGCCTTTCCTGAATATGCTTTCTACGTCTCTGCAGCTTGCCATGCCCCCATTCCGCCCCCTCCCGCCCTTGTTCTGTGCTAGTGCCGTGTATGTGCAGGGCTGCGTGATTTCGGAATATTATTCTAGACGTCTATCCCGCATGTTTAACAAGAGTAGCAGACTTGCAGGGCATAGGGAAGACAGCGAGGTACATAGACGAGATCTACAGGGATGTAGTACTGAAATTACATCTCCAGTCTGGGAGCAACCCTGTTGCCATGGAGGAGAGAGGTCACGTGACAGTAAAACATCCCCAGATTAAGCATCTCTTCCATCCGCCTGGTGTGGCAGGAAGTGAATTCTGTAGCTAGGAACTGTCTTCCAGGTGATGTAAAATCCTCTCGCACTGAGGAGGTTTCTCCAGGGCCATGTGCCCATGAGGGAAGGGTTAGGACATCTGTTATAGTTGGTGATTTGATCATTAGGCATGTAGATAGCTGGGTGACTGGTGGAGGTGAGGATCGCCTGGTAACCTGCCTGACTGGTGCGAAGATAGCGGACCTCATGTGCCACTTACAAGATCTTAAATAGTGCTGGGGAGGAGTCTGCCTTCCCTGACTACCTAATGTAAACAATGTATCCCTACACGTACTAATTTAAGTTAGTTAAATGTAATCTCCAAGTTGCTTACCCTGTTACAATGTAAACTGCTTTCATCAGTGGAGGAGTGGCCTAGTGGAGGAGTGGCGTGGAGGAGTGGCCTAGTGGTTGGGGCAAGGTACTTCAGGCCGGAAGGTCAGGGGTTCAAATCCCACTAGAGGACAGCAACCTTGGGTCGGAAGGACTGGGGTTTCTAGTCCCACAGGTGCTCCTTGTGGTCTTGGGCAAGCCACTTAACCCTCCATAGCCCATGTTCCCTGTAAAATAGTTATCTCCAAGTTTAAAAATGCCCTGTTCAATGTAATTTCAGTTTGTTCAATGTAAACCGCACTGATGCAGAATATCGCGGTATATAAGAGAATGTAAATAAATAAATAAATCATAGGATAAAGCGGCATAGAAAAACTATTAAATAAATAAATAAAATTAAATCTATCTAAGCTGGTAGGGATCGGAGAGGGAGCGGCCTGCAAAGGTCCTCCGGAAGGCCTCTACCTTGGGCAGGCCTTGGTCGCCAGATACCATCCTCATCATGAAGCAGGAACCCTGTCTCCCACACCCTCGGAAGGAACACACAGACAGACTAGAATGCAAACAGAATCTTTTATTGTGTACACAGACTCAGAAACACAGAGCCGGCACCCTGGACAAAAGATCTGAGCCCCCAAATGACATCCCACACTGTCTTATATACAGTACATTCTCAAACCCCCTTGCTACCTTCCCATTCGCCCCAGGTATCTCTTCTTCACCAATCGGTAGCCCCTGAAGGGGGGGGGGCTTAGTGGGCTCTCATAAAGCATTCCCGAGTGACCTGTTTAGACTGGTATGCTCTGGTCTACTGGTTTTCTGGGCGAAAGGGTATGTGTAAGTACTGTTTCGCTGCAACCCAAGCGGGGGGGGGGGGGAGGGGCTTTCTCTCACAGCTGCCTTTCCGGCTGCCTCACTCCCCCCTTTCTCCAGTATGACCTCAACCGGTAAGAGCGGTAGAGGGCAGTATTACTAGGGGCAGGCCGCAGAGGGGTATATGGGGTTAGGGCCATGACAGAGGCAGCCACCTTGCGTTCCACCAAGGCATCGAGGGTGGAGGTGATAAAGTAGTGGAGGATAGGGATACAGCATGGTATGAGAGCACATAGCAAGAAAAGAAAGAAGACTCCTATAACTAGGGTCTTAAGGCCCCTCAGCCAACCAAACAACTTCCCAAACCATCCCAGTCCCATGGAGGGGTCTGTGATGTGTTTTGCTAAATTACGTAGGTCTTGGATAGAGCGTTCGATGGACACAAGAGCGTTCGATGGACACACTTTCGTCAGTGAGGTTAAAACAACACATACCCTCTAACTCTTCACAGCCATGGTTAAGGCGTAAGAGTAGGAAATCAATGGTCATCCTATTCTGCAGTATCGCCGTGCGTAAGCCGGACATTTCATGATTCATGGTGGCCAGTATGGTTGAGGTCAGATTTTAAGGGATTTAGCTATAGAACAAGCAAGTCAGCTTATCTCCATTGAGTTGTGTAGGGCTAACCCAGGTGTTGCAACAATTGATAGCGACAGCCCAAGGGCCGTCTCATCACTGTAGGGTTCTACATTTGAGTTACAGGTCGAGGGCATGGGGATAGAGCGGGGAGGTCTGGGGCGGACTTTAGTTACCTTGGGCGTGTGGAGGAAAGCGGCGGTCGTTAGCCTGCCAAGGGTGCATGGGCCACCAGTGACGTTCATGGGAACATAAGTATAAGTCATCCTCCCACATATCAAAAACCAGCCTAAGGGTAGATACACTTCTGAGAATACATAAGATACCCTTGTAACAGAGTTGCATGACAATTCAGTATTAGACACATTAAACCCTCCTGTCTTGGTATTTACAAAACTAAAACAATCAGTAGCGTTAAGGGTGGAGACTACCTGCAGGGAGAAAGGAACTCGGTTAAAAGCTGAGGTAGGCTGGGTGGCTCCAATACTATAGAGGAGGGTAGAAAACGACATGTTAGGTTGTTTACAGTCCAGACTAGTAAATATGGTAAAACTCATCAGTTCACATAAACTGGAGGGTACAGCAATGAGACAGGTTGACAGAAAAACCCCAGTTTGTAGAGAGTTACGTATGCAAAAGTCTGTCATGTTTAAGGCAGTTTGGGCAAGTAATATTGCTGTGTTAGTAGTCCCCGTGCTCGGCTGGAAACAGGCCCACATCAAGGATAGCAGTAAAAATATGGCACTTCTATGCATTTTGGGGTGGTTTCGTCTCTTAAGCAGTCCAGATGCGTTAGCCGTCTCTAGGCAGAAGTATCTCTCTTTAGTGTCAAACGCAGAGGCTGGTTTGGAACCGTGACAGAGGTCCAGGCTGGAACGGGTTCTGGCGCTGCGGCCTTGACACGGGTGTGATGAATCCACGGAGTAATCTCAGCCACCTTTGATAGCTGTCGGGGTAGCCAGCAGAACGGCATACGGGCCTCGCCACTGGGGGGTCAGCGGATACCTCTTCCACTCCTTGACCCACACTCGCGAACCAGGTTGATGTGTATGGAGTGGTTCCGTCAGGTTGATGGGGAGCTGCTCCTGAATCCACCGGTGCAATTCCTGCAAAACAGAACTGAGAGCCAATAGTTCCTGTCAGGTTATTTCTGAACCTATCTGAATCAAGTCTCCATGGACGCCCTGTGTGAGGGGTGCAGGGCGGCCATACACAGCTTCAAAGGGGGAAACACCAATACCCTTCCGTGGGGCTGAGTGTATACGAAGCAGGGTTATGGGGAGCAATTGGGGCCACTTCAAGGCAGTTTCCTGACACAGTTTTGCTAAGTGCATTTTAATGGTACGGTTCATACGTTCCACCTTCCCTGAACTCTGCGGACGGTAAGCTGTATGTAGCTTCCAATCAATCTGCAAGGCTTTGGCTACCTGTTGTACTGTCTGGGCCACAAATGCAGGTCCGTTATCTGATCCCATTACTACCGGGAGCCCAAAACGGGGGATGATTTCATGCAGTAGCACCTTTGTCACTTCTCTGGCTCTTTCTGTATGGACTAGGAAGGCCTCCACCCACCCCGTGAATGTACAAACCAGAACTAACAGATATAGGTATCCATTTGCTCGGGGCATTTCTGTAAAATCAACTTGGATATTTCCCATGGGGATGACCCCATAGGACTGCACTCCTGGGGGTTGGCAAGGACCCTGACGGGCATTGTTCTTAGCACACATGGTACATTGCCTAACAGATGCGGCTGCCAGGGAAGATAAGCAGGAAATAAAGAAATATGGGCGGAGAGTAGTTTCCATGACTGTCTTGCCAAAGTGAGTAGTCTGATGGAAAGATGACAGGAAAGCTGGGGCAAGGCTGTCTGGGATGACTATCACTGGGGCTGTTCCCTTTCCAGGTAATCTTATCCAACCATCGGAGTGTAATACCCCACCCTCCTCCTGACAGAAGAAATCCATTTCCCGTGTAGTGTATCTTTTGGCCCATTGGCTTAACGGGATTGGGAACAGGGGGGCTTGCAAATCTTCGGAGCTCTCAGAGTAGGGCTGGGACAAAGAGGCAATCGTGACCCACCGGGCTTCTGCATCAGCCTGTCTATTGCCCTTTGCTATCCCGTCGTTCCCCTTTTGATGGCCCTTACAGTGCATGACTGCTACAGCTTTGGGATACCAAACTGCTTCTAACAGGGCCACTACTTGGGGACCATTCCTAATTTCGGACCCAGCTGCAGTGATCAACCCCCTATCTCTAGAAACAAGCAGGAATGAGTCTTCACATATAGGGTACATCGGTACCGACGGAGCCTGCGCGGGAACGCTCCCCAGCTTCCCAAAAAGGAAAGCTTTTGGGAGCATCCCACAGCGCCTGCGCGCTGCCTTCCCGCCTTTCCTAACCGCCTCTCTCCAGTTCTTCTTTCCGCGGAGCCAGCAGGTCGTGTTCCTGTCACCGCTGAAGAAGTTCTTTATTTTATTTTATTTCTTTGGTCGCGCGTCTGCCTTCTTTGACGTCGGACCGGTACCGCCGGTCTTTTCTTTCTTTTTCTTCAAAAAAAAAAAGAATACTTTCTGTTCCACTTCAGTGTATTTTTCTTCGTTGGGCCTTAGGCCTAACAGAAAATTCCTCATGGAAAAGCCCGCCTCCGGGTTTAAAAAATGCACTAAGTGCAGCGGTACCATCTCTGTTACCGACACCCATGACTGGTGTCTTAAGTGTTTGGGTCCTGACCATTCCATCACGGATTGTCCGTCCTGCTCCATGATGTCTAAAAGAGGTTTACAGAACCGAGCAGCCAAACTCAGTACACTGTTTCCCTCTGATGCAGCTTCGGTGGCATCGACGTCTTCCAGGGCAGCTTCTTCCTCCTATGGATCTCAGGTAACCAAACATAAGTCCAGCGGGTCCTCGAAGGGTAGATCTCCCTCTAAGCATCAAGATGCCTCCGGGCTTGCCCTCGAGGATCCTGCACCGGCAAAAGTACCCCGGCGGGAAGCTCCGGCTTCCAAAGCTCCTCCTATGGGGTCACAGGTTGACATCGATGGCATGGCCTCGACCGATCACCTGTTGCAATGTTCTGGGGTACCGGTGGAATCCGCCGGTACCGACCTCCAGACATTCATGGCGTCGATGGATCAGAATGTTCTGACCATGCAGCATGTCATTACGGCATTCATACAAGCTGCGACGCCGCTGGTACCGCAACAAGCTCCGTTGTCGGTACCGGCTCCGATATCGGTTCCGGTACCGGTACCGCTTGCATCGACATCAGCTTCAGTGTCGACTGCAGCGGTACCCTGTCCGATGATGCCTATAGGTACCGATCCAGTACCGATGACTCCCGATGTCAATACCACCCGGTATGCGTATCGGGCTTTACAAGAGCATCCAGACAGGCGATACTTCGATTCCTCCGAAGACTCTGATGCATCAGAGGCCTCTGTCGAAGCATCGGTACTTCTTCCTCAGGAGCCTTCTTCTCTAAAAAGAAGAATGTCCCCTCCAGAAGACTTGTCTTTTCAAGACTTCATAAGGGAAGTGGCCAAGGGGCTTTCTATCTCAGTAGCCCCTGAGACAGAGCCAAAAAATTGGATATTTTGCAATATCCCAAGGCTCCTAAAGAAGCAGCCACTTTGCCAGTTCATGAGATCCTTTATGACCACATGATAGGCATATGGGAGACTCCTCTCACCATCTCTTCTCATTCTCGTAGTTTGGATACCATGTATCGTGTCCCTCCTTGTCCTGGATTTCATAAAACTCAGCTTCCTCACCATTCTATTGTGGTGGAGTCTGCTATGAAAAAGTTAAAGAGTGCAAAGAGGCACTCATCTGCTCCTCCAGGAAGAGAATGTAGAACCTTAGATGCTTTTGGCAGGAAAATTTTTCAAGCCAGTATGCTTGTTGCCAGAAACAACTCCTATAGTCTCTATATGGGGATGTTTCTGAAAGAAGTTACAGATCATCTGCAAACTTTCCTCCCTTTTCTTCCAGAAGATAAAAGGGAAGACTTTCTTACCTGGCTTAAGCATGCCCAGGATGTTGCCAAATTTTCTAACCGTGCAGCCTTTGACTATTTTGAGGGGACCAGCAGAGCCTCGGCCATTGCCATAGGTGCATGCAGAATTGCTTGGTTACAAGCTTCTGATTTGGAACCCTGGGTCCAAGATGGATTAGGAAATCTTCCTTGTACAGGTGAAAACCTGTTTGGCAAAGATTGGCAAGCAAAGGCCACTCAGATGGATGCAGAAAATTCTGCTTTGGATAGGCTTTCAAAGTCTACCTCTAATCCTGTCCAGAAAAGGTTGTTCAAAAAGACATATTTTCCCAAGAAGGGAAGATATTATCCTGTTTATGGTCAGCAGACATCTTCTGCAGGTCGTTTTGCTGCAAAGCGTCAACAACCTAAACAGGCCAAGGCTAAAGCTGCAAGGCCTACTGTGGCCCAACAGCCTCAGCCTCCTCAGGGCCTTTGACTTGCACCTAGAGAACTTAGCCTTTCTGGCTCTAAAAGAACCAGAGCCTCTCACCATTCCAGGAAGGTTAGCTCACTTTGCTCCCAGATGGGAGCAAATCACAGCAGAGCAGTGGACCCTTTCCATCATAAGGGAAGGGTACAAACTTCATTTCTTAAACCTTCCTCCCTACACCATGGTGAGACAGTTCAATTCTCCAACATCTCTCCTCGACCTTCTGGGTCAAGAGATTTCTACCCTTCTTTCCCAAGGGGCAATAGAAGAAGTGCCTCTTCTTCAACAGGGCTCAGGGTTCTGCTCCCCCTACTTTCTGATTCCAAAGAAAACAGGGGGTTACAGATCCATATTAGATCTCAGAGAATTGAACAAATTCCTATGCAAGGAGAAATTCAAGATGATTTCTCTGGGTACTCTCCTTCCATTCCTTCAGAGTCAGGATTGGCTTTGTTCTCTAGATCTCAAGGATGCGTATACCCATATACTCATCCATCCAGCACACAGAAGGTTCCTTCGGTTCCTTTATCAGGGAAAGCACTATCAATACAGGGTGCTTCCCTTTGGTCTGGCCTCTGATCCAAGAGTGTTCACAAAATGCATGGCAGTAATAGCTGCATTTCTACGCACTCTAGGAATATTCGTATTCCCATATCTGGACGACTGGCTCATTCGAGCTCCATCCCAGTCAGAGGCCCAGACTTCCCTAGCCTGCACAATGCGTGTCCTGCAGTATCTGGGACTAGTTATAAACATCCCAAAGTCCCAACTCACCCCTACTCAGTCTCTAGAGTTCATAGGGGCCTTGCTGGATACCACAACTGCAAGGGCCTATCTTCCCCAGGCCCGTTGCCTACGCTTAGTGCAGTTAGCCTCTCAGATTCAGTTAAAAACCCATCTAACTGCTCGAGAGATGTTACAACTGCTAGGCCACATGGCATCCACGGTGCATGTGGTCCCTTATGCTCATCTTCACATGAGGGCAGCTCAATGGACTTTGCCCACCCAGTGGACCCAGGCATCTGGAAGTCTGTCAGACAAAATAGCAACCTCCAGGCACCTCTTTTGGTCTCTCCAGTGGTGGAAGTCCACTCAAAATCTGTTGCTGGGGTCCCCCTTCCAACAGTTGTTACCCCAAGCAATCCTTGCAACAGATGCCTCTCCAAAGGGTTGGGGAGCTCATCTTCAAGACCTCTCCACCCAGGGCATTTGGTCCCCACAGGAGACCTCCCTACATATCAACTTCTTAGAGCTCAGAGCAATCTATTTGGCTCTCAGAGTCTTCCATACCCTGCTCAGCTACAAGACAGTCCTCATTCACACGGACAACCAAGTAGCCATGTTCTATGTGAACAAGCAGGGAGGGACTGGCTCTCTGTCGCTTTGCAACGAAGCTCTGAGATTGTGGACCTTCGCCAGAGAGCATCAAATTCATCTTCTGGCAGTATACCTTCCAGGAGTTCAAAACTCTTGGGCAGACAGACTCAGTTGAGTTCTGCTTCCACACGAATGGTCCCTTCATATGGACCAGATAGTCAGAATCTTTCGAATTTGGGGAACCCCGGACATAGACCTCTTTGCAAGTCTGTGGAATGCCAAACTTCCCCGATTCTGTTCCAGAATTCCGTGTCAGTGAGTTCAGGCCAGGGATGCCTTCCTCCTTCATTGGGGTCAAGACTTCCTGTACGCCTTTCCACCCATTCCCCTAATTCCCAAGACTCTGTTCAAGCTTCAGAGAGATCAAGGGACTATGATTCTCATAGCTCCACGTTGGCCACGCCAAGTGTGGTACCCTCTACTTCTGCATCTCTCTCAAGCTCCCTCCCTGGACCTGGGGTCTGCTTCAGATCTCCTGTATCAGGAGGGAGGAACGTTGTGGCACCCAAACCCCCAATCTCTCCATCTCAGGGCTTGGTTGCTGAAGGCTTAGACCTTCAAGATTGGCATCTTTCTCAGCAAGTAAGGGATATCCTTCATGCTTCCAGAAAGCCTTCTACTAGACGTTCCTATGCTTTTAAATGGAAAAGGTTTACCATTTGGTGTGCTGAGACGAGTATTAACCCTCTAGCAATACCGTTGAATTCTTTACTAGAGTTTCTCCTGCATCTTTCCCATGCAGGACTCAAAACGAATTCAGTAAGGGTCCATTTGAGTGCTATTGCAGCATCCCTCAAGCCTCTCAATGGACAACCTGTCTCCTCTCATCCTCTTATTGCAAGATTCATGATAGGCCTTCTTTTAACTAAACCTCCCATCAGACCACCTCCAGTGGCATGGGACTTGAATCTGGTTCTTGGTCAGCTCATGAAGCCACCTTTTGAACCCTTAGCCACTACCTCCTTGAAATTTCTTTCCTGGAAGGTTATCTTTCTTATTGCAGTCACCTCAGCTCGCCGCATCAGTGAACTGCAGGCCTTAGTGGCTAATCCACCTTATACAAGGTTCCATCATGATAAGGTAGTCCTTAGGACCAATCCACACTTTATGCCTAAAGTGGTCTCACCTTTTCATCTTAATCAAGAGGTGTATTTACCTGTCTTTTTTCCAGGTCCTCATGCATCAAGTGCAGAGAGGAATCTTCATACCTTGAATTGTAAGAGAGCTCTTGCTTTTTACTTACAAAGGACACAGCAACATAGAAAGTCTTCTCAACTCTTTGTTGCTTTTGATCCCCCTCATTTGGGACTTCCAGTCTCTAAGAGGACACTGTCCAATTGGATTGCTCAGTGTATTTCTTTCGCCTACCAGAGTAAGAACCTTTCTCTGGAGGGCCATGTCACAGCTCATAATGTGAGGGCCATGGCCACCTCTATGGCTCATCTAAATTCTGTGTCCATCGACCAGATCTGTCGAGCGGCCACCTGGGCCTCGGTTCATACCTTCACAGCCCATTACTGTTTGGACAAGGACTCCCGCCGGGATGCCTTGTTTGGTCAGGCTGTTCTCAAACACCTGTTCCATGCTTAATCAACTCCTACCCTCCATCCCTGGTTGGATGCCTGAGATCCATGGGAGGAGGTAGAGCCCTTCTCAGGGTCTCACAACCTTGGGGATCTCCCAGGCATCTCTAGCTGGGGAGTCCCCATATGTGAAGACTCATTCCTGCTTGTTCCTGGAGATAGCACAGTTACTTACCTGTAACAGGTGATCTCTGGGAACAGCAGGAATAAGTCTTCACAACCCACCCACCTCCCCTAGGAGTTGTATCTCTCTATCTATCTTTCCTTTCCTCTCTCTCTTTGTCTCAGCTTTAAAACTCGAACTGGAGAGAGGCGGTTAGGAAAGGCTGGAAGGCAGCGCGCAGGCGCTGTGGGATGCTCCCAAAAGCTTTCCTTTTTGGGAAGCTGGGGAGCGTTCCCGCGCAGGCTCCGTCGGTTCCGACGTACCCTATATGTGAAGACTTATTCCTGCTGTTCCCAGAGATCACCTGTTACAGGTAAGTAACTGTGCTTTCTTTGTATAGAGCACCATGGGCATTGAGAGTGGCAAAGGCATATCGGGAATCTGTGTATATGTTTACATGAAGGTTTGTCCCAAGGGTTAGGGCACGGGTGATGGCAATGAGTTCCTCCTTTTGTGCGGAAGTGCCCGAGGGCAATGGCTGAGCTTCGACTATTACTTCCAGCGTCACCACCGCGTACCCCGCACACCTGCGGCCTTCCACTACCAGACTGCTTCCATCCACAAAGTAGATCTCATCCGGGTTGTTTAGTGGTATGTCTGTCAGATCAGGACGACTGGAAAAGATTGTGTCCATTACTTCCAGGCAGTCGTGATCAGGTGGTCCTGGGCCGACAGGCAGGAACGTGGCAGGATTTAAGGCTTGACTGGTGGTTATCCGCACTCTGGGGTTTCCCCATAACATACTCTGGTATTTTAACATTCGGGAACTGGTAAACCAGTGGCTTCCTTTATGTTCCAGTAAAGTTTGGACTGAATGTGGGACGGTGACTAAGAAGTCTTGGCCCATGGAAAGTTTATCCGACTCTTCCACCAATAGGGCTGTTGCTGCTATCGCTCTTAAACAGGGTGGCCATCCCTTGGCCACTGGATCCAGCTGTTTAGACAGGTAAGCGACCAGGCGTCGCCAGGATCCCAGCTGTTGAGTCAAGACCCCTAGAGCTGTGCCCGCTGCTTCATGCACATAAAGAGTGAAGGGCTTAGTGACATCCGGAAGGCCCAAGGCTGGTGACGATAGCAACGCCCTCTTCAACTGTTTGAAGGCCCCTCGTTGGTCTGGTCCCGATTCAAGGGGACTCGTCTCTGGGCCTTTCGTAGATTCATAGAGGGGCTTTGCAATCCTGGAGAAGTTGGGAATCCAGATGCGACAGTATCCTGCAGCCCCGAGGAAAGCGCGTACCTGCTTGCGAGATGTTGGCTCAGGGATCCGGCATACCACCTCCTTCCGTTCTTTCCCCAACCGCCGACTTCCTTTAGACAGGTAGAATCCCAGGTACTTCACTTCCGACTGGCATAGTTGAGCCTTCTTCTTTGAAGCGTGGTAGCCTGCGTTATACAACAACTGTAGCAGCTCTGTAGTTGCCAGAATACATTCAGTCTCAGAGTCAGCAACAACCAACAGATCGTCAACGTACTGCAGGAGGGCTCGTCTCCCAGGCACTCCCAGGGGGTAACCAGCAAGATCCTGTGCTAGAGCGTACTGAAGATAGTGGGGGAGTTCTTGAACCCCTGTGGTAAGCGAGTCCAGGTTACTTGGGTCTTACTGCCAGTGGCAGGGTCCTCTCTCTCAAAGGCGAAGAGGTGTTGGCTTTCTGCAGACAGACGTATGCAAAAGAAGGCATCCTTCAGATCTAGCACAGAGAAATGAGAGGCTGCAGCTGGGATGAGACCCAACAGGGTATAGGGGTTGGGTACCACTGGATGCAGAGTCACAGCGGCGTCATTAACGTGGCGGAGATCCTGGACAGGTCGGTAGTCAGTTGTACCTGGCTTTCGGACTGGTAGTAAAGGAGTGTTCCATGCTGATTGACAGGGCCGCAGGATACCGTACTGCAGGAGCCGCTCCAGATGATGATGAATTCCTTCCACAACTGCCCGTGGCAGCGGATACTGCCGCATGTGTACTGGGGAGACTCCTGGCTTCAACTCGATACAGACAGGAGGGATGTTGATGGCCATTCCGGGGGGGTTGCCTTCTGCCCATACTCCTGGGGGTACTGGATCCCACTTATCCAGGGCAATCACATCATGCTTGAGTTTGTCCTCGAACAAACGCCATTCTTCTTCCCGGGGGACGGACAGTACCAAAACTGCTGGGCCCAGGCTGGGTATGTCGAGCTGAGCCTGGCCCCCGGGCCCGAATGATATCTGGGCCTGTAGTTTCGCCAGGACATCCCTCCCCAACAGGGGTCTAGGACATTCAGGCATATACAGGAACTGGTGGGTGATAGTCCGTCCCCCCAACTGACACATGTGGTTTTGCAGAAAGGATCGTTGCACTCTTTCTCCCGTGGCTCCCACTACAGTTACTGTCCGGGAGGAAATAGGGGCCACTTGCTGAGTAACCACTGAGTGTGTTGCTCCGGTATCAACTATGAACTGCATTTCTTGGTCCCCTAAGTTCATCTTGACCATAGGCTCCTGGGGACCCAACAGAAGCTTGGAGCCCGGTCTGGCCTAGTCTTCATCCGAGTCATAATGTTCCACTGCTGCGAGGCCTTCAAGATCTGGTGGAGGGGGCGGGAAGGTATCGTGTGGATATAACGTGGGCTGGCCCCGCCCTCGTGTGGTGTGTACGGGTACCCTTGTGCCCCTCATGGACGGATATTGCCAACTCCGATTTGGACACTCATTCTTCCAATGTCCCTCCTCTTTACAGTATGCACACTGATTGGGGCCCAGGAAAAATCTCGGCCCCCTTTGTCCTCGTCCTCGTCCACATCTCCTGCTCCCGTCCTTGGTCCAGGCCGATACTGGTGGCTGTTCGGTTAGGGCAGCCGCTAGGAAATCTGCCGCCTTCTTCATCCGACGCTCAGATTCTCGCCTCTGCTCCTGGTCACGATTTACAAAGATCTTCTGTGCCACTTCCATCAATTGTGCAGCGTTCATGCCCGCAAATCCTTCCAATTTCTGCAGCTTCCGCCGTATATCACCCTGGGCCTGTGCTACGAAAGCGGTATTCACCATACGAAGATTCTCAGGAGCTGCTGGATTGTAAGGGGTGTACAGTCGATACGCTTCAGACAGACGCTCATAAAATGCTGCTGGGCTCTCATCAGGAAGCTGGAGGATTTCTGAAATCTTGCTGATATTCATAGCCCGCTGCCCTCCCTTCTTGAGGCCTTTAAGGAGCGCGGTCCGGAAGCGAGTGAGAGCCCGTGCTCCTACGGGATCATTCGGGTTCCTCTCAGGGTCTTCATTCGGGAAATCCACAGGTGCTTGCTGCCGGGGATTTATAACCCCAGCGTCTGCAGGATGTGCCTCCAGCCACGTGAGGGTGGCCCGCACAATACGTGCTCGTTCTTCCATGCTGAATAGGGTGGAAAGCAATTGTCTACAGTCTGACCAAGTAGGCTGGTGCGTCTGCATAATACTGGTCATAAGGTCTGTCAACTCCTGAGGCTTTTCAGTATAGGAGGCATAATGGGTTTTCCAATTCAGCAGGTCAGTGGTAGAGAAAGGAACATATATCAGACTAGAAGGTCCTATTGCCACCCATCCGGCAGCATCAAGGTACGGGAGTCCCCTGTACTTGTCGCAAAGGCAGTTGGAAATCCTGTTTTGTCTGCTTCTCTGCAGCTGACCGCAGGCGCTGGGCCTGCGGGGTAGACGACTGAAGCTCAGCCGGAGTGCTCTCAGGGGGTGAGGCTATAACACTGGAGGCAGTACCGGGAGTAGGAGGAGTGGAGGATGATGGAGGGGTCTGTAGGGGCATATCACTATGAGAAAGGGAATCTGATGAGGAGCTGGCATCTGCAGAATCCTCCCCAAATCCTGCTTCGCCCGCCCCGGGGGAAGGTTCTCCTGACTCTTCATCTCTTAGGGGTGGATCCTGTAAGGGCGCGGATGGGACAGTAGGGTAAAGCAGATTGAGGGGGCGTGCAGGGACCTCCGGGGAATCCTGCCCCTGGTAAACAGGGGCAGGTATTCGCTCCTTCCTGCGACTGGCAGCTGCCACCATTATTCTACACTGATCCTCGTGGCAGCGCTGGAGCCATTTTGGCTGTTTCTGGCATATGGCCAGCCATGAATCAATATAGGGAAAGTGATCCGGGTGTTCCTTCTCTACAATCTGATGGACTAAAATCACAGTAGGCAAATCAGTGGACCCTTGGGGAAGCCACAGCTTCACTAAGGCTGGCCACTCCCGTTCACATAAAACAGACAATCGAGACAGTGGACTCCGCTTCCCCAAGGGGAGGAGGGAAGCACTTGGAGAGCCCAGTAGCTCGGACCTCACACACAGGACAACAGAGGAAACGAAGGGAGAAAAGGGAGGACAGAAACACATTAACACATATACACAGCTACCCCTCCTTCCCCCCCCCCCTCAGCACAGACAGGACGAGCGGTGATTTCAGAGACCCTGGGGTCCTTACTCGGACCGCTCGTGCGGGTGATCAAACCGCTACAGGATTACAGAAGACCAGGATTTCCAGATTACCAGACTCACAGAACTACCCAAAACAGAAAGGCAGTAGCACTCACCAGACTTCCGGCTGGAGAATGTTTGGATGCCAGTCTATCCTGCCGGAATACAAACGGAGTAATCAGCCCACTGGGACCGACCAGCCAGACGTGGCAAGGAGTCCTGCCGGACACAAAGGGACCCGGTGGCGCCCAGGAGCGTTGACAGCCTGGGGGCCGGTCACCGGCCGGCTGAGGCCCGGTCCTGCAGAACCGTAGGGAGGTTTCCTCCGCGGGTGTGAGGACTTCCCGGCCAACGCACCAAATGAAGCAGGAACCCTGTCTCCCACACCCTCGGAAGGAACACACAGACAGACTAGAATGCAAACAGAATCTTTTATTGTGTACACAGACTCAGAAACACAGAGCCGGCACTCTGGACAAAAGATCTGAGCCCCCAAATGACGTCCCACATTGTCTTATATACAGTGCATTCTCAAACTCCCTTGCTACCTTCCCATTCGCCCCAGTTATCTCTTCTTCACCAATCGGTAGCCCCTGAAGGGGGGGGGGGACAGTGGGCTCTCATAAAGCATTCCCGAGTGACCTGTTTAGACTGGTATGCTCTGGTCTACTGGTTTTCTGGGCGAAAGGGTATGTGTAAGTACTGTTTCGCTGCAACCCAAGCGGGGGGGGGAGGGGGGGAAGGGGCTTTCTCTCACAGCTGCCTTTCCGGCTGCCTCAGTCAAGGACTCCCCTTTGAGGGAACTGGTGTTGGGCCCGAGTCCTTCGGAGCCCATGCCGATGGCTGTGGAGCCTTCTTGCCTGGACTCCAGTTTGTCTGCCTTCATGGACCAGCAGCGGGCGCTGATATGTGTTACTATCGGCTCATCTGACCCGACCAGGGGCCCTCGACATCGAAGACGTCCCCAGAGGCCAAGCTGATTCTCAAAGTCCTTTGGCCTTGAGTCAATCCTCGGCCGATGTCTCGATCCAGTTCCCGCTCGACGGGGCCGTGATCATCCCCAGCCAGTGTGCTCTGCGCTGGCCGTGGGTCCTCGGGATCATGGGCTGGATTTGGTCCCGGGGCCTAAGGACCATCCTTCCTTCAGGTCCTTGATAGACTAGTCCAAGTGGGAGATGGAGGATGAGGAGTCGCCGATACCCGTCGCCACCGCAATGTCCCCTCCGGCTCTCCCGTTACGGAGCCCTGGCGGCGGTCTCCGCCAGAGGACATGGGGTTCCCTGACTTCATCAAGGACATATCCAAGGCCCTAGCATTCCCGACTGAATTGGAGAAGTACCCTCGGGCGGATGAGTTAGAAATCCTCCAGTATAAGGCCCCTCCAAGGGAATTGCTCATGATGCCCTTCCCTCCCATCCTGGAACGGCTGAAGCTCTGTATGTGGGAAACACCGGTGCCAGTGGTGAGCAAGTGGCTCGACTCAATGTATCGAGTCCGCTGGAGCCCGGGCTTCAGAAGTCACAGTTGCCGCACAACTCCATGGTGGTGGAGTCGGCCATGCATCGACTGAAGAGTTAGAAGACACACTCCTCATTGCCCTCTGGCAGGAAGGCACGAACCTTGGACGCCCTTGGCAGAAAGTGTTACCAGGGCTAGATGCTCATTGGCCACATCCAGGCTTACCTGGGAACCTGCCAGGTTCTCAGCTGTTCTGTCTGAGGAACCCCTGCAGCAGTTTAAGAACCTGGTCAAGGCCATCCGTGAGTGCTTCTGTTTGTTTCGGGCAGCCTATGACTGATTTGAGTTGGCGGCCCGAATAGCAGCGGCGGGCATCAGTGCCCGATGACAGACTTGGCTGCAGTTGTCCAACCTCGAGCAATGAGTTCAGGACAAATTGGTCAATGTCTCATGCCAGGGCGAGAACTCTCTGACAAACCCATGACTGACAAGGCGGCTGAGCTGGAGACAGAGTCCATGATGAGGACCAGGCTCTCTAAAAAGACTGCTGCCCCTCCCCGCCAGAAGGGCTCTGGTAAAAAGCCCTTCTACCTGAGGAACGGGGCTGCTTACAGAAACTACCCATGTTTTCAGGCCTTTCCGGCTCCCCAACAGGGTCAGCAGGCCAAGGGACACTGGTAAGGGGGACTGTTGCTTCTGGAGGGAGATCTGCAACTGTGAGTATTTACTTCTGGTAATTTTCTAAAAGGAATTCTTTGTATTAAAGCTAATTAATCTGTGATCCACTATTTTTGTTAAATCAGTCAGGGCCTAGTAGCAGCAGTTTAAGTTTACATTTAAAACACAGAGGAGAACTCTCTGGTTACATTTCATACCCAGCAGAGAGCTTGTACTTTAAATTTAATAGTCACTCAGGGCCTAGTAACAGCAAAGTACTTTTAGTTTAAATTTAAAACACAGAAGAGAGCTTTCTGGTTACATTTGGAACCCAGCAGAGAGCTTGTACTTTAAATTTCATAAGAAGTTAGAGCCTAGCAGCAGCTAAGAGCTATAATTTAAATCAAATCAGAATATAGCTTACCTCAGCAGCACAAGACAGGGTACTGTGTAGCAGCCCTCTTTTAATAAGTGTTAATTCCCTCCCACCCTCCCCACACCCACCCACCCCTGGGATAATCGTAGCTTTATAGGTACTTACACATCTTAAAAGACAGGAGGTGCTCTCAGGTGAAGCTCATTACCCAAATCAGTCATACACTAAGGACCTGAGATTAGTTAAGCTTCAGGTGAACAAGGTATATTACACGTATTAGGTTCAGTTTTATTAGTATAAATATCCATAGCAACCCTTAGTAAGTAAAGAACTTAGATCTAAACACAAACTTAAAACTAAGATGCAGACAGCAGTCCAGCAGCGGGATGGGGGCTTTCCAGTCTTTTGCATTGAGTGTCACATGTATGATTTTCTCCCAGTTGGTGAGAGGTCTTACGTGTGCACTAGGTGCAAGGAGCTCTTTGCTCTCAGGGAACGAGTCCGTTCTCTAGAGGCTAAAGTAGCAGACTTGGAAAGCATAAGACAGACAGAGAGGTACATAGACGAGACCTACAGGGATGTAGTCCTGAAGTCCCACCTCCAGTCTGGCAGCATCCCTGTTGCCATGGAGGAGAGAGGTCACGTGACAGGAGAGCATCACCCTGGTGTGGCAGGAAGTGATCCTGTAACTAGGACCTGTCCTCCAGGTGATGTAAAACCCTCTCGCACCGAGGAAGTTTTTCCAGGGCCATGTGCCCAGGAGGGAAGGGTTAGGACAGCCGTTATAGTTGGTGATTCGATCATTAGGCATGTAGATAGCTGGGTGGCTGGTGGACGTGAGGATCGCCTGGTAACATGCCTGCCTGGTGCGAAGGTAGCGGACCTCACGCGCCACCTATTTATTTATTTAACACTTATTTATATACCGCATCTTCCAGCGATCAGTTGCGGTGTACAATTAACAACAGTTAACAAAGCAGAGTTTGTTTACATAGAACATTGAACATTATAACTTATTACATAGAACATCTTAACTTGCATAATTCAATGATTCAACAACTAATCAGGATATTTCAGCTATAACAGAGTGTGTAACAATTTAAACAGAAGTACTGTCTGTACCGCATTAGGCAGAACATACCAGTTGTAACTATATACAAGTAGGAATATAAGGCATAGGAGTGGAGTGTTATTTCTCCAGGACCAAGCAGGAAGTCAGTCCTCACTTATGGGTGACGTCGGCGCCGACGGAGCCCTCGCGGAGCAATTTTCCCCAGCTTTCAAAGAAAGCCTTTGGGAATTGCAGCGCGCATGCGCGGTCGTCTTCCCGCCCGAAGGTGCCATCTTAGCCAGTCTTCTTTTTTCCGCGGAGCCCTACAGACGTCCCCGTCTTGTCCCCGCGAAAAAGTTGATTTTCCTCTTTATTTTATACTTTTTTCTTTCGGTTCGACGCCGTTCGTTTTCCCGCCCGGACTCGCGACGCCGGTCTCGAGTCCTCTTACTTTTTTTCGGTTTTTCTGACTTAGTCAGCTTTCGTTTTCGTTTTCCCTGGCAGCCCGGTCCTTTGACCTCGCAGGGGCCCTTTTTCCCCCGATGGCTGCCAGTGGCTTTAAGCGGTGTGGTCGGTGTGACCGAAATATGTCACTAACCGACACACACGACTTTTGCCTCCGCTGCCTGGGCCCGGATCATGAGGAACTGATCTGTGGGCCCTGCAGCAAACTGTCCTCGAAGGCGTTGAGAAGTCGGCGGCATCAGCGTGAGAGAATCTTCGCTGACCCCAGCCGTACCCGGACCTCGTCGGAGGCCTCCGTGTCGAAAGGCTCCAGCTCGGACCGTCGCCGGAGCTCCTCCGACCGGGGTTCTCCCTCCGGGGACCATCGTCGGAAGGAAAAACCCGCGAGGGCGGCGTCGGTGGACGCTCCTGGCTCCGCGAGGGCCAGGTCGCATAGCCCCGACAGCCGCCCCGGGTCCTTGGAGAAGGAACACCTCCCGAAGCGACCTCGCCTGGAGTCGGAGATGCCTGCCCGGGTAAGTCCTGTAGTCCTTCTGGACTCGCCTCCGCGACAGCCGACGTCGGGCCCGACGCCGTCGGGGCCCGAGTCGGGGGCTGCTGGGTCACCTGAGCTCGGACTCAGGTTGACGGCCTTGGAGAGCAGACTGTCTGCCTTCATGGACCAGCAGCGGGCACTGCTCGCTGGCTTCGCTGGCGTCGCTGCCCCGACCGCCGGGACGTCGACGTCCAAGTCGACCCCGGAGACCGAGCCGATCCTCGAGTCGATGAGAACTCGAGTCGATCCTCGGTCGAGGTCGCCCTCGGCCTTCCGTTCGGGACCGAGGTCGCCGACGCCGACTCCCTCGGCGTCGGGGCGGCTGGCGCCGCACCCTGCCCGGGCCGACCCCACCGAGTCCTCGTCGGAGTCGGTCTGGGAGTCTGAGGAGGAAGAGTCACCTGATTCTTTCCGGACTCGGTGTGTCCCATCGGACTTTCCGGAGTCCGAGCCTCGGAAGCAGTCCCCCCCGGAGGATGCCCGGTTCTCGGACTTCGTTAGGGATATGGCCAAGGCTTTGGCCTTCCCTGCGGATCCCGAGGAGGAGCCTCGAGCCGAAGAGCTCGACGCCCTCCAGTATGACTCTCCCGCGAGGGAACACTTTACTGTGCCGGTTCCTCCTATGCTGGAACGTCTACTCTTCCGCATGTGGGAGAGTCCGGCCTCCTCGCCGGTCCTGAGCAAGCGGGTCGATTCTATCTATCGAGTCCGCAAGAGCCCTGGCTTTCAAAAGGCACAGCTGCCACACCATTCCATGGTAGTGGAATCGGCCATGCATCGTCTTAAGAGCCAGAAGATGCACTCCTCGGTGCCTCCTGGAAGGGAGGCCCGTAACCTGGATGGCCTTGGCAAGAAGTGCTTCCAGGGCTCTATGCTCGCCTGTCGTGTCCAGACTTACCAGCTATACATGGGCATGTATCTCAGGGATCTGGCTAAAGAGCTAGCCGGATTCTCCGCTGATCTCTCCGAGGAGCCCTTGCGGAGGTTCCTTGCCTTGTCCACGGGTATTCGGGAATGCTCAAAGTTCATGTCCCGAGCAGCCTATGATGGCTTTGAAGCCTCGGCTCGCGTAGCCGCAGCCGGCATCGGTGCCCGCCGACAGGCTTGGCTTCAGTCGTCCGACCTTGAGCCCTGGGTACAGGACAAGTTGGTCGATGTCCCCTGCCGAGGCGAAAACCTCTTTGGCAAGCCCATGGCGGAAAAAGGCTGCACAAATTGAGACTGAGACTCTCACCAGGACCAGGCTTTCTAGGAAGACCTCCGCCCCTTCCCAGAAAAAGAAGGGCTCGGGAAAAAAGTCCTTTTACCCGAGGAAGGCAGCTGCCTACAAACAATACCCCCATTATCAGGCCCCTGCAGCTCCCCAACAGGGCCAGCAGGCCAAGGGACGGGGTAACGGGTCCCGTAGGCAGCAAGCCCCCAAGCCTGCACCACCAGCCCCTGCTCAGCAGGGTGGGGGTTTTTGACTCGCTCAGCATAGCCTCTCCGCCCCGCTGGTTCCCCCTGCACCGGAGGCCGGCTGGTTCACTTCGCCCACAGGTGGTCCAGCATCACCGCAGATGCCTGGGTGCTTCAGGTCGTGCGAGAGGGCTACCTTCTCCACTTCCATCAGGTCCCTCCCTCCTATTTTCCGGGAGAGCCTCCGCGCCCCCCTCTGCACAGGGAGTTGCTCCTTCAGGAGTTAGCAGGTCTTCTGCAGGAACAGGCAGTGGAACCGGTGCCACACCACCTGAGAGGTCAAGGCTTCTATTCAAGGTATTTTCTGATACCAAAGAGAACAGGAGGCCTCAGACCCATCCTGGACTTGCGCAACCTCAACAAGTTCCTTGTGCGGGAGAAGTTCAAAATGCTTACCCTTGGAATCCTTCTGCCCTACCTCCAGCAGGGAGATTGGCTATGCTCCTTGGATCTAAAGGATGCCTACACGCACATCCTCATCCACCCAAGCCACCGCCAATACCTCAGGTTTGTGGTGGCAGGAAATCATTACCAGTACAGAGTACTCCCCTTTGGCCTGTCCTCCGCACCGCGAGTCTTCACAAAATGTCTCGCGGTCGTGGCGGCCCATCTCCGGCTTCACGGCCTCTATGTCTTTCCATACCTCGACGACTGGCTCATCAGAGCAGCGTCCGCTCAGGAGGTCACCAACGCCACGTGCCGCACGGTGACTCTGCTGCAGCACTTGGGCTTTGTCATAAACTTCGCAAAGTCCACTTTGCTCCCCTCACAGGATCTCGAGTTCATCGGCGCAAGGCTGCACACTCCTCAGGCGCGAGCGTACCTACCGCTCGACAGGGCTCAGCGGCTCATGGACCTAGCCGACCGCTTTCGCAGCCAGCCCCTGGTCTCCGCCAGGCGCTTCCTGAGACTGCTCGCCATATGGCTTCCACCGTCCATGTGACCCCCAATGCCCGCCTGAATATGCGGTCTGCTCAATGGTGTCTCCGCCGGCAGTGGCGACAAGCCACAGGCGGCCTAGCAGACCTAGTGCGCGTCTCCGAGCCGCTGGTCTCGTCTATCCGGTGGTGGCTCCGGCAACCGCACCTGATATTAGGAATGCCTTTCCAGTCACCTCAGCCGACCCGGGTGCTGACCACCGATGCATCCCTCCTGGGCTGGGGAGCACATTGCCAAGAGGCACGTACTCAGGGCCTCTGGACCAAGTGGGAGTCTGCTCAGCAGATCAACTTCCTGGAGCTCAGGGCGATCCGCCTAGCTCTCAAGGCCTTCTCCCACCTGACCTCCCAACAGTCCGTCCTTGTCCAGACGGACAATCAAGTTGCCATGTTCTACGTGAACAAGCAGGGGGGCACGGGCTCCTTCCTCCTCTGCCGGGAGGCACAGAAGCTCTGCTCTTGGGCCGTCAGTCACGGCATTCTCCTCAAGGCAGTTTATCTCCCGGGCCAAGAAAATTGCCTGGCGGACAAGCTCAGCAGGGTCCTCCAGCCGCACGAGTGGCGTCTGGATCCCTTGATCGTTCAGAAGCTCTTCCTCAGGTGGGGCCTCCCCACGGTGGATCTCTTTGCCAGTCCTCACAACCGGCAGCTTCCTCGCTTCTGCTCTCGTCAGCCACACCCCCTTCGGGTTGCGGCGGACGCCTTTCTGATCTCATGTTCGGGGAGCCTTCTGTACGCTTTCCCTCCCATTCCGTTAGTCTCTCGGACTCTTTTCAAGGTTCTCCGAGACAAAGCCTTCATGATCCTGGTGGCCCCTCGCTGGCCCAGGCAGCCGTGGTTTCCGCTCCTGCTGCAACTGGCGGTGGAGGATCCAATCCCTCTGGGGGTACAACCGGATCTCCTCACTCAGGATCAGGGGTCCCTACTGCACCCCAACCTCAGGTCTCTCAACCTCATGGCCTGGCTGCTGAAAGGGTAGTCCTTGCTCCTCTTCTCTTGCCGGCGGAGGTGGAGGAGGTCGTCTTGGCTTCGCGACGGCCTTCTACCCGCAAATGCTACGCCCTTAAATGGCGTCGCTTTGCAATCTGGTGTTCCCAACAGTCTCAGGATCCCTTCTCCTGCCCGGTGTCGGTGATCCTACAATACTTGCTACACCTCTCTAATCTGGGACTTAAGTCCAACTCCGTCAAAGTTCACCTCAGTGCTCTTTCAGCACATCATGTGCCGGTGGGCGGCAGATCTCTCTCCAACGACCCTCTCGTAGCGAGGTTTCTCCGAGGTCTCCTTCTACTTAAACCACCTCTGCGCCCGCCAGCGCCGACTGGGACCTGAATGTGGTTGTGCAGCGGATCACCTGTCCGCCTTTTGAACCTATGGCTACATGTTCTCTCCGTTTTCTGTCTTGGAAAACACTGTTCTTGATAGCCCTCACTTCCGCTAGGCGCGTAAGTGAATTGCAGGCCCTCGTGTCTGATCCCCCCTACACTCGATTCTACAAGAATAGGGTAGTCCTACGGACTCACCCAGTTTTCTGCCTAAAGTGGTCTCCCCTTTTCACATGAATCAGGAGGTGGTACTTCCAACCTTCTTTCCCAGACCACACTCCAGCCGAGCTGAGACGGTCCTCCATACCCTGGACTGTAGAAGGGCATTGAACTTCTACCTTGACCGTACGCGGGAGCACCGTAAAGCTGCTCAGCTTTTTGTGTCTTTTGACCCCAATAGATTGGGGCTCCCGGTCTCCAAGCGTACTCTGTCCATCTGGGTTGCGGACTGTATCTCTTGGGCTTATGGGGCGGCCGGACTCTCCTTAGAAAGTAGAGTCACGGCTCATTGCGTTCGGGCAAAGGCCACGTCAGTGGCTTACCTCCGCTCTGTTCCGCTGGCAGACATCTGCCGGGCCGCTACTTGGTCTTCGAGCCAGACTTTTGCGGTCCATTACTGTCTCGAGAGGGAGTCCCGTAGGGACAGTGCTTTCGGACAGGCAGTCCTCCGTAATCTCTTTGAGGTCTGAGCAACTCCTACCCTCCATCCCGGATGTGAGCTACCGGTGGGTGATAATTCAGCGAAGATTCTATCCTTCTGTGCTGCTGAGCTAGAGGGAGCTCATTTTTGTGCTTAGGGTCTCCGGTAGCCTTGAGCTTGGGAGTCCCATAAGTGAGGACTGACTTCCTGCTTGGTCCTGGAGAAAGCGTAGTTACTCACCTGTAACAGGTGTTCTCCAGGAGCAGCAGGAATCAGTCCTCACTACCCTCCCTCCTCCCCTTGGAGTTGCAATCGTCTGCTTATGTTCTTTTTTGCAAATTTTTATGCTGTCTTTTTAGCTATGTCATCTGACTGGCTAAGATGGCACCTTCGGGCGGGAAGACGACCGCGCATGCGCGCTGCAATTCCCAAAGGCTTTCTTTGAAAGCTGGGGAAAATTGCTCCGCGAGGGCTCCGTCGGCGCCGACGTCACCCATAAGTGAGGACTGATTCCTGCTGCTCCTGGAGAACACCTGTTACAGGTGAGTAACTACGCTTTATGTAAGTTTTGAATGTTATCCTTTATAGTAGGGTGTATTAGCTTGATATGGGTAGATTCATATTTAGCCTTTATCTAGGTTGAGTGGAGGGTTTTCCAAGGTATTATAGTGTTTATTAAATAGATACGTTTTCAATTTTTTTCTGAATTCCATTATCTCTGATAGTGATCGTAAGTCCTCTGGTAACGAGTTCCAGATGGTTGGAGCTATATGGGAAAAGGCTCTGTTATTTGTTAATTTGTGGGTTTTTATGAATTCTTTTGGAATCTTTAGTTTGTTTGATTGTCCTTTTCTGAGAGTGGGCTTAGGTGGTTCTTTGCCTATTAGATTACATAATGTCTTCGGTGCCAAGTCGTTTAAGGCTTTGAATGTCGTTATTATTGTTTTGTATATTATCCTGCTTTGTATTGGTAACCAGTGAAGGGATGCTAATATCGGTGTTATATGTTGGAGGGAGTTTATTTGTAATATAACTCTAGCGGTTGCATTTTGCGCAAGTTGGATTCTTCTGATGTGTTTTTTTGAGATGCCCATAAGTATTAAGTTGGCGAAATCGAAGTGGGGAGTTATGGTAGCCTGAGATATATTAATGAAATCTTGTATAAATACAAGGGGGCGTAATTGTTTGAGGATTTTAAGTTTGAAGTAGATTTTCTTTATGGTATTTCTGATGTGGGTTTCCATTGTAAGGTGTGTGTCTAAGATGACACCTAGATATCTTATTTCATTTTTTATTTTAGTTTCTTGGTTTTGTAGTGTTATGTGGGTTGGAGGCATATATGATTGGTTTTTTGTTACGATTAATACTTCGGTTTTAGCATGGTTTATGTGGAGGTTTTGGGTTTTTAGCCAGATTGTGATTTCATTGTAACACTCTGATAGAAGTTGGATCGGTAGGTTAGGAATTGTGAAAGGTATGTACATCATAATATCATCCGCATAAAGGTGATATTGTACTCCAAATTTTTTAAAGATGTTGCAGACCGGCTTTATATAAATATTGAAAAGTAAGGCTGAAAGCGCTGAACCTTGTGGTAAACCTATTTCTTGTTTGTATGTGTTGGATGTTTGATTACCTATTCTTACATTTTGTGTTCTGTTATTTAAATATGAGGTGAACCATTTATGTACAGTAGAGTTTATGCCTATCTGTCTTAGGTTGTTGAGCATTATTGAGTGATGCACGCTATCAAAAGCTGCTGAGATGTCGATGAAAAGGAGGATGAACGCTTGGTTATGATTGTCAATTCCTTTTAGGAGTGTATCTATTAATACTGTTAGAAGTGTTTCTACTCCGTGGCGGGGTCGGAATCCATATTGTTTGATCGTCAAGTGGGTAAGATAAATCTATAAATTCCTGTGTCTGTAATTGTACTACTTTTTCAATTATTTTGGCCATAGATGGTATGCTAGAGATGGGCCTGTATGATGTTGGAGATGTTTTGTCTAGTTTGCTGTTCTTTAGAATTGGGCGTATTTGTGCATGTTTAAGGAGAGGTGGAAGGTATCCTTGGGTTAGTGATAAGTTTACTATTGGGAGAATATATGATAGTAGAGTTGGTAGTGTATTTTTATCCACAATACTGGGCAAGGATCTAAATATGAAGTTGTGGTATTTAGGTCTGAGATGATAGTTTTTAATGACACTTTTGACATGGGGTAAAATTCTGACCATTCGTCTATAGATTGACAAGGGATGTTGTTATTGTCTGAGGGTATAGTAGGTTTTTTTTATTTGTTTTGATAGTGATTAGCTAAGGTTTGTACTGAGATGTCTGTGATTTCGTTGCTAGAAGTTTGATCGTTATTGGTTAGGTTTCTGACGATAGAGAATAGCTCTCTAGGTCTATTATATGTTTTTGATAGGGTTGCTGCGTAATAACTTTTCTTCGTGTTGTTTATTGTTTCCTTATATTTTGTTAGATGGTTATTATATATTTCCTTGTGTACAGACAACTTGGATTTCCGCCATTTCATTTCAAGTTTTCTTAGTTCTCTTTCATTTGTCTTAGTGTGTTATTAAAACCATGGTGAGCTGTTTGTTTTGGTATGTGTGGTCTTTTTATTTAGATGAATATTTTTGGCTGCGTTATTGATAGTCACATTCCAGTTGTTAACCAGCATCATCCAAATTAGGTGTTGATAAGAAGTAGGGGATTGTTGAATCAAGGAAGTCTGTTTCATGAAATTTTCTATATTTTGAGGTGGGGCCATTTCTTGTGTAGTTTTGATGTTAGGGATGGGATATGTAAGGTTTATTTTGATAATAAAATGATCAGACCAAGGTGTCTCTGTACATTCAATGGAATTTGAGTTAATTAGCTTGAAGAGTATCTCAGGTAGAAGGACCAAATCTAGTGTTCCTCCTTTGATATGCGTTGCTGTTTAATTATTTGATGGTACTCTATGTCTGCTATAGTGTCTAGAAATAATTTAGAGTCTAGTGATGGAAGTGACGGCAGGTTAAAATCGCCTAGCATGATTACAGGATTTTGTTCAGGAGAAGAGTTAAGGAGTTCAATAAGAGAATCCAGGCAATCTGTTTTTGATCTGGGGGTCTATAGATTAAGCAGATTTTTATGGGACCGATTTTTATTAATAATGTGTCCATGTTATTAGAGATGTTTGATTGGATTAATTTGGCGTTTAATATCTTTTTTGTCATCATTAGAACTCCACCACCTTTTTTTTTGGACCTGTGTTTGTAAAATGTGTCATAATTTTCTTTATCAAGTTGATTTAGATAGACGGTATCTGTTTCAGAAAGCCATGTTTCTGTGACACATAAGATATCTGGTTTTAAGTCAGTTATCAGATCGTTAAATATGGGTAGTTTATTTTTCATTGATCGTGCATTAATAAGGATGCATGATAGAGAGGATGGGTTGTTAGACCCGGTTTTCTTGTCTAATTGTTGTGGATTTGTTTGTTGTATGTGTATTAGTCTATGATAATTAATTTTTGGGTAGTTAACATGAGTGTGTCCAATATGACAGTCATTACGGGTATGTGTGTGTATTATAGGTATAGTCATGTGAGTTTTACTGTTTAAACTTAGTGATAGGTCAATAATTATTATTGCCAGTAATAAACTGGTATATGATATTCGTGTGAGCATGTTGTTTGGGTGTAGCATTTTCTATAATTGGCTCGGTAGTCTGTGGAATAGAGTTGTGATAAAATGGCACAGTAGGTAAGATAGATTCTGATAGTAATGTGGGTGTCTGCCAGCAGTAATAAGCTCTGATAGAGTTAAATTGCAGTAGTGATAGTTGTAATTCCAAGTGAGTTACTGACGACAGTAAGTTCAGAGCAGGTTACTGGTGACAGTAAATCCAATGTAAAATACTGACAACAGTAAAGCAACTTGATTCAATAACACTATATCAAACGTGAGTTATTGACAGCAGTAAATTCAAAGTAAATTACTAGCAGCATATAATCAAAGTGAGATTATTGGTAACAGTAGCAAGTCTGTGAGCAATAGTAACAAGCCTATTTGTAATAGTAACAAGCCTATGGGCAGCAATAGTAACAAGCCTATGGGCAGCAATAAGACTAAGGTGAATTACTGACAACAGTAAATGAGATAGAATTACTGATAGCAGTAGTGTGAAAGTGAATTACTGACAACAGTAATTTCAAGGTAAATTACTGACAACAGTAAGTCAAAGTAAGTTAGTTATTGATAACAGTTGTGATTTTACAGTGCATTAATGGCAATAGATAATCTGAATCATTATGTTATACTTGCGGTTTAGACTAGAAGTCCAATTATAAGTGGAAGTCCTTGTTTCTATGGCGTTGAGAGCTATGGAAGTGCCACTGCCTAAGGGCCACGCCAAAGGGCCCTCTGGCGAGGCCCTCAGGCGCGGGCCCGCAAGGCGCGGGTGCGCTTTGACGGTGGTGCTTTATGCCTGCAGCTCCTCGGGTCCCGATTGGACGGTGCAGTCAGGTGGGTTGCTCCGGCCTGCTCTTACCTCGCCGGGGAGAGCTCTTCACGAGGCCGGAGTGGTGAGAGAGGGCCGCACACGCTGACGGTGGGGCTTTATGCCTGCAGCTCCTCGGGTCCCGATTGGACGGTGCAGTCAGGTGGGTTGCTCCAGCCTGCTCTTACCTCGCCGGGGAGAGCTCTTCACGAGGCCGGAGTGGTGAGAGAGGGCCGCACACGCTGACGGTGGTGCTTTATGCCTGCAGCTCCTCGGGTCCCGATTGGACGGTGCAGTCAGGTGGGTTGCTCCGGCCTGCTCTTACCTCGCCGGGGAGAGCTCTTCACGAGGCCGGAGTGGTGAGAGAGGGCCGCACACGCTGACGGTGGGGCTTTATGCCTGCAGCTCCTCGGGTCCCGATTGGACGGTGCAGTCAGGTGGGTTGCTCCGGCCTGCTCTTACCTCGCCGGGGAGAGCTCTTCACGAGGCCGGAGTGGTGAGAGAGGGCCGCACACGCTGACGGTGGGGCTTTATGCCTGCAGCTCCTCGGGTCCCGATTGGACGGTGCAGTCAGGTGGGTTGCTCCGGCCTGCTCTTACCTCGCCGGGGAGAGCTCTTCACGAGGCCGGAGTGGTGAGACCTAGATAAGGTCTTAGATAGTGCTGGGGAGGAGTCTGCTGTCTTGGTACATGTTGGTACCAATGACATAGGAAAATGTGGTAGGGAGGTTCTGGAGGCTAAATTTAGGCTTTTAGGTAGGAAGTTGAAATCCAGAACTTCCAGGGTAGCATTCTCCGAAATGCTTCCTGTTCCACGCGCAGGACCCAAAAGGCAGACAGAGCTCCGGAGTCTCAATGCGTGGATGAGACAATGGTGCAGAGATGAGGGGTTTGGATTTGTTAGGAACTGGGGAACATTCTGGGGAAAGGAGGGGCTCTTCCGAAGGGATGGGCTTCACCTTAACCGGGATGGAACCAGGCTGCTGGCATTAACCTTTAAAAAGGAGATAGAGCAGCTTTTAAACTAGATATTAGGGGAAATCCGACAGTCGCCCAAGAGCAGATGGTTCGGAAGAATGTATCTTTGAAGGATACTACCAAAAGCAGAGAGGTTCCACAAAAGAGTAAAGTAGCCCAAATGCCCTCAAGTATGGAGCATACAGAGCTTAAAGATCCCAAATTACTCATGTCTAACAGACAAATTAATATGGATAAAATACATTCTCTAAAATGCTTGTATGCAAATGCTAGAAGTCTAAAAAATAAGATGGGAGAGTTAGAATATATAGCACTAAATGAAAGGTTAGATATGATTGGAATATCAGAGACATGGTGGAAGGACGACAACCAGTGGGACACTGTGATACCTGGGTACAAACTATATCGTAATGATAGAGCTGATCAAATTGGTGGAGGGGTTGCTCTCTATGTTAGAGAGGGCATTGAGTCAGAAAGGATTAAAGTTTTGCAGGAAACAAAATCTGCTGTAGAATCTATATGGATTGAAATTCCATGTAAAAGGGGGAAGGCAATGGCAGTGGGGGTGTACTATCGAGTGCCTGGCCAGAATGACCAAATGGATGATGAAATGCTCAAAGAAATCAAGGAAGCTAACAAAAGTTACAGCACAGTAATAATAATGGGTGATTTCAACTACCCGGTATCGACTGGGTCAGTGTCACGTCAGGACATGCTAGGGAGATAAAGTTCCTAGATGAAATAAATGACTGCTTCTTGGAGCAGCTGGTTCATGAACCGACCAGAGGGGGAAGCCATATTAGACCTAATCCTTAGTGGAACACCAGATCTAGTGCAAGAGATAAGGTTGTTGGGGCCACTTGGCAATAGTGATCATAGTATGATCGCCTTTGATTTAATTAGTGGAGGAGGGATAGTAAGGAAATCCACAGTACTACCTTTTAACTTTCGAAAGGGAGACTATGATAAAATGAGGAAAACAGTCAAGAAAAAACTAGAAGGAGCAGTTGCAAAGGTTAAAGACGTACATCAGGCTTGGCTGTTGTTGAAAAATACTATCTTGGAAGCCCAGACCAGCTGTATTCCACGCTTTAAGAAAAGTGGAAAGAAGTCCAAAAAACTGCCAGCATGGTTTAAAGTTGAGGTCAGAGAGGCTGTTGTTGCCAAAAAAGCATCTTTCAGGAAATGGAAAAAAGAGCCAAACAATGAAACCTGGAAACAGCACAAGCACTGGCAAGTCAAATGCAAGGCATTGATATGGCAGGCAAAGGGAGAATTTGAGAAGAAGCTTGCTGCGGAAGCAAAAACGCGAAGTAAAGACCTTTTCATGTACATTCGTAGCAAAAAACCTGTGAGAGAGTCAGTTGGTCCATTAGATGATAAAGGGGTTAAAGGAGCACTAAGAGGCGACAAGGCGATAGCGGAGAGACTGAACGAATTCTTTGCTTCAGTCTTTACTGAGGAAGATGTAGGGATGTTACCCATGACTGAAGTGGTATTTAAAGGTGCAGAAGAATTGAAGGAAATATTGATACATCGAGAAGATGTATTACAACTATTAGATAAGCTGAAGAGTAGCAAATCACCTGGGCCGGATGGTATACATCCAAGGGTATTGAAAGAACTGAAATATGAGATTGCAGACCTGCTATTAGTAATCTGTGAACTATCATTAAAATCATCTCTAATACCTGAAGATTGGAGGATCGCCAATGTAACACCAATTTTTAAAAAGGGTTCCAGGGGTGATCCGGGAAAACTACAGACCGGTGAGCCTGACGTCAATACCGGGAAAAAATGATAGAAACCATCATAAAGAATAAAATTACTCAGCATGTAGATAGTCATGAACTAATGAGAGACAGCCAACGTGGCTTTAGACAAGGAAGATCTTGTCTTACTAATCTGTTATGTTTTTTTGAAGGAGTGAATAATCAGGTGGACAAAGGTGAGTCGGTTGATATTGTGTATCTGGACTTTCAGAAAGCCTTTGACAAGGTCCCTCATGAGAGACTTTTGGCAAAACTAAAGAGTCATGGGATAGGAGGCAGTGTACTATTCTGGATCAGGAACTGGTTAAAAGATAGAAAGCAGAGGGTAGGGCTAAATGGCCAATTTTCCCAATGGAGAAAGGTGAATAGTGGTGTACCCCAGGGATCTGTGCTGGGTCCGCTGCTTTTTGACATATTCATAAATGACCTGGAAAGTGGAATAACGAGTGAGGTTATCAAATTTGCAGATGACACAAAACTATTTAAAGTTGTTAAAACCCAAGAGGATTGGTGGAAAATTGCAAGAGGATCTTGATAAATTGGAAGACTGGGCATCAAAATGGCAGATGAAATTTAATGTGGACAAGTGCAAGGTTATGCACCTAGGGAAGAACAACCCAAACTATGGTTACACGATGCAAGGTTCCACATTAGGAACCACCACCCAGGAAAAAGATTTAGGCGTCATTGTGGATACCATGTTAAAACCCTCGGCCCAGTGTGCAGCGGCGGCCAAGAGAGCAAATAGAATGCTAGGTATGATAAGGAAAGGAATGGAAAATAAAACAAAGGATATTATAATGCCTCTATATCGTTCCATGGTGAGACCGCACCTTGAATATTGTGTGCAATTCTGGTCGCCGTATCTTAAAAAGGATATAGAGTTATTAGAAAAGGTTCAGAGAAGAGCCACCAAAATGGTAAAGGGGATGGAAGGATACTCCTATGAAGAAAGGCTAAAAAGGTTAGGGCTCTTTAACCTGGAAAAGAGACGGCTGAGGGGAGATATGATAGAAGTCTATAAATTAATGAGCGGAGTGGAACGGGTAAACGTAGATCGATTGTTTACCTTATCAGAATATAGAAAGACTAGGGGACATGCAATGAAGCTACAGGGTAAACTATTTAAGACTAATAAAAGAAAATATTTTTTCACTCAACGTGTAATCAAACTCTGGAATTTGTTACCGGAGGATGTAGTAAAGGCTGTTAGTGTAGCTGGGTTTAAAAAAGATTTGGACAAGTTCCTGGAGGAAAGGTCCATAAGCCATTATTAAGAAGGGACCCAGGATATCAATGCTTGAACCAATACAAGCATTGTGGAACCTGTGTCCCTTGGGGAAACTGCTAGGTACATATGACCTAGATTGGCCACTGTTGGAAACAGAATACTGGGCTTGATGGACCTTGGTCTGACCCAGTATGGCATATCTTATGATCTTATGATCTTATGACACGGGCATGGCCTTTTTAAGCAGAAGGCTCCCAAACCCCAGGCGCCGGCCTCAGCCCTGGCCCAGCCAGGAGAGAGCTTTTGATTCCTTGGGCATAGCCTTTCCATCCCAAGGAGATCAGCAGCCCACAGTGGGGCATCTGATCCACTATGCCCAACAGTGGCTAACCACCACCACCCGATTTCTGGACACATTGAGTGGTCAAGGAGAGTTACCTCTTTCATCTGACTCAGATACCCTTATTTTCCCGGAGAGCCCTTCGGGTCTTCTCTTCACTGGGACCTCCTAGTGAAGGAGCTTGCAGGTCTTCTAGAGGACAAAGTGGTGGAACTAGTGCCCCACCATCTCAAGGGCAAGGGGGTCTACTCCAGGTACTTCCTCGTGCCAAAAAGGACAGGGGGCCTAAGGTCCATCCTTGACCTGTGCAACCTCAATAAGTTCCTGGTGAGGGAGAAGTTCAAAATGCTCTCCCTTGGAATATTGCTGCCTTACCTCCAGCAGGGAAATTGGATATGCTTCTTGGATCTAAAGGATGCCTATAACCACATCCTCATTCACCCCAACCACAGGCAGTACCTGCGGTTCATGGTGGGGGGACGGACACTGTCAGTACAGGGTCCTGTCTTTCGGCTTGGCCTCCACTCCAAGGGTCTTCACAAAGTGCCTGACTGCCTTCCTCCGCCTCTAGGGGGTCTTTGTCTTCCCCTATCTGGACGACTAGCTCATAAAGGGAGGCACGGCCTCAGAGGTGCAGCAGGCGACTGCACACACCATCCAGGTCCTACAGCACTTGGGGTTCATGATAAACTACCCAGAATCCCATCTCCTTCTGACACAGTATCTGGAGTTCATCGGGGCAAGACTGGACACCCTCCAGGCAAAGGTCTTCCTGCCCAGGACTGAGCTTGACCACCTCAGAGCCCTGGCACTGGAAGTACAGCACCATCCCTTGGTGCCTGCTCAGCTCCTCTTGCACCTACTTGGGCACATGTCCTCCATGGTCCTCGTCACCTCAGATGTCCACCTCCACAAATGCCCACCTCCGCATGAGGGCCATTCAGTGGTGCCTCCAGGACTAGTGGACACAGGCCATTGGGCGCCTCCGAGACAAAGTCTCAGTGACCCGCCAGTTGGCTGACTTTCTGACCTGGTAGCAGATTCTCCAATGTCTCGAGGTGGGCATGCCTTTTCAAGCCCCAGGCCCCTTAATGGTCCTCACCACAGATGCCTCCCTGCTCAGCTGGGGATCCCACTGTGAGGAACTACGCATCCAGGGAAACTTGTCATAGGTTGAAAACATTCAGCAGATCAACTTCCTGGAACTACGGGCAATATACTTGGCCCTCCGAGCTTTTTGCCGCCGCCTATATGAACAGCTGGCGTTGTTCCAGACGGACAACCAGGTAGTACTGATCTATGTGAACAAAGAGGGGGGCACAGGCCCTCGTGCCCTCTGAGGTGGTCCTCTGCTCCTATGCATTCCAACAGGGTAGACTGCTGCGGGCAGGTACTGCCAGGCCATAACAACCTACTGGCCAATAGATTGAGCAGGATCCTCTAGCCGCACGAGTGGCAGCTGGACCCCAGTGTGGCCGACCGGCTCTTCCGGCTCTGGGGGGGAACTCTGATGGACCTGTTCGCCAGCCTGGACAACTACCAGTTGCCCCGCTTTTGCACCCGGCAGGCCTATCCCATCAGGGTGATGGTAGATGCGTTCTCGTCTTGTGGTTTGAGGGCCTCATGCACGCCTTCCCTCCCACGCTGCTGATTGCCAAAACCCTGTTCAGGACTCTCTGTGACAAGGCTTCGCTTATCCTGATAGCCCCTCGATGGCCCGGGCAACCATGGTTCCCGCTACTCCTCTGACTATCGGTGGAGACTCCCATCCTGTTGGGGAACTCTCCATGGCTCCTGTCTCCAGACGGGGGCTTTCTTCTGCATCCCAACTTGGGGTCCCTGTCACTGATGGCGTGGCTGCTGAAAGGGTGACCCTAGCCCCTTTCAACCTCTCGGGTGAGGCTTCCACTAGGAAAGGTTATGGTCTCAAATGGTGCAGGTTTTCAATTTGATGTGCAGAGCACGGGACAGACCCGTTCTCCTGCCTGGTGGGACTGTTACAGTACCTTCTCCACCTCTTGCAATCCAGGCTTAAATCTAACTCTGTCAAGGTGTACCACCACCTGGTGGATGGCAAACCTCTCTCGGTCCAGCCGCTGATGACCTGCTTCCAAGAGAGTCTGCTCTACCAGAACAGGATGGTGCTCCGCACGAACTCTAAATTCCTTCAGAAGGTTGTATCATCCTTCCATCTCAACCAGGAAGTGGTACTTTCCACCTTCTTCCCAAGACCTCACATATGGACTCCCCAGCTAAAGGTTACCAAAAGTCCTTAGCGAAAAACACGGCCACCCTCAAGGGGAGCAGTGAGCAGCAGCAATTGAGTCTGTAGCTAGACTACAGTAGGACCCCTATGTCCAGTAGGGGTGAGACAGTCCTTCACACTCTGGACTGTAAGAGGGCCTTGTCCTCCTACATCCAATGTACCCAGGGCCACTGCAAACCTGCTGAGCTTTTCGTCTTGTATGAACCCAGTCATCTGGGGGAGGTGTTGACCAAATGTACACTGTCCACCTGAGTGGCGGACTGTATCGCCCTCGCATATGAATGGGTGGGGGGCTCCTGCTGGAAGGCCGTGTTACAGCGCACTGTGTTAGGGCCCTGCCGGCCTCGGTGGCAAACCTATGCTCTGCCTCAATGGTGGATATCTGCTGGGCCGCCACCTGGTCTTCAGTCCACATCTTCGTAGCCCATTACTGCCTGGAGAGGGAGTCCTGATGGGATAGTGCCTTCAGCCAGGCTGTGCTCCATAATCATTTTGGGGTTTAGGCAACGCCTACCCTCCGACCCTTCTATGTTCAGTCTACTGGAGTGCTGGTTTTCATCAGACATAGGGGTTCTATGGTAGTCTGTAGCTACGGACTCAGTTGCTGCTGCTCACGGCTCCCCTTGAGGGCAACCATGTTTTTCGCTATGGGCTTTCGGTAGCCTTTAGCTGGGGAGTCCATATGTGAGGACTGACTTTCTGCTTGTTCCCAGAGAAAGAGTAGTTACTCACCTGCAATAGGTGTTCTCTGGGGACAGCAGGAATCAGTCCTCACAACCCTCCCTACTCCCCTTGAAGTTGCTCCTTTACCATCTTTTATTTATTTTTGCCATCTTTGAGCTATGTCATCTGATTGAGCAAGATGGCATCCTTGGGCAGGAAGAGGACCATGCATGCATGGTAGCATCTCCCAAAGGTTTTCTTTGAAAGCTGGGAGGATGTTTCTGCGAGGGCTTCTTCGGCGCCGACGTCACCCATATGTGAGGACTAATTCCTGCTGTCCCCGGAGAACACCTGTTACAGGTGAGTAACTATGCTATCCCTGCGGACCAAAGAGCTGCGTCATCACCAATAGGCTTCAGAAACAGCAAGCACACCTCAGCAACACTAAGGGAAATCAACCAACCAATCCCTGTGGGCCAAAGAGCTGAGTTGTCACCAACAAGGCTCAGAAACAACAACCACACCTTAACAACCCTCAGGGAGACAAACTAATCAATCCCTGTGAACCAAAGAGCTGAGTTACTACCAACCCCGATATAAGTACAAACACAAGCATTCAAGCACATTACCATCTGGAACCCCGCACTGATGATGTCCCCTCGAATGGTGACAAAACATTTGCAATCAAACCATCAAGCCTGGAGAATAATTTAACAGCATGATCGCTATTGTCCGATTAGCAATGGGTGCCGTCCCCGGCATACTCTGATGCTAACCGGTTTGCGTTGGGGAATGCAGAAGCAGTACCTGAAGATATTCAGTGGCACTAATCGTGTTAGTACTGCTGACTATCTCTCTGAGTGGCATTTACATGTTATGCAGCTCTGTAAACCATGTAAATGACTTTGAATACCCCTTCCCCCGCAGTGTATAAGATGACTTTATTTCCTAAAATATTGTACTACTTGCAGGTTTTGCCTGTAAAGCTGCTGGGTACAGATGTTCGATTACTGGAATGGGAATTAGGGAAATTTTTGTTGGTTGGAAGAAGAGCACAAGTTTCTTTTAGGCCAGTTTAGTGGCTCTAGGGGGCAGGGAAAAGCAAGTATTCTGGATTTTCAAATGTATAATCAGGCATGCGTTCTTCAGCACGGGAGTGGTTGGCATATCTTGCTTTATACGGCTCTACAGTATGAGGAGGATTTTGTCTCCTTCTGAACTTCCTACATCAAAGTTTATTGACAGCGTCGGTGAGGATAGCCTGGAAGAAATTATGTGAGTATTGGAAGCTGGAGGTCTCTGCCTTTCTCCTTCTATGCGGCAGTGAAACATTTACTCTGGAATTAGGGCTGGGAGTCTTCAAGAAGTGGCAGCTAAAGGGAAGTGTGAACCAAGCACAGTTGATTGACGGAGATGATAAACATTCATATCTTCCAACATTTGAGAGAAGAGTATGAGGCAGATTTTCACCAATTCTTTGCATACATTCAAGTGCATAATTATATCTAGTCATTGGGACGAGAGGTTCTGAAAGGACAGCTGGCTGATCAGGTAGAAACATTTTTTGTGCTGGAGCATAGGAAAAGGATCTTGGCATCATTATACTGTAAGAAGCTGGTGCAGCTTGAGTTGATCGACAGCTATGAGGATATAGCGGTACAGTGGGCTCTGGAATTGCAAATACCCTTTATAGGACCTCAGGAGTCAAGAGTGTGGTTCGGATATGAATCTTGTGGGCTCGGTGCACTTGAGAGAGCTAATGTTACTACGTGGATTTATATCGCAAGTGCAGGCTTAAAGAGCTAAGTATGTGGACATGGGCATATGTCCAAGGTTGCAGCAGGCAGTGGCTCATTTGGGCCACATGGCATGGCAATGCCCAAAGATGCGTTTTTTTGGGGGAAGGTACATGGGTATTTGGCAAGATGGCTGTGTCAATCAATGGAGCAGAATGTTTTGGGGGGCCCCCCGTTGGACTACCAGAGTCAATCACAATGAAGGGGAAGCAGCAATATCTGTTGTATCAAAAGGCATGTTTGGTGGGTAAACAGGCAATAATGAAGACTTGGCAGAAGACAAAGCCACTGTCTATTTGGCTGTGAAGAAATTTATTTCATGGCATTATGCTGATAGAGAGAATGATTGCTGAAGTTTCAGAGTGGAGAAAGGCTCAGCTCTTAGAGCTATGGGTGATTATCTTGCAATGTTGCTACCTAGAGCAAGGAATGAACTCCTAATTCTGTGAGTATTGATATTGGGAAGGATGAGGTGGATCTGGTGAGTGATTATGAATGAGGAATAAGTGAATGAGCTGATGTGTGAAGGAGGAGTAGGGAGTTTTTGGAGGGGAGAAGGACATAGGCTACATCTAGAGGGTTCTAGTTGCTTGGGAGAAGACCTCCAAACTAAAGATTATCTTGTTCAATAGAGGGATCAAGAGAAAGGGGGAAGGGATGGGGGAAGTTAGTGTTGTATGAGTGATGCTTTTGGATACTGATAAGATGTATTTATTTGTTTTATATATACTTAATCTTGAATTAAAGCGGTTCACATTTTTTAAAAATTTAATATTTATCTATTTTTACAAATATTGTCAAGGCAAATTTGTACAGTAAAGGAAAATCCAACAGAAACAATATAAAGCAATAATAATTTAAGAAAACTTCCAATGGGAGATCCTAAAGTCCACAATTTGGAGGGACGGGGAAACTACAGTGGGGAAGGAGGAAACCCCACATCTATATAGGTACAAACTAAACATTCATCATTAATAGGTAAATAGATGGCTGTAGAGGGCCCGGGCTGACAATTATTTCCAAAACGGTTAAGCAACCACGCCCCCCTCCCCCCCAGGTCAGACAAAGAAAGTACAATTGAAACCTTGGCATTGATAAAGGCTGACAAATCATTGGATTGTAAGAAAATATATCTTTGCAATTTATAAACCACTAAACTCTTACACAGAAAATGTAAACAAAATGAAGCATTCAACTGTGTCGTTCCCAGTTTTAAAAGTAAAAATTGCCTTCGCCGCTTCTGAGCTCATGGGCAACATTGGGGAAAATAGATATCTTAACACCCAAAAAGTACATTTTCAAAATTCAGTTTCTATCAGAGACTAAAGCACAAATTACTAATAGTGTAGATACCTATCTCCAGGAACAAGCAGGAATGAGTCTTCACATATGGGTACGTCGGTACCGACGGAGCCTGCGCGGGAACGCTCCCCAGCTTCCCAAAAAGGAAAGCTTTTGGGAGCATCCCACAGCGCCTGCGCGCTGCCTTCCCGCCTTTCCTGACCATCTCTCCTCAGTTCTTCTTTGCCGCGGAGCCAGCAGGTCGAGCCCTGTCACCGCTGAAGAAGTTCTTTATTTTATTTTATTTCTTTGGTCGTGTGTCTGCCTTCCCCGACTCTGGACCGGTACCGCCGGTCTTTTTCTCTTTCTTTCTTTAAAAAAAAAAAAAAAATCTATTTTCTCTTCACTTGGTGTATTCTCTTCTTGGGCCTCCGGGCCTACAAGAAAATTTCCCTCATGGAAAAACCAGCCTCCGGGTTTAAAAAATGTACTAAGTGTAGCGGTACTATTTCTGTTACAGATACCCATGAATGGTGTCTTAAATGTTTGGGTCCTGAACACTCCATTCCGGATTGTCCGTCCTGCTCTCTTATGTTTAAACGGGGGTTACAGAACCGAGAGCCAAGCTCCATGTGCTGTTTCCCGCTGATGCACCGTCGGTAACATCGACATCTTCCAGGTCTTCTTCTCCTGATGGATCTCAGGTAACCAAACATAAACCTAGCAGGTCCTCAAAGGGTAGATCTCCCTCTAAGCAATGAGATGCCTCCGGGCTTGCCCTCGAGGATCCTGCACCAGCAAAACAACCCCGAAGGGAAGCTCTGGCTTCCAAAGCTCCTCCTATGGGGTTACAGGTTGACATCGATGGCACGGCCTCAACCGATCACCTGTTAGAATGCTCTGGGGTACCGGCACAATCTCCCAGTACCGACTTCCAGGCATACATGGCGTCGATGGATCACAATGTTCTGTCCATGCAGCAGGCTATTACGGCCTTCATTCAAGCTGTGACGCCGCTGGTACCGAAACAAACTCTGTTCTCGGTATCGGCTCCGGTACCGGCACCAGCACCGATACAGGTACCGACTGCATCGACATCGACCAGGTTACCGGCTGCAGCGGTTCCTTGTCCAGGGCTGCTTACCGGTACCGATCCGGTACCGGGGACGCCCGATGTTGATACTGCTCGATACGCTTATCGAGCGTTGGAAGAGCACCCTGACAGGCGATACTTCGATTCCTCTGATGATTCTGATACATCAGACGAGTCTCCTGAAGTATCCATAGCCCTTCCTGAAGAGCCTTCTTCTCCAAAAAGAAGAATGTCTCCTCCAGAAGACTTGTCCTTTCAAGACTTCATAAGAGAAGTAGCTAAAGGACTTTCTATTTCAGTAACTTCTGAATCAGAGCCTAGAGCTAAAAAATTGGATATTTTAGGCAATTCTAGAGCTCCTAAAGAGGCGGTCTCCTTACCAATTCATGAGATTCTTTATGAACACATGATTTATCTATGGGAGACTCCTCTCACTCTCTCTCCTCATTCTCGTAGATTGGACACTATGTATCGTGTCCCTCCTTGTCCTGGATTTCAGAAAACTCAGCTTCCTCACCATTCCATTGTGGTGCAGTCAGCTATGAAGAGGATAAAGAGTACAAAGAGACACTCTTCTGCTCCTCCAGGAAGAGAATGCAGGACCTTGGATGCCTTTGGTAGGAAAATCTTCCAAGCCAGTATGCTTATTGCCAGAATCAACTCATATAGCCTTTACATGGGTATGTTTCTAAAGGAAGTTGCACAAAAACTGCACACTTTCCTCCCTTTTCTTCCTGTGGATAAAAGGGAGGAATTCCTCATTTGGCTTAAGCATACCCAAGACATTTCAAAGGTTTCCAACAGGGCAGCCTTTGACTCCTTTGAAGGTGCCAGCAGAGCCTCGGGCATTGCCATAGCTGCTCGCAGAATTTCTTGGCTCCTGGCTTCTGATTTAGAGCCCTGGGTTCAAGATGGCTTAGGAAATCTTCCCTGTACAGGTGAAAACCTATTTGGCAAAGAATGGCAAATAAAAGCCACTCAAATGGATGCAGAAAACTCTGCTCTGGATAGACTTTCAAAGTCAACCTCCATTCCTGCCAAGAAAAAGCCTTTTAAAAAGTCTTTCTTTAAAAAGGGCAGATTTCCTTCTACTTCTGGCCAACAATCTTTTACAGGTCGCTTTGCCACTAAGCGTCAGCAACCTAAACAGGCCAGGCCTAAGCCTACAGGGGCTGCTGCAACTCAGCAGCCCCAACCTCCTCAGGGTTTTTGACTTGATGCTAGAGAACTTAGCCTTTCTGGCTCTAAAGCAGCCAGAGCCTCTCACCATTCCAGGAAGGTTGGCTCATTTTGCTCCCAGATGGGAGCAAATAACATCAGAGCAGTGGACCCTCTCCATCATAAGAGAGGGCTACAAGCTTCATTTTTCAGACCTTCCTCCCCACACCATGGTGAGACACTTCAATTGCAATAGAAGAAGTTCCTCTTCTTCATCAAGGGTCAGGGTTCTACTCCCCCTATTTTCTCATTCCAAAGAAGACAGGAGGATACAGACCCACCTTAGATCTCAGAGAATTAAACAAATTTCTATGCAAGGAGAAGTTGAAGATGCTTTCTCTGGGCACTCTCCTTCCATACCTTCAAAGTCAGGATTGGCTTTGTTCTCTAGATCTCAAGGATGCGTACACCCATGTCCTCATCCATCCCTCTCACAGAAGATTCCTACAGTTTCTTTTCCAAGGAAAACATTACCAGTACAGAGTTCTTCCTTTCGGTCTGGCCTTTGCTCCAAGAGTGTTCACCAAATGCATGGCAATAGTTGCTGCATTTCTACGAACTCTGGGAATATTTGTCTTCCCATACCTGGACGACTGGCTCATTCGAGCTCCATCTCAATCAGAGGCCCAGAATTCCTTGGACCGCACAAGGCGCATTCTGCAGTATCTGGGACTTGTGGTAAACCTCCCAAAGTCTCAGCTTACCCCCTACTCAGTCCCTAGAATTCATAGGGGCCTGGTTGGATACCACTACTGCATACCACTACTGCATACCACTACTGGATACCACTACTGCAAGGGCTTACCTTCCTCAGGCCCGTTGCCAACAACCGGCTCCTTCCCACCAGCCCTCAAGAGAACATCCATAAGACCCCTCTTGAAAAACCACAAACTCGACCCACAAAAGGTTGAATCTTATAGACCCATAGCTAGCATTCCCCTACTAGCGAAAATAATTGAAAAGGAAGCTCAAAGACAGTTACAGGACCACATTGACACCGTCTCCCCTCTGGACCACTGCCAACATGGGTTCAGAGAGGTTACATGGTGTTGAAACCCTCCTCACCACTCTCTGCAACAACATCATCACAGGCATTGATAACATCCGCCAAGGCTTTGCTCTCATCTTCTTAGACATTGCTGCGGCTTTTGACTCTGTACATCACGATCTGTTAATAGGGCGACTAAAAGAAAAAGGCATCAATAACACTGCCCTAGAGTGGTGCAAGTCATACCTTGATCAGAGATGGCAGTACGTTACCTCAGGGACCACAACATCCACACCATACCACCAAAAGCAAGGCGTACCACAAGGATCATCCCTATCCTCACTCTTTTTCAATATATACATACAACCGGTTTGCAACATCATCAGGTCCTTCAAGGTTGAATGCTTGATATACGCAGATGACATCCTCCTATATATGCCTTTCTCCACAGTTCATATGGACCTTTCCCCGCTAGCTAAATGTTTTGATGCAGTATCTGAATGGCTTCAATCCCAGAACCTCCGAATTCAACACAAAAAGACCGAGGTTCTCTTCATCACCAGGGACCCACTTTTCAGCCCCCACCCCATATAAAGGTGAAAGAAGCTGAGCTCCAATCAAAACCTTCCATTCGCTACCTTGGAGTCACTTTTGACCAACGCATGGATCTGAAACCACACATAACCAACGTAGTCAGAGCAATCTACCTCAAGATCCGGACTCTTCGACATCTTCGCCCCCTGCTTGATCCTGATGACTTCAGAACTATATTTCAAGCCTTAACCTTACCACACCTTGACTATGCCAATGCCATTCTCCAAGGCCTCCCACACTCCACATTAAACCCTCTGCAACTCGCCATGAATACCGCTGCTAGAGTCCTCTACGGAGCATCAAGAAGGGACCATATAACACCCATCCTAGAGCAACTCCACTGGCTCCCCATACATGGCAGAATATTATTCAAAACATTACTCCTAACTTTCAAGGCCACTAAAAGCATCACCTCCTCCTCTCTAATAGACTTCATTCAGGCCGTCCCACCCAACAGATCCAGGAGAACGATATCAACAAATACTCTAATCATCCCTAAAGCAGCGACCAAAATGCCTATCAGTGACATCTAACAGGGCCTTCAGATTCTATGCCCCTAAGTACTGGAACGCTCTACCCCCAGAGATTCGTGCTATCAATGATCTATCCCTTTTCAGGAAGGCACTCAAATCCCACCTCTTCCCCCAATATTACTTGACCAACTAACCAATCTTAATCACTACCCAAACTAAGAACAAATCCTGTAATGTATACTTGTAAATACTCTTGTAAATACTCTTGTAAATACTCTTGTAAATAGTTGCAGTAATGACGTCCCATGTTTTATTCCAAGTTGTCTGACCTTGTTCTCTGTAAAACCTAACAGTTTGTTGTTATGGTATGTTGTTATATTGTGAACCGCGCTGATTCTGAATAGAGCGGTATATAAGAGCCTGTAATAAATAAATAAAAATAAAAAATCTAGTGTAGTTAGCCTCCCAGATTCAGTCAAAGAGCCACTTAACTGCCCGTGAGATGCTACAACTGCTAGGCCACATGACTTCCACAGTGCATGTGGTACCCTATGCTTGCCTACACATGAGAGCAGCTCAATGGACTTTGTCCACCCAGTGGACTCAAGCTTCAGGAGCTCTCTCAGACCAAATAGCAACCACCAAACGTCTCTTTTGGTCTCTCCAATGGTGGATGTCCACTCAAAATTTGTTGCTGGGGTCCCCCTTCCAACAGTTGTTGCCCCAAGCAACCCTCACAACAGATGCCTCCCAAACAGGTTGGGGAGCCCATCTACAGGACCTCTCCACTCAAGGCACTTGGTCCCCACAGAAGACCTCCCTTCATATCAACCACTTGGAGCTTCGAGCAGTTTTTCTAGCTCTCAAGGTCTTTCATACCCTCCTCAGCTACAAGACAGTCCTCATTCATACGGACAATCAAGTAGCCATGTTTTACATAAACAAGCAAGGAGGAACTGGCTCTCTGTCGCTTTGCAACGAAGCTTTAAGATTGTGGGCCTTCGCTAGAGAGCATCAGATCCATGTCCTGGCAGTATACCTCCCAGGAGTCCAAAACTCTTGGGCAGACAGACTCAGTCAAGTTCTGCTTCCACACGAATGGTCCCTGCTCATGGATCAGGTACTCAGAATCTTCCAAGAATGGGGAACCCCGGACATAGACCTCTTTGCAAGTCCGTGGCATGCCAGACTTCCCCGGTTCTGTTCCAGAATTCCGTGTAAGGGAGTTCAGGCCAAGGATGCCTTCCTCCTCCATTGGGGTCAGGGCTTCCTGTATGCATTTCCACCCATTCCCTTGATTCCCAAGACTCTGTTCAAACTCCAGAGGGATCAAGGATCTATGATCCTCATAGCTCCACGCTGGCCACGCCAAGTGTGGTACCCTCTACTTCTACATCTCTCCCAAGCCCCCTCTCTGGACTTGGGAGCTGCTCCAGACCTTCTGTCCCAGGAGGAAGGGACTTTGTGGCAGCCAAACCCCAAGTCCCTACACCTCAGAGCTTGGTTACTGAAGGCCTAGACCTTCAAGACTGGAATCTTTCTCAACAAGTGAAGGATATCCTCCATGCTTCCAGAAAACCTTCCACCAGGCGTTCTTATGCTTTTAAATGGAAAAGGTTTTCCATTTGGTGTGCTGAAAAGGGTCTTGACCCTCTAGCACTACCTTTAAATTCTCTGTTAGACTATCTCCTGCATCTTTCCAATGCAGGCCTTAAAACAAATTCAGTAAGAGTCCATTTGAGTGCTATTGCAGCATCCCTTAAGCCCATCAATGGATAGCCTATTTCCTCTCATCCTCTTATTGCAAGATTCATGAGAGGCCTAACTTTAACTAAACCTCCCATTAGGCCTCCTCCGGTGGCATGGGACTTAAATTTGGTTCTTGGTCAGCTCATGAAGCCACCTTTTGAACCCTTAGCCACTACCTCCTTGAAATTTCTTTCATGGGAAGGTTATTTTCCTCATTGCAGTTACTTTAGCTCGCCGCATCAGTGAACTGCAGGCATTAGTGGCTAATCCACCTTATACAAGGTTCCATCATGATAAGGTAGTCCTTAGGACAAATCCACACTTTATGCCTAAAGTGGTCTCACCTTTTCATCTTAATCAAGAGGTATATTTACCTGTCTTTTTTCCAGCTCCTCATGCATCCAGTGCAGAGAGGAATCTTCATACTCTGGTTTGTAAAAGAGCTCTTGCTTTTTACTTGCATAGGACACAGCAACATCGAAAGTGTTCCCAGCTTTTTGTTGCTTTTGATCCTTCTCATTTGGGACTTCCAGTCTCTAAGAGAACACTGTCCAATTGGATTGCTCAGTGTATTTCTTTCGCCTACCAGAGTAAGAACCTTTCTCTGGAGAGCCATGTCACAGCTCATAATGTGAGAGCCATGGCCACCTCTATGGCTCATCTAAATTCTGTGTCCATCGACCAGATCTGTCGAGCAGCCACCTGGCCCTCGGTTCATACCTTCACAGCCCATTACTGCTTGGACAAGGACTCCCGCCGGGATGCCTTGTTTGGTCAGGCTGTCCTCAAACACCTGTTCCATTCTTAGACAACTCCTACCCTCCTTTCCCTGGATGGATGCCTGAGATCCATAGGAGGAAGTAGACCCCTCTCCATTGTCTCATATCCTTGGGGATCTCCTGGGCATCTTGGCTAGGGAGTCCCCATATGTGAAGACTCATTCCTGCTTGTTCCTGGAGATAGCACAGTTACTTACCTTTAACAGGTGATCTCTGGAAACAGCAGGAATAAGTCTTCACAACCCTCCCACCTCCCCTAGGAGTTGTCTCTTTTTCTATCTTTCCTTTCCTCTCTCTCTCTATTGTCTCAGCTTTAAACCCGAACTGAGGAGAGATGGTCAGGAAAGGCGGGAAGGCAGCGCGCAGGCGCTGTGGGATGCTCCCAAAAGCTTTCCTTTTTGGGAAGCTGGGGAGCGTTCCCGCACAGGCTCCGTCGGTACCGACGTATCCATATGTGAAGACTTATTCCTGCTGTTCCCAGAGATCACCTGTTACAGGTAAGTAACTGTGCTACATTGGAAGACCCAACTTATGTGAACTTAATAGATCGGACACATTGAATACTTCCATATTCGATTCTAAGCCAGTAGGACCTAGCTCCTTTTAACCCTGAGGCAAATAAAACACCTTTTGATATAGCTGGAATCAATTCACTTAGTACAGAAAGAATTTCAGTTTATACTGCTTAAACATATCAAGTGCAGAAGTCCTGACAATTCTGGGAAAATTCAAAACCTTCAAGTTTGAAGCACAGACAGAATTCTTTAGCATTTCAATTTTCAGTCTGCCACATTTTCCTTGGATAGAGCTGCAGTTAATTTGGAAACAGAGCCCAACTGTTGAACACTCTCCTCTATTTTAATCTTTTAAGCTGCCCTCAAAACTCATCTTTTTCAGCTGGCCTTTGATCTTAAGATTGGGTCTGTTTAGGATCCTCCCTTCCTAATTTCCTCTTCCCTCTTTCTTACTTTCTATCCTATTAAATTTTTGGTGTTCTTTTCCACTTGCTATTTATTGTATTTCTTAAGTTTATTGTAAACTGCTTTGATTGTCAAGAAAGGTGGTATATCAAATGTTTATATAAATCATAAACCATAATCCTTTACGCATCGTTTTATAGGAGTGCACTTTCAGGGTGTTTTGTTCCTCTTTAGAAGATATCGCTGCTGTTTGCTGAGAGATGGCATTAGCTAAATTAGTTATTTCTTCCCGTATATTATCCAGTATGACTCTTGGAGGGCGCGAGAGCTGATATAGAGTAGGCGAAGAGACAACAAAGGGTTCCTGTATAGCATTACCTGCGCTGGCCTGGGGTACCTCTGCCACTAAATCCTCTCCATACGATCTTCCAAAGTTTGCAGGAGTACCTCTTCTGCTTCCGAGTGTTGCCTCTCCCTGCACTAACACCTTCAATATGCTGAGTTCCGATGCTTCCAATGCCTTAAAAGACAGGCGAGAAGCAGAGTCTCCTGTAGGCTGTGGCGGCCATCATTCAATCTCAGGAGACAAGGTAGTATCAGGATCCAAAGTGTGCAGAGATTCTCTTCAATCTCCGCCACAACACCTGAATGGATCTCCCTCCTAGCAGCCTCAGGAACAACGACAAAACGATCCATAGGACTTGGCACAACAGGCAGAGGTTCTGCAAGGTAAACCTTTGCCTTACCTTTTCTCTTCAGCATGGAAGGTAACGAATCGAACTCTTGGCAGCCATCTTAACTAAAGCAGTTCACATTTAACGATAACAAAAATGATTTTACAATTAAAATTAAACTCTATAATGAAATGACATGTAAAATTAACTTATAAATTAAAGTAAAATGAATAAAACAAATCTGTGCAATCTTATAATATATTTTATAGGGTACAGTTGAATGATTATATATTACATTGTTTATTCTGGGAGTAATTATTAATCTACTTTAGTTAAAAGATTGAATGTTTGTTCTCAGTGGCAGAGACTGTTAAAAGTGATGTTTCTGTTGTTTGTGGGGGTGGAGAGGGTTTAGAAAAGGGTAAGAATGATTGATTCGTTGACTGGGTGACCGGAGGATTGGACTGAGGGAGAGCCCTAGATGTGGTGTACTTACATAGTAACATAGTATATGACGGCAGATAAAGACCAGTATGGTCCATGTAGTCTGCCCAGCAAGGCGGCAAGAGTAGGTGCACCTGCCACTCCATGCAGGTCACCCCTCCCCATGCCTTTGTTTAGGAGTGTACCCACTGCTCCATGTAGGTCACCTCTATTTGTTCAGATATAAGAGATAGTTATGTTTATTTTGATTTTATCCTGTTGCTATAAAGGGATCCATTACGTCTGTCCCATACTATTTTGAATTCTGTCACTGTATTTGCCCCCACCACTTCCATCGGGAGGGCATTCCAAGCATCCACCACCCTTTCAGTGAAAAAGTATTTCCTGACATTGCCTTTCAGTTTACCCCCTTGCAGCTTCATGTTATGCCCTCTAGTTTTGCAGCTTCCCCGTCTTTGGAAGAGGTTTGTTTGTTCATTAATACTCTAAGTATTTATTAGAGTTCAGTAAAGCCTTTTATATCATTCCGCACAGGCGACTTATAAATAAATTGAGCACCATAGGGATGGACTTTAAAGTGACTGGGTTAGAAATTGGTTGAGTGGGAAGTGACAAAGTGTAAAGGTAAATGAAGCTGACTCTGAGGAGAAGGATGTTACCAGTGTTGTGCCACAGGAATCTGTCCTTGGTCCAATTCTTTTGAAAATTTTTGTTTGTGATATTGCGGAAGGGCTGTCAAGTAAGGTTTGCCTCTTTAGGGATGATACCAAGATCTTCAGTCGAGTAGACATTCAGGAAGAAGTAGGTAACATGAGGAGGGATCTAGCTAAGCTTGGAGAATGGTTGAGAATTTAGCAGCTGAGATTTAACGCTAAAAAATGCAGGGTCATGCATTGGACTGCAGAAATCCAAGGGGGTGGTACAGTATAGGGGTTGAAGTACTTTTGTCCATGAAAGAAGAGCAGAACCTGGGAGTGATTTGCTTCTGGTGATCTTAAAGTGGCTAAACAATTACCTGGGCAACTTAAGAATTTATTGTATCTCCAGGAACAAGCAGGAATGAGTCTTCACATATGGGTACGTCGGTACCGACGGAGCCTGCACGGGGATGCTGCTCAGCTTCCAATCAGAAAGCTTTTGGCAGCCTCCCTCGCGCCTGCGCGCTGAGTTCCCGCCCTCTCCAGAGCCTCTCTTCAGTTTTCGTTTTTCCGCGGAGCCGGCAGGACGTCCTCCTGTCACCGCAGAAACTTACTTGTTTACTTTAATACTTTAGTTTTTGTTTTTGTTTTCTTGTGGTCGCGGCTGTATTTCCCGCTCCCACCGGTATCACTGGTGGCTTTTTGACTTAATTCTGAGAAACTTTTTCTTCAGTTTTTGCCTTAACTTGTTGGGCCTACCAGGCCTCTTCATTATGGAGCCTTCTTTTCCTAAGAAGTGCATTCGGTGTAGAAACACCTGTTTCTTTTTAGATACCAATGCTTGGTGTCTCAACTGTGTAGGTCCTGACCCTTTTTCCCCTGGCAAGTCGGGGGATATTTCTGTGAAGAAACCTTCAAATTTTAGAATTTCCCTCGATACCGTTTTTTCCTCGGCAGTAAGGGTACCAGGTTTCTCTACTTCACAGCATCAGGTAACCCAAAAACAGTCTGTTAAGACTAGTCAATGTTTGAGTGGTATGTCCCATGCCCAGCATGGTGACGGCTCCGGCCTTACCCTCAAGAATCCATTGGCATTACCCCTGCGGGAGTCTATGGGCTCCAAAGCGTTAAAGGGGTTTCAGGTTGTTCCTGGGGCTCATCCCTCACAAAACATACCTGAGCCATGCGCGGAGGTGGTATCCGCTTTGAGCGGTACCGAGCCTCCGGCATCGGCACCGGTGTCGAGTAGCCTACTCTTCACCAAGGATTGTCATCGGGCATCTTCGGTACCTTCGGGCCCGATCGATCCGCACCGCATTGACTTCCTTCAACCTCAGCCATACTCCGGGCCGGTACCGGCGTTGATCGGTTCCGATACCCTGGCATCGGCATCGAGGTGGACCACCTTTCCCTTTGAAAAAGGTGCTCATCCGGTATCCTCGGTACCGTCGGTATCGGTCGATGTGACCCAGTCTGCCTTAGGGGTATCGGCATCACCGATACTGCCATTGGCGTCGGCGCCTTCGCGACACGCATCGATAGTATCACTTACTTCGATGCCGAGTCTTGAGTCCATATCTAGTCTCGATGACTCCGTACCGACGTGCCCTGGAACCGACTCAGGTCGATTCCAGCTCGGCAGTTTCAAAGATCATAGTCATAACACTCTCATGATCTCGCTACCACTGCAGCAGTTCCCGATGGCTGCTTCATCTGCTACTCCTGTATCAGTATCGATGCCTCTTCTGGCACCCATGCCTACTTTAGAACCGATACCTGGCATTGGTGTAGTCCCCTGTACCTCCTCTGGAGCTCCGGCTTTTTCTTTAGCCGGGCCAGGGATGGTTCCCATAGGAGATCAGTCTTTTCAGGCTTTTCTCCGGGACATGGCAACCTTTCTCAATATATCTATCCCTGGTGGTGGTCCTACTCAGGGCTCACAGGCACAGATGAAAATTATACAATTTCCTTTACATCCTGCTCTGCAGGATCTCCTTCTCAGGGTCTGGAAATCACCCTTACAACTTCCTCCAGTTTCTACAAACATTGAGGTTCGGTACCGGGTGCCACCCTCTCCAGGGTTCCAGAAGCCTCAACTTTCTCATCGTTCCCTTGTAGTGGAATCGGCTCTGAGAAAAGTTAAGAGCAAGAAGAAGCATTCTTCTTATCCACCGGGTCGTTCTTCAAGAACACTCGATGCTTTTGGTCGTCAGGCCTTCCAAAACTCTATGTTGGCCTCCAGAGTTCTCTCATATATTTTTCATATGAGTCTAACACTCCAGGAAGTCACAGAGAAATTGTCTCTTTTGACCCCTTTTTTACCAGAGCCCAAGGCTACTGATTATTCCTTACTCATCAATCACAGCTGGAATATATCTTGGTTCCTATCTCGTGCTTCTATAGACTCTTTTGAGTCTGTTAGCAGATCCTCTGCTATTGCCATAGCAGCACGTCGCAGAGCCTGGCTTGAAGCTTCAGACTTGAGTAGATGGGCACAAACTATACTGGCTCATTCTCCTTGTACAGGAGAGGATCTCTTCAATAAGGAGGCTTTAAGTCAGGTCGCTCAATGCTTCACTGACTCTCCTTCCACTAAGGACCTTTCTAAGCCACCTCCTTCTTCGAGAGGTAGGCAATGTCCTACCAAACCTTCTTTCCCTAAGAAAAGAAAGTTTCATTCCTCTCCTGGCCATCATTCGGCTGTACCTAAACAGGAGACACCTCAGCCTAGTCTGAACTCCTCCAGCTCTAACCAGTCTCAGCATTCCCAGCAACCATAGGAGCTGGGACTTATACTCTATACTTTCCTTCTAATTCATTAGAAGTTTATACACTGTGTTCCTTTTCAGTGTACTACCTTGTGAAACATTTTATGTTCAGGGACTGCTAACTTCTCCTCTTCTTATTCTCTAGAAGAGCAGTTGCACCTAACCCATGATGGTTTTGTCCCAACTGAACATTCTTCCTTCTGTTGACTTACCCTATGGGTATGTCACCCTCTAATTACTTGCTCTACCCTCTCCAATGGGATTTTTTCCCTAATGGAGGGGTACCATACTAAATAGTTTTTACCAAGCTTATTCCACAGACAGGGAGAAGTTATATCTCCTCCCTCTTTATCTGTTTTTTCTTTATGGGGCACAGGGCAATCTTTCTGCTGTTTCTGTCAGCTGCTGTGCCTGCAGGAGTTACAGTAATTGTATTACTGGTACTTTTGCCAAGTTCCAGTCTTTTGTTCAATTTCTGTCTAGCCTTAGTAGTGTTTCCAAGCTATTCGTTAGCTACCTTGGATCCTCCTACTCCCTTAGGCTTTCTCACATTATTCTATCCATCTCCTCTCCTAGGATATGGTAACAAACCTGACTTCAGTCAGTTTATCTCTCCTGCACAATGCTCTCTACAATCTTCAGAGCAGCTTTCTACTATGAGGGCCTGCTATAGAGCATTGACCTTGTCTCTGAAGCTTCGCTATTAGTAGGAAAAAGCTTGTTCACCCTTCCCATGCCTGTGAAGGTTCTCCACACCCTTTAACCTGGGGTGTTGCACGAGATATATTCTTCTGCGTGAAGATCCAAGGCTGACATACATGCATGCTACCTCGGGGTCCCTCTAATGGGTCCCTCTGGTATCTTCCCCTGCATTTTGCACCTCTGCCATGTCAGTGTTCGGTGGAACTCCCGCCTTGTTCCTTACAGATTCATCTTATAATCTGTTCTCATGCAATCATCACGGTTGTTTTGTTGGATTGCCTTCCTGCATCCCTCAATTCATAGAAATAGATTCTCTCTACATATCCCAAGTGGCTTCACCCTCTGGTAGTATACAGAATCTTTTTCTTTTTTATTTCCCATGTTCAATCATGGGGCTGGGTGCTAGACATGTTCTTCAACCTGTCATCTTGTATGTAGCATCTCTATATATGTCTACATACCTATATCATTTCTCTGGTGGTGCAATTCCATGCCCCACAAAGATATATATATATATATATATATATATATTGATATATCTCTCCACCCATGTCCCGATTTATGCATCTGGACATATCGATTCAGGTTTAGATCCCCCCACATATATATATATAAACATCTGTATATATATGTGTCTCTTGGGCGGTTTCTTAAGGGTTCATATCTCTATACTCTCACCCTTACTGTCTATACTAATTTAGACAGTCCATCGCCCTATTTCGCATACCATATTACCATGCAGAAACTGTTAGACACCACTAACCATTGTGGTGCTAACTTCTCTATTTTTTCTTAAACCCTTGAAGCATCAAGCTTCAATATTTTTTCCTATCTCTCGCCAGTTAGGAAAAACGGTGTACATCTTTATCTTTGAGTACACAGCTCTTCTCCTTGGGAATAGGGATTTTTTCCACTTTCCCTCTCCCCGTCAGGACTGGGCTAGTTCTACAACTCCGTCAGTCTTCTTCCTTAGTCCTCCCTGTTAATAACATTATGACTAAAGGAGTTTTTCAGCTTTTTCTCATAAAGCTTTCCATTGAAGACATGACGTCCCATCCTACCCAGTGGACACCTGGATCGTCTACTACCTCCAGGTCTGGACCTTCATCCTCACTGCTGGGAGGTCCCTTCAAGATTCCGCCACTGCTTCTCCAGCAGACTACATCAGGCATTCTACTTCCTACAGTGCAGTAGGTAAGTGACCTATCTAATGGTACGTTACATGTGTTTCATGTGACTCCTCATATACACCAAGGACTCCTACAATCTGTACGGCCCTCTAGTCCTTGGCTATGCTGTTCTTCCTCACAGCTCCTTTATTGTCAACTCCTACCCTCCATCCCACATTGGATGCCAGGGATTTCTGGAAACAAAATGCACCCCTGGTCCAGGCTGCTGCATTTTTATGGGATCTCCCCCTGGCATCTCCAGCTAGGGAGTCCCCATATGTGAAGACTCATTCCTGCTTGTTCCTGGAGATAGCACAGTTACTTACCTGTAACAGGTGATCTCTGGGAACAGCAGGAATTAGTCTTCACAACCCTCCCACCTCCCCTGGGAGTTGCATCTCTTATCTTCTTCTCCTTTCTCTCCTCGCCTTTGTCTCAGCTTTGAAACTCAACTGAAGAGAGGCTCTGGAGAGGGCGGGAACTCAGCGCGCAGGCGCGAGGGAGGCTGCCAAAAGCTTTCTGATTGAAAGCTGGGCAGCATCCCCGTGCAGGCTCCGTCGGTACCGACGTACCCATATGTGAAGACTAATTCCTGCTGTTCCCAGAGATCACCTGTTACAGGTAAGTAACTGTGCTATCTTCAGCATAAAGACCAAGCGAGAGTACAGTTGACCCCCCGGTATTCACAGGGGTTAGGGACCACAACCGCCCGCAAATAGCTGAAATCCATGAATACTTGAGACTCCCTCTAAAAATACTTATAACTGCCTATTTTAATAGTTCAAGCACCAAATATACCTGAAACTATCACCTTAAAACACTTTAATATCATTTCAAAGTCATCTTACAACATTTGGGAGGCTTTGGAGGGTCCTTCTTCATGGGCTTGAGAAACATGATGAGAGGCAGCTGCTGTTTCTGCTTCTTCATGCTGACGAGGAGGTTATTATAGGGCCCCATGCACACATCAAGGGCATTTGAAAACTTTATGGAGCATTCCATATAAGGATCCCATGCCCCAGTCCTGCAGCTCCCTGGCTGCCCTCATAATTCGGGACAGATGTTCCAAAGACAGGCCCTCATCCTCCTCCTCCTCCTCGTCCCCTGAACCTACCGTGTCTTCCTCGCTGGCAGACTTCGTCAGCTCTTCCAAATTCTGGTCCGTCAGGGGGTCAGAGTGGGCATCAATGAGGATGCTAACTTCATCCTCGGTGATTTATTTATTTTATTTATTTATTTATTTACATTCTCTTATATACCGCGCTATTCTGCATATTCTGTGATGTCATCGAAGTCTTCGCCACCAAACATCCTCGCCAATTGGACTCCCTTATCAATGGCTGAATGTTGAATTTCTTCAGGAGAGAAGCCCTTATAATCGTGAGCACACTCCGGCCACAACTTCTTCCAGTACACATTAAGGGTCTCCTTCTTCATATCCTTCAACGATCGGCCGATGACGGTCAGACATGTGGCAATCGTGAATTTACACCAATACCCCTTCAGCATAAATTCACTGTCAGTGTCCATTTCCTTCACAAGGTGCTCGAGGGAGTTCTGGGTATTAGAGTGCCTTGAAGGCGCGGATCACGCACTGGTCCATAGGCTGGAGGAGAGAGGTTGTGTTGGCAGAGAGGAACTCGAGCCGTACTCCCTCGTAATAAAGATCCACAGGGTGGCCACCAGCATTATCCATAATCAACAACACCTTGAACTTCATGCACAAGTCATTGAGGTAATCCTTAACTTGAGGGATGAAGCTCTGAATGAACCAGTTAGACATAAGGATTTTGGTGATCCAGGCCTTGGCGTTGTGCATTCAAAGCCCAGGCAGCAAGTTCTTGTTCTTATTCTTGAGGGCCTTGGGGTTTGCAGTCTTGTAAATGAGACCTGGTTTCAGCATGATGCCAGCAACATTGCCACACGTGATGAGGGTAACCCTATCCTTCTGGGCCTTAAACCCGGGGGCTTTGGCTTCGTCCTTCATGAGGTATGTCCATGAAGGCATTTTCTTCCAGAACAAGCCAGTCTCGTCCATATTGAACACCTGTTCTGGACGGTAGCCCTTGTCCCTGATGATCTTCTTGAAGGTCTCGGGATATTTCGCGGCCACTTCCGTGTCTGCGAATGCCATTTCTCCATGCAGAGAAACACACTTTAGGTGGAACCGCTTCTGGAAACGGTGGAACCACCCCTTGCTGGCCCGAAAACCTTCAGGAGCTGACAATGGTCCTGCTTCTTCCTCGGCGGGGTTGTCGAAGCCTAAGAAGTCTGCTTCCTGTACGTTGCCGCATTCCGTAACAGTCCAAAACTGCTGGTAGAGTTTTCGTGCCTTCTCGCGGATGATGTTGCCGTCAAGGGGGAAGTTCTTCTTACGGCAGTCCATTATCCACAACGCCAAGGCCGACTTCATCCTCATGATGCTCTTATCATGCACAGTGGAAGCCGTCTTGGCACTACCGCAGAAGCGAACATCCACAGTCTTCCTTATCTCTGCCTCTTTCTTCTTGATGTACCGGACGGTACTCTCATTCACACCATAATGGCAGGCTACTGCGGCGTAACCTTTCCCTTCTTTCAACATTTCCAGAAGTGCTACCTTCTCCTGGAGCGTCATGACCACCTTCTGGCGCTTAGGCTTTTTGCCAGAAGCCTTAGAAGAAGCAGGGCGTTTAGGAGGCATCTTAGGCCAATCAGCGCCAAGGAAAATGAATGTAGACTTCTCTTTCAACCTCCTTTATGCAACGGTACTGTACTTCTCCGCGAATCGTGGGACCTGGTTAAAGCATCCACCAACTGCTTTCATCAGGCATTCTCCACGCACAACGAGGAAGCTGTGTTTACATTAATATTAATATTTGAAAATTAGTAAATCTTTTTTTATCATAAAAAATGTATTTAGTCACGAAATAAATAAATAAAATGAAAATAATTAGCGAATATTTTAGATATGCTCTCTGAAAAAATCCGCGAATAGGCAAATTTTCCATGAATAATTTGGAGTTACGTTCCACAGAAAAATCCGCGAATACTGAAGCACAAATAGGCGGGGGTTGACTGTATTACAACAACCACTTTCTACATGTTGTCTATAAACCCAGAGAACTCTTCAATCTCATCAAATCTCTCACTAAAGATTCCACTCATCCCCAACAAAAGAGCACCCTATACCCTCAAGACATGGCCTCCTACCTACAAGCCAAGCCTAACTCAGGTCTAACTAAGAACCCTACATTACCTACTCTACATGCATGCACTTCCCCTGAACACTCCTGGTCTGCCTTCAAAACTGTATCCCTTGAAGATCTTGACTGGATAATCTCTAACATAAACACTACCACCTCCACACTTTATCCCTGCCCAGTATCCTGGATAAAACTACAAGAGCATAGTTTCTACCATTCAAACTCAAAAATACTACAGACATTCCTTTCACAAGGCTTCATCCCACCCTCGCTTAAACAGGCCTCTATCGGACCTCTCCTAAAAAAGCCAAACCTTGATGCCAGCTCACCCGCTTCATACGGACCTATAGCCAGCGTACCATTCTTAGAAAAAATTATGGAAAAGGCCATTCAAAACCAACTCCAGGATCACATAGACCACCATGCACTACTTGACCGACATCAATGGGGTCCTAATCACAGTGCAGAAACCTTACTAACCTCCCTTCTAAACACACTCATCATGGATTCACCAGAGGCAGGTCTTGTCAAACAAATCTGATTGATTTCTTTGACTGGGTGACCAGGGAGTTGGACTGAGGGAGAGCCCTAGATGTGGTGTATTTAGATTTCAGTAAAGCCTTTGACATTGTTGTCAGCATACATTTCATGCAGCTTTGGACTCTGGTGATTTCAGTCTCCAAAGGTAATAGGACAGTTTACAAGATGAGATTAACTCTGACCCCCTGGTGATTTCAGTCTCCAAGGCCTGTCTGAAGCCCCTCCTTGCTAAATCAAGAATGGCAGACCTTAAAGGGAGTGGCTAGCAGACCTCAAGGGGAAGTGCTGGAGAGGATTCAATTCACTATAAAGGACAGAAACACTTCCTCTCTCTCTCTCTCTCTTCCACCATTCATCGGACATGAAGGACAGGAGGCTCTGATAATCAATTCCCTTCACCCCTCCCCCGCTCTCTCTCTCTCTTCCACTACACCTTGCCCTGAGGCTCTGACCCACATGTTCCTCTCTCTCTCTTCCACCATTCATCGGACATGAAGGACAGGAGGCTCTGATAATCAATTCCCTTCACCCCTCCCCCGCTCTCTCTCTCTCCCTTGCCATGAGGCTCTGACTCACATGTTCTGGCCTATCTCTCTCTCACACTTCACACTTCACACATGCACATGCACACACAGATTCATTGATGCACACTGAAACAGTTCTGTAACAATCACTATATACCTCTGTTCAATACCTATATAATAAGCCTATTTCTACATAAAAAATCTTTCTCCAAGCCACACCTGTTTGGTTGTTTTATTTCAAACCCTACTGCCTCTGTGAAGTGAAATGAACCCAGGACCTACCGGAAAGTAACCTGACCAAATCTTTATGGGGGCTCGTCTCTCGGATTTCACAGCAGACCTCCAGTTGGGTAAGTAATAATTTTGTATAATACATTAAGTAGATTTCAGACAGAATCAAAAGTCCTTGTGACCATTTACACTTAGACACTATTTAGTGAACAGTTCCAGTGATAAATTTGTTTTGTGGGTTAGACAAGGTGAGATTTTTATTGTCAAAAGGCTCTGTAAGCATCTAGAATTTTAAAGACATCACACAGAGTGGCTTGCAATTGTCTTATTTTGATGTATAGGCTTGCTATATTATTTGAGCTGCTAAGAAAAGACAGAGAGATAGTCCAGATTTAGTTTGGAAGTGGTACACAGGTAAACAGTCCCTCATTGAATACAATATACATCTTTCCTGATAAAGCTATTACCTCCTGTCCCTTTTAACTTTTATTTCTCTGTCTCCTGTCAGTAACTATCTTAGTGAGAGCAGGCTTAAAGCTGGCTGCAATTGATACAACAATTCTGTTAATCTCCTAACACCCTTCTTACTATAACTTCACCCTAAACTTCCACCCTGTTAAAAAGGTGATAAGCAATTTTTATTCAGGTATAATTTTAAGGTGTGGTCTGTATGCCAGTACTCTTTACTGAACACCCATAAAATTTATACCATTCCAACTATAATTCTAAGTCTCACTTCTTCAGAAAGTGAGCATTCCTCCTTCTAAGGTTACACATTTGAGATAGTCCAACTACAGCCTTCCTGCAGTATCAAATATGGAAGCCTTTGATTTTAAAGAACTTAAAGAAATGGTAATTTCATACTGTAAGAGGAAAGGGGGTCCCTTTGAAGGTGAATTCCCTGAGTCGTCATGGTATAATATTCAAAGACAAATGTTAAACCATGATCAAGAATTCAAAAAGAAAACAAATAAAAGAAAATGCCTTTTTATTCAAGGCATGTGCAGGGGGCTCATTAGCATGAAAAAGGACAATACTGAACTGACTTCTCATTGTACCTAATTGACCAAAGACCTTGAGGAGGCACAAATTTGCATCTCTATACAAAGAACTCAAGTGATACAAGCCACAAATTCTTTTATAACTGTTAGTGAGCAATTAGAAGCACTTAAACTTGAATTGAGGCACGTTAAGGATCAATTGGCCTCTGGAAGACAAAAGCCAACACCCACTACTCCCTCAGCCCCCTATGCCGATGACACACCCTATCAACAATGCATACAAGCTACTGACAAACAAAAGAATACTGAAGTATGCATAGTTGGACTTAGAAATGGGAAGAATACAGATGAATCACATGAAGAAATTCATGATAGTTTATCTCAGCCAGAACCCAGCAATAATCAGGATCTCTGTCAGTAGTATAATTCAGATGACTTAGACATGGCACCCAGTACTGAACTCAAAGCACCAGTTAAAGTATTGTTGCAGGAAAATTTAAAAGATAAAGATATAGAAAAAATAGTTGAGAAAATTGGCACTATGCCTCTTAATGTAAATCAGTGGGTTAAATGGGCGATTGATATTCTGATTCACTGGGGTCTAGGGAAATACAGAAGAAAACAATCAGACTTTGATAGACGTATGCATTTGGCCCTGGGGCCACACTATTATAGAGTTGGCTCTCTCACTCACCCATACCAGTTGGTTAAAAGGGGTACTGAGAAACTATTTCACTGTTCCCCAATGCAAGTATTTAAAATTATTTCACCTCTACCAAATGATACACTGGAACAGTTTGCATATAGAGCCTGGATTTTAAAAGCAGTTCTTAATGAGCAGGAGTCCTGGCCCAAGGCAGAAGATTATGGGGAGAGCATGCATAAGGAATTTTTATTAGAATTGCTATCCCCTCAGATTGCAAAACACCTTCTGTTATTTTCTGAAGACCCCTAAGCAACCCCTTTTGATACTTTAATGCTCAGAATTGGGTCTGTTTGGAAGACCCAGCCCTCGCAGGTAATAACAGTATCAGAAGCACGGAAGTGGCAAGCCAAGGAATCCTCTCAATACATAAGAAACACAGACAGAGGACACACACCTAAGTGGCAAGCCGAGGGATCCTCTCAGTACACAAGAAACACAGAGGACACACACCTTGGAGAGCACATGGCAGAGGTACTTTTAGAAACTCCTCAGGTTACATTCCTTTTCAGGAGCTCAAAGCACAGAGAGATGGGCTAGAAAAGGAGAAAACTAAATGGGAACAAGACAAACACATACTGCAGATAGAAATAGATAAATTAAAACAGGATTTACAAGCAGCTCAGGACAAACACAAGGCTAGTGCATAGGGGTGTCCTGACCTCTTGAGTTCAGATATCAAAATGTATCAAGCCTTCATAGCCCGGCCTGCCTCCTTTATCTCAGCAGAGGACTCAATTCCAGAGCCTCTGGATGATGAAATGGATACAGGCCCAGGACACAATTTAAGGCTTGTAACACCCTTGATACTGGACTCTTGTGCACGCCCCAATGTTATCAGCAGAATAGGGGGTCAGGATAAATTAGCTTTGATTGACACAGGGGCTGGAATTAGTTTTACTAACAGAGCTTCTCCCACTGCAGATCAGAAAAATATGGAAATGTATGAAATTCAAGGAATTAATGACACAGCTTCCAAATGTGTGGCTATCCCAGTTAAATGGGGTATCCCTGTGCACAGTGAACAAAATAAGGAAATGTTGGAAACCACTGCCTCCACTATAGTGAACACACCAAAAGAAATAATTGGAATTGATGTTCTCAACCAGTTAAATTTGGTGGTGGATATGGCTAATCTTAAATTGTGGCAGTATTCAGTTACTTCAAGTGCTTCTAAAACTTTAGTGCATGAAGTCATCCCCATGCAGTTAGCAACTCAGTGCACCAAGGCAGCTCAGCAGTATGATCTGTGTGTAATTCCCTCAGAAGTGGCTGATATTCCAGTCTGGGCTCAAGACAAGTTAGATTGTGGGAAAATGCACACAGAAATACTGTTGGAAGGTGAGGATCCTCCACCACAGAAGCAATACCCAGTACCTCATCAGGCTATAGAACCAGTGACTAAAATTGTGAAGATACTGGAGGAGAGGGGTCTGATTAGACCTATTTCTTCCACATGCAATTCACCAGCCTGGCCGATAGTTAAACCGGGGGGTTCCTTCAGGCTCACTATGGACTTCCGTGCCCTGAATCAAGTTTCAAAATCTGTAGTGCCCGTGGTAACCTCATACCCTGAAATGATCTCTAAACTGAATCCCAAATGTAAATTTTTCTCTGTGCTTCCACAGGGATATAAGGATTCCCCATCAATATTTCATGAATACATGAAGGAAGCCCTGTCACTAATGTCTTGCAGAGATGAGACCTAGACCAAACCTCCCCTTTGGAACTGCACAGTGGGAGGGACCATACTTAGTTACTGATACCTTAGGCCCAAGCCTATACCAGATCCTAATGCCTGACAACCAGCAGTACTGGAAACACATCACCCAGTTAAAACCATATGGGTAATACGTGTTTTATCAGTCTTTGTTTTCAGACACCACCTGAAGACAGCACGGACAGCTGCTTTCTGAAGACAGCACGGACAGCTGCTTTCTGAACAAAAGTCGCTTGAGGACGGTAACTAGTTACTCCTGCTGTGCATGTGTTTAATAGTTATGTAAATAAGTAGTAGAAATTATTATTTTTTTTTTTTGTGTTTTGTTGTTACATAGTATAAGTGGGGAGCATTAGTTTACTCCCTAGTAGAGTAAAACAAGTTTGCTTTTATTATGTCTCGGTTTCCTGTTGTTCTGGTATCTGCTCTCTTCTACTCAAGTCTCATTACAGGAACTATCATCCGAATATGCACGATTGGCTGGGCTAACTCCACAGGTAGAGTGTATCGCTACCAAGAAATACCCCCACCTTTCCCGGAAGGAAAGGATCTGGTCATCCTGAGTTTCTGTTTGGTACAGGACAAGCCAGTGTTCTATTCATTAAACATCACTCAAGTACAGTGGGAGCCACCAGTTTCCACTTCTCTAGAAAGGGCACAAGAATTGAGGGCACGCCCAGAACGTTACTTTCTAGGTCCTCCTGCTTTGATTTTATACAATATTTCCTGTCAGGACAGAGGTACCTGGAAAATAACTTATACATGGGTTGTGAGTGATCAACAGCACATCAGTGAGACTTCATTCCTTTTGGATGTATCTTGTTTACCTACCACCCCTCATCCCACCCCTCCCACCACTTCTGCTCCTCCTGTACTCTACCTTTCTGATATCCACCCATTTCAGGAAGGACATCCCTTTCAGATTAAATATGATGCACCATGCAATGTTTTATATGATGTGGAATACCATTTTCTTACTTGGCATCTATTTCCCAAATTGTTTCTAGTTACTCACAAATATCCAAATTGCTCTCAGTTTGTTGCCAACCACATACAAATGCTCAATACTTGGTTTGATATGCAGTCGGTAACACCCCGAGCCAAGCAATTTCGACAAAAGCGTGAATTAATTGATACAATTTTAGGTGGCACAGGGACTGCACTGGGTGCCCTTAATATAATTGATATAGAGGTGCTCCGTAATAAAATGGGATCCACTGCTCAGCATGCTGCTGATGGTTTTACCTCACAACATATTATTAATGAAGCTTCCTCTAAACTGTCCAATGTAGTTGTAGGTACCTTTGCTCTTATATCTCCCATTATAGAAGAGAAAATTGTTACCTTAGCACATGCAGAATATAGATTGGGAAAGAATATTTCCTGGGCTCTTGCCTGTGATCAAGTACAGATCGAGCTTATTACTATACTAAAGGAAATTCTGATCACTGCCAAGTTAGGACACTGGCCACCATCTCTCATCCATATGGCTAGTACCAAAATACCTGAATTTGCTATAGCTCACCTTGATTGGTGGACAGTTAGTGTTCCCATTTGTTCACCACAAGGCTGCTCTATCTGTACTTTGATCCCATGGTCAGGACAACAAACAGTTATTTATCCTATTGTTAATATTGGGGTGCACTTTGATAATATGCTTATGTATCCTGTGGACCATCTCACATGGGTGCAGCCACTGGACGACACCTGGACTTCATTCAAGCCGATGGACCCCAGTTTGTGTGAGCAGACTACATTTCAGTTCAAGTGTCAACCTCACCAGTTTAAAGAGGCTGACACCTCCTGCTGGAACAATTCCTCCTCTTGCTCCCTGACTGTTAAGCTCTCATATTCCCTGACTACCTCACACAGTTTGTATTACCTTGGAGCTGGACACTTTTGTTTTCATCTGTTCTTTCCCCAGAATGTTTCTTTTTCGATTGCTCCCAGAATGCATGACATTCGCCTTCCCAAGAACACTTTGTTGTACAGTTCAAACTATTTACCAAACAATACCTGGTGCAGTCATACACCACTGGTCGCCCTCACCATTAATGGGACAACTTATTCCACACCGCTGGTTACCAATGACTCTATGGACATTCCAGACTTTATCTCATATGCTGTGCATCCCTTACCACTTGGCATGGGAGAAGAGACACTACATAAACTGCTCAACTTTACAGAACTCCATGCCTATATTGATCACCTTAAAACAACATCCACTGAAGTGAATAACACCATCGCTTATGAGAATGGACACATTCAACAAATTGTTGGACACTTGCTACAAGATGCTCATGTGTCTGTGTGGGAATTGTTATTTGGTTACTCACCTACTGCTGATCATGTCTTTAATGTTTTTATTCACCCTATTATTATTTTAACTGCTGTACAAATATTTCTATGCATTATCATAATTTTCCTGTGTTGTAAAATGAGACAAATGTACATATCCTTGCAGCACATGTCATACAGAACCACAACATTTTAAGGTAGTTACACTGAACTTCTCCAGCATCCACCCCTACATCCAGGCTAATTTGGCTAATTTGGCATTCCTATTACACTGAATACCCGAGTCAGCTGCAGTCTAGTATTGCTTCCTATCCTCACTCATAGCATCCTGGTACCTTTTGGCTTTAGCCTCCTCAAAAATTCCTGCAGACCTTATGCACTGTACACTCTCTCTAGGACGGGCACGGAGGTAGCATATTGGGTTCCCCCCCCCAGTACTGGCTGCTCTACCTAAGACACAAGGTTTGGACTCATAAGGAGACTTGTTTATCTCTAGAACACTAGAGACAGTACTAGAGACAGTACTGTGCAGGACAGGGGACTTGCTGGACATGGCAAGGTATTTAATACAGGAGGTATTAGACAAGCTGCCTACTATCATGTAATGGCAGCTGGGACAGGTACCACAGGCTTGCTTCCACCATTTCCAGGCACAAATAATAAATAAAAATAAAAAAGGTGTGGGAGATGTCAGCATACATTTCATGCAGCTTTGGACTCTGGTGATTTCAGTCTCCAAAGGTAGTAGGACAGTTTACAAGATGAGATTAACTCTGACCCCCTGGTGATTTCAGTCTCCAAGGACTGTCTGAAGCCCCTCCTTGCTAAATCAAGAATGGCAGACCTTAAAGGGAGTGGCTAGCAGACCTCAAGGGGAAGTGCTGGAGAGGATTCAATTCACTATAAAGGACAGAAACACTTCCTCTCTCTCTCTCTCTCTCTTCCACCATTCATCGGACATGAAGGACAGGAGGCTCTGATAATCAATTCCCTTCACCCCTCCCCCGCTCTCTCTCTCTCTCTCTCTTCCACTACACCTTGCCATGAGGCTCTGACCCACATGTTCCTCTCTCTCTCTCTCTCTCTCTCTCTCTCTTCCACCATTCATCGGACATGAAGGACAGGAGGCTCTGATAATCAATTCCCTTCACCCCTCCCCCGCTCTCTCTCTCTCCCTTGCCATGAGGCTCTGACTCACATGTTCTGGCCTATCTCTCTCTCACACTTCACACATGCACATGCACACACAGATTCATTGATGCACACTGAAACAGCTCTATAACAATCACTATATACCTCTGTTCAATACCTATGTAATAAGCCTATTTCTACATAAAAAAACTTTCTCCAAGCCACACCTGTTTGGTTGTTTTATTTCAAACCCTACTGCCTCTGTGAAGTGAAATGAACCCAGGACCTACCGGAAAGTAACCTGACCAAATCTTACAATTGTTCCAAACAGGCGACTTATAAACAAACTGAGCACCCAAGGGATGGACCCTTAAGTTACTGCTTGGGTTAGAAATTGGTGGGGTGGGAGGCGACAAAGAGTACAGGTAAATGGGGCTCACTCTGAGGAGAAGGATGTTACCAGTGGTGTGCCCCAGGGATCTGCCCTTGGTCCGATTCTTTTTAACATCTTTGTTAGTGATATAGCGGAAGGGCTGTCGGGTAAGGTTTTCCTTTTTGCGGATGATACCAAAATCTGCAATAGAGTAGACACCCAGGAAGGTGCAGATAACATGAGGAGGGATCTAGCTAAGCTTGAAGAATGGTCTAGAATTTGGCAGTTGGGATTTAATGTTAAAAATGTAAGGCCATGCATTTGGGCTGCAGCAATCCAAGGGAGCAATATAGTATAGGGGAGCAGTACTTTTGTCCACGAAAGAAGAGCGGGACCTGGCGTGGTTGTGTCTGATGATCTTTAAAGTAGCTAAACAGGTAGAAAAGGCGACGGCAAAAGCTAGAAGGATGCTTGGGTGCATACGGAGAGGAATGGTTAGCAGAAAAAAGGAGGTGATAGTGCCTCTGTATAAGTCTTTGGTGCGACCTCATTTGGAGTATAGTGTGCAATTCTGGAGACCGCACCTTCAAAAGGATGTGAACCAGGATGGAGTCGGTGCAGAGGGTGGCTACTAAAATGGTTAGTGGTCTTCATTATAAAGCATATGAGGACAGACCTAAGGATCTTAATATGTACACCTTAGAGGAAAGGCGGGATAGAGGTGATATGATTGAGATGTTTAAATACCTCTGTGGCATAAATGTTCAGGGAGAGAGCCTCTTTCAATTGAAAGCAAGTTCTGCTACGAGGGGACCTGGGATGAGGGTGAAGGGGGATAGATTCAGCAGTGATTTGCGGAAATATTTCTTTATGGAAAGAGTGGTGGATCCTGTCAGACGGCTGCCTGGGTGAGAATCTTCACAGTCTTGACAAGTGCATATATCTATATGATTTGCAAGGTATTGTGGGCAATGTAGTTCATTCACACCAGACACAGCTGCTGACAATAATTTAGTTGTGCTCTTGGGTAAAGCCAATAAGATTTTTATTTATGGGGTTATTTCTCCCAACACAGATATGCTTGGTAGCACATAAATTAGGTTACTTGCTTTCAGTGTTAACTTGGAAAAACAAAGCTAAAATCAGGAAAACAACAAATGAAAAGTCACAAAGCAAGAAACAAACTGTTCTTTTCAGGTTAACTTCTGATTACTTCCCACATAGATACAGAAGTGATTCTCTCCTAGCTCACAAGCAATTAGGTAAGGCTTAATTGCTAGCAGTTACCAGCTGAAACCCCTTAGCTGGCTTGCCTTCCACTGTGTGGGTCAAATCCTGCTTCAGGAGCTTTTCTGAGTAGATTAAAGAACAAATTTGTATTTCTTTGTGATGGTTGCTGTACTTTATAACAGAAAGTTACCAACGGAGTTTAGATAGAGAGCAGTCCATATAAACAAGATCCTCATCTGCTATTATTCCCCCTTGTTCAACAAGCATGGGTTCAATATCATGGATTGGCACAGATGAATCTCTCAATGGAGCATTTTCAGGAGAATACTTGTTTCCCTGCTGTCTTTCAAGGTTATAGCTAGGGCATAGATCAGTGTTCATACCTGAGCTTCCATTGCTGTTAGAGTTCCTCTCTATATAGCCTGGCCAGTATGTAGTCCAGTTCTTATGTCCAGCCTTCCAATCCAGATTCCTGGACACTGGATCTCTCTTCACATAGCTTCTGGCACGGGTCTTAGGGTCCCTTCCACGTGCAGCCGTCTCCCTCACAGGTAGCCTCTGGTGATTCCTAGCTCTGCAGCACCATTCCTCTGGCTTTCCCCAGTCCAATGGTGTATGCTGGCCCTTGGAATACCTTCCAGTATACATACTGCTTTGGACTCTTCTAGACCTCTCAAAGGCTTTTCTCCTCTTTCTTCCAGAGGGTTTCTTTCCCCCTCTGTCCATCCGGTTTGGCTTCTGCTTCTGATAATCCTTCAGATGAAACTGATGATCCTTCTCTGGATATCCAAGGTGATCATGAAGATGGTCATCTGTAGAATAAACTCTACTCTTATTCTGCTTAGATGAGTGCTCCTCCCTAACACTGCGCAGCTGGGCTGAATCAGGCCTTGCCCTTTGAGATGAGTGTTCCATCCTAGCACAGCGCAGCTGTGCTGAATCAAGCCCTGCCCTTTGCAATGAGTGCTTGGGGATTACCTCATAGCCCTTTTGATTGAACACACGTATTCTCACTTCAGCTCCTCTCATGGCTGTTGGAAACCTGGTGCATTCTGGGACTGGTAGTCTTTTATGGCAAAATTCTGTTTTCTCATTTCTACCAGCACTGACAGGTTGCTTGTTCAGAGACACTTCACCTTTTCTATAGCCCCTTCCTGAGCTATGATAAGCTTCCTTATCACAATCCGTGGAATAGTCTCCCAGTGGAGGTGGTGGAGATGAGGACAGTAACTGAATTCAAAAAAGCATGGGACAAACACAGAGGATCTCTAAAGGAAAAAAGGGGACTGTTGTAGTTGTTGATATGGAAGGACAGATTAGATAGGCCATGTGGTCTTTTTCTGTCGTCATATTTCTATATTTCTATGTTTCTATGTTTCTAAGGGATTCATCCTACTCTTTCTGGACATCCCTGCAGCTTTTGACACTGTGTCTCATCAAATCCTTCTCAACCAACTCCATCACTCACCAGAGTATAAGGTTACCCCCTTAAATAGATTCATTCGTATCTATCCAACCAAAGTCAACAGATAAAAATTGGAACCCAAAGATCATATCCCTACATCCTAACTCAAGGAGTACCCAAGGCTCATCTCTCTCATCTCTATTATTCAATATCTACATTCAATTCCTATGTACAGTCATCCAGAAATTTAATGCCAGCCTAATTTACTGACATAATGAGACGATGAGATGATGGTGCAAGGATGAGGGTTTTGAATTTGTTAGGAACTGGGGAACATTCTGGGGAAAGGAGGGGCTCTTCCGAAGGGGGATGGGCTTCACCTTAACCGGGATGGAACCAGGCTGCTGGCATTAACCTTTAAAAAGGAGATAGTGAAGCTTTTAAACTAGATAATATGGGAAAGCCGACAGTCACCCGAGAGCGCATGGTTCGGAACAATGTATCCTTGAAGGATATTACCAAAAGCAGAAAGGTTCCAAAAAAGAGTAAAGTAGCCCAAATGCCCTTGAGTATGGAGCAGACAGAGCTTAAAGATTCCAAATTATCCATGCCTACCGATAGCCAGATTAATATGAATATAATACATTCTCTAAAATGCTTGTATGCACATGCTAGAAGTCTAAAAAAATAAGATGGGAGATTTAGAATATATAGCACTAAATGAGAGGTTAGATATGATTGGAATCTCAGAGACATGGTGGAAGGAGGACAACCAGTGGGACACTGTGATACCTGGGTACAAACTATATCGTAATGATAGAGCTGATCAAATTGGTGGAGGGGTTGCGCTCTATGTTAGAGAGGGCATTGAGTCAGAAAGGATTAAAGTTTTGCAGGAAACAAAATTTGCTGTAGAATCTCTAAGGGGAAGGCAATGGCAGGGGGGGTGTATTATTGACCGCCTGGCCAGAATGAACAAATGGATGATGAAATGCTCAAAGAAAGCAAGGAAGCTAACAAAGGTTACAGCACAGTAATAATAATGGGTGATTTCAATTACCCCGGTATCGACTGGGTCAGTGTCACGGCAGGACATCCTAGGGAGATAAAGTTCCAAAATAAATGACTGCTTCTTGGAGCAGCTGGTTCATGAACCGACCAGAGGGGAAGCCATATTGGACCTAGTCCTTAGTGGAACACCAGATCTGGTGCAAGAGATAAGGGTGTTGTGGCCACTTGGCAATAGTGATCATAGCATGATCGCGTTTGATTTAGTTATGGAGGAGGGATGGTAAGGAAATCCACAGTACTACCTTTTAACTTTCGAAAGGGAGACTATGATAAAATGAGGAAAATAGTTAAGAAAAAACTAAAAGGAGCTGTTGCAAAGGTTAAAGACTTACATCAAGCTTGGCTGTTGTTTAAAAATACAGTCTTGGAAGCCCAGACCAGCTGTATGCCATGCTTTAAGAAAAGTGGAAGGACGTCCAAAAAAACTGCCAGCATGGTTTAAAGGTGAGGTCAGAGAGGCTGTTGCCAAAAAATAAAGTAATCTGTGAACTATCATTAAAATCATCTCTAATACCTGAAGATTGTAGGATGGCCAACATAACGCCAATTTTTAAAAAGGGTTCCAGGGATGATCCAGGAAACTACAGACCGGTGAGCCTGACGTCAGTACCGGGAAAAATGGTAGAAACCATCATAAAGAACAAAATTACTGTAGATAGTTATGGCTTAATGGGAGACAGCCAACATGGCTTTAGACAGAGAAGATCTTGTCTTACTAATAATCTGTTATGTTTTTTTGAAGGTGTGAATAAATAGGTAGACAAAGGTGAGTTGGTTGATATGGTACATTTGGACTTTCAGAAAGCCTTTGACAAGGTCCCTCATCAGAGACTTTTGGGAAAACTAAAGAGTCATGGGATAGGAGGCAGTGTACTATTGTGGATCAGGAACTAGTTAAAAGATAGAAAGCAGAGGGTAGGGCTAAATGGCCAATTTTCCCAATGGAGAAAGGTGAATAGTGGTGTACCCCAGGGATCTGTGCTAGGTCCGCTGCTTTTTGACATATTCATAAATGACCTGAAAAAGGGAATAACAAGTGAGGCTATCAAATTTGCAGATGACACTAAACTATTTAAAAAAAACCATGAGGATTGTGGAAAATTGCCAGAGGATCTTGATAAATTGAAAGACTGGGCATCAAAATAGCAGATGAAATTTAATGTGGACAAGTGCAAAGTTATGCACCTAGGGAAAAACAACCCAAACTATGGTTACACGATGCAAGGTTCCACATTAGAAGCCACCTCCCAGGAAAAATATTTAGGGGTCATCATGGATAATATGGTAAAACCCTCCACCCAGTATGCAGCGGCGGCCAAGAGAGAAAATAGAATGCTAGGTATCATAAGGAAAGGAATGGAAAATAAAACAAAGGATATTATTATGCCTCTGTATTGTTCCATGGTGCGACTGCACCTTGAATATTGTGTGCAATTCTGGTTGCCGTATCTTAAAAAGGATATTGCATTATTAGAAAAGATTCAGGGAAGAGCCACCAAAATGGTAAAGGGGATGGAAGGATACCCCTATGAAGAAAGGCTAAAAAGGTTAGGGCTCTTTAACCTGGAAAAGAGACGGCTGAAGGGAGATATGATTGAAGTCTATAAATTAATGAACGGAGTGGAACGGGTAAATGTAGATCGATTGTTTACGTCATCAGTATATCCGAAAGACTAGGGGACATGCAATGAAAACTACAGGGTAAACTATTCAAGACAAATAAGAGAAAATATTTTTTCACTCAACGTGTAATCAAACTCTGGAATTTGTTACCGGAGGATGTAGTAAAAGCTGTTATTGTAGTTGGGTTTAAAAAAGGTTTGGACAAGTTCCTGGAGGAAAGGTCTATAAACCATTATTAAAAAGGGACCCAGGATATCACTGTTTGACCCAGTACAAGCATTGTGGAAACTGTGTCTTTTGGAGAAACTGCTAGGTACGTATGACCTAGATTGGCCACTGTTGGAAACAGGATACTGGGTTTGATGGACCTTGGTCTGACCCAGTATGGCATATCTTATGTTCTTGTAATGATTTACACACCTTTCTCCACATCCGCTCCTTAATATTCAAAAATCACACTGTTTCACTGAAATAGTCAAAGGCTCCACCTTCACAACTTCTCAGTCAACCTCAATAAAAAAGAAATGCTTCAGATCACAAGAGATCTTAACTTCTCCCCCCCATCATCCATAAAGATTGGCACCTCTGATCTCTACGTCAAAACAGAAATCAGATACCTGGGCATTATACTCGACCAACAACTAAGCTTCCAAACACAAATTCAGAACACACCGCTATGTCTGTTTACTATAAACTTAGAATGCTGCATTATCTACATCCCCTCCTAACTATGGAAACATTCCGCTCAGTCTGCCAAGCCACCATCCCCCCACTATTCGGCTACTGCAACACAGTGTATCAGGGTTTTCCCAAGCATGCTCTTCTTCCACTACATCTTGCCCAAAACACTACAGCAAATACCATCTGCAGAGTTTCGAGACAAAACTTCCGACTCCCACCCACCCCTAGTGAGCAGTCTTGCTTTATAGGGCACCTCCCCCTTTAACAAATCACAGTGAATTGGATCAGCACATTTTGAATATAATTAAAGAGATTTAACTACTTTTTCTCTGAAAGGACAGCTGCGAAACCGGCTAGTACTTGGTAGATCTCTCTCTTTTTCTTTAACAGATACCTAAGCTCCACAAACAGGACAATGGCTGGGAAAAATCGTATTGCTAAAGTTGTTGCCCCGGTTACAGCTTCTGCCTCGGTCCAGACAGAGGTCCTAATGCCAGTTGAGGAACCGGTTCCATGTGCAGGGTGCCTGCATGCTGAAGCTCTGAGGAAACAAGTGGAGGAACTCAGAGAGGAGGTGGCGAGGCTGAGGAGCATTCAAGACAGTGAGAAGTACATTGATGAGATGCTTCTTGCAGCAACCAGGCTCTCCAGCACAGGAGAAGATGGGTGCCAACAGAATGTCGATGGTTGGACAAAAGTCACCAGAGCCTGCAAAATCACCAATCCAACTTCTCCAGCCCTTGAATTGAAGAACCATTATGCAGCCCTGGAAGTGGAGGAGGTGAAAGCATCCCTGGAAAGGGAAGAACCAGAGTTCAAGTACCCCATAGTTGCGGAATCAGTGATCAGAAGGAAACGAAGGGTAGTGGTGGTTGGAGACTCTCTTCTGAGGGGTACTGAGGCGTCCATCTGCCGACCAGACTTGATGTCCAGAGAGGTATGCTGTCTGCCTGGTGCCAAGATCCAAGATGTTACGGAGAGTTTGCCGAGACTCATCAAGCCCACTGACTATTACCCAATGTTGCTAATCCATGTTGGAACAAATGATACTGCCAGGTATACCTCGGAACGTATCAAAAGTGACTTCATGGCTCTGGGACAGAGGGTGAAGCAGGTAGGTGCACAGGTGGTGTTCTCTTCAATCCTCCCTGTTGAGGGTAAAGGTCAAGGCAGAGAGGCTCGCATCCTGGAGATGAATGCATGGCTGCGTGGATGGTGTCTTCGAGAGCGTTTTGGTTTCCTAGACCATGGGATGCTGTTCCAAGGGTTGCAGAGCAGAGATGGCATCCATCTGTCCAAGAAAGGTCAACGCATCTTTGGTAGTAGACTGGCTAATTTACTGAAGAGGGCTTTAAACTAGATTCGTTGGGGATGGGTGAAGAAAGCCCCCAGGTAAGTGAAAGCCCCCAGGTAGGTGATACATTAAATGCCTTTATGGAATTGGGTAACAGGGGTAACATATGGAAAGCAGTGTGTATTAATGCCCATAGCATGGGAAATAAGATCCCTGAAGTTGAAGCTTTGGTGGGAGTGGCTGACTTGGATTTAGTGGCAGTTACAGAAACATGGTTCACAGAAAACCATGACTGGGATGTAACTATACCTGGCTATACTTTATTCAGAAAAGACAGGGTAGGAAGAAGGGGAGGAGGAGTGGCACTATATGTAAAAACTACTATTAAAGCTTTGGAATTACAGAGCTTAAAAGGGAGAGAGGAGGCATTGTGGGTTAAACTAGAAAGAGGGAAAGAGAAATCTATTTGCATTGGTGTGATATGCAGACCTCCCTCACAAGAGGAAGAGGTGGACAGAGAGTTAATTGAAGACATACGCAGCATTGCTAGGAAAGGGGAAGTGCTACTGCTAGGAGATTTCAATATGCCAGATGTTGATTGGCACATTCCTGCTGCAGTATCATCTAGAAGTAAGGAGATCCTGGATTCTCTACAGGGAGAACTATTCAGGCAATTGGTAACAGACCCCACACGTGAAGGGGCCATAATGGACTTGGTGTTTACCAATGGTGAAAGTGTTTCTGATGTTGTAGTGGGAGATCATTTTGCATCCAGTGATCACCAGATGGTGTGGTTCAGTATTAGGGCTAGGGCTGTTAGAATCCATTCCAAGGTGAAGATCTTAGACTTTAGGAAGACTAACTTTGCGAAGATGGGCCAATACCTCAGGGAGTCGTTAGTGGGATGGGAACAGCTGGGGGATGTAGAAAAACAGTGGGCAAAACTGAAAGGGGGTATTTTAAAGGCAACCAACCTTTTTGTTAAAATGGTAAATAAAGGCAAAAGGAACAGGAGACCGCTATGGTTTTCAAAGGAAGTAGCTGAAAAAGTGAAGAAAAAGAGGGAGGCCTTCATGAAATACAAGAGATCACAGAGAGAGGAAGACAGGCATCTGTATTTGGAAAAACTTAGAGAAGCTAGCAAAGTAGTCAAGAAGGCAAAGATTTAAAAGGAGGAGGAAATAGCCAATGCAATAAAATGGGGAGATAAGACATTTTTCAGATATATTAGTGAGAAGAGGAAGGGCAAAAGTGGTATTGTCAGACTCAAGGGTGCAGGGGGGGAATATGTAGAAGCTGGTAAGGATAAAGCGGAATTACTTAACAAATATTTTTGTTCTGTGTTCACAGATGAAGAACCAGGGGCAGGACCTCAGAAAACACCCACAAATAAGAACAGAAGCGAGGGACATCTTGAACAATTTTCAGAAGACTGTGTTCGTGAGAAACTAGCTCAACTTAAAGTAGACAAAGCGATGGGACCGGATGGGATACACCCTAGAATACTGAGGGAACTTGGGGACGTTCTAGCAACTCCACTGACTGACCTTTTCAATGCCTCGTTGGAGTCGGGAGTGGTGCCAAAGGACTGGAGAGAGGCTCATGTGGTGCCTTTACACAAAAGCGAAAGTAAGGATGTGGTTGAAAACTACAGGCCGGTTAGTTTAACTTCAGTGGTGAGTAAATTATTGGAAACGCTGCTGAAAGAGAAAATAGTGAGGTTTCTGGAGTCCGGCGGATTACAGGATCCGAGGCAGCATGGATTCACCAGAGGCAGGTCTTGTCAGACAAATCTGATTGATTTCTTTGACTGGGTGACCAGGGAGTTGGACCGAGGGAGAGCTCTAGATGTGGTGTATTTAGATTTCAGTAAAGCCTTTGACACTGTTCCTCACAGGCGACTTATAAACAAATTGAGCACCCTAGGGATGGACCCTAAAGTTACTGCTTGGGTTAGAAATTGGTTGGGTGGGAGGCGACAAAGAGTACAAGTAAATGGAGCTCACTCTGAGGAGAAGGACGTTACCAGTGGTGTGCCCCAGGGATCTGTCCTTGGTCCGATTCTTTTTAACATCTTTGTTAGTGATATAGCGGAAGGGCTGTCGGGTAAGGTTTGCCTCTTTGCGGATGATACCAAAATCTGCAATAGAGTAGACACACAGGAAGGTGTAGATAACATGAGGAGGGATCTAGCTAAGCTTGAAGAATGGTCAAGAATTTGGCAGCTGGGATTTAATGTTGAAAAATGTAAGGTCATGCATTTGGGCTGCAGCAATCCAAGGGACCTTGGCGTGGTTGTGTCTGATGATCTTAAAGTAGCTAAACTGGTAGAAAAGGTGACGGCAAAAGCTAGAAGGATGCTTGGGTGCATACGGAGAGGAATGGCTAGTAGAAAAAAGGAGGTGATAATGCCTCTGTATAAGTCTTTGGTGCGACCTCATTTGGAGTATTGTGTGCAATTCTGGAGACCGCACCTTCAAAAGGATGTGAACAGGATGGAGGCGGTGCAGAGGGTTGCTACTAAAATGATTAATGGGCTTCATTATAAAGCATATGAGGACAGACTTAAGGATCTTAATATGTACACCTTAGAGGAAAGGCGGGATAGAGGTGATATGATTGAGATGTTTAAATACCTCCGTGGCATAAATGTTCAGGGAGAGAGCCTCTTTCAATTGAAAGCAAGTTCTGCTACGAGGGGACATGGGATGAGGGTGAAGGGAGATAGATTCAGGAGTGATATGCGGAAATATTTCTTTACGGAAAGAGTAGTGGATCCGTGGAATAGTCTCCCAGTGGAGGTGGTAGAGATGAGGACAGTAACTGAATTCAAAAAAGCATGGGACCAACACAGAGGATCTCTAAAGGTAAAAAGTGGACTGTTGTAGTTGTTATGGAAGGACAGACTAGATGGGCCTTGTGGTCTTTTTCTGTCATCATGTCTCTATGTTTAATTCACATCACTCCAATCCTCAAACTCCTCCACTGGCTACCCATCAGCTTAAGAATCAAATACAAGGTCCTCACCACCATCCACAAAGCTCTAAACAACCACTCCTCTGAGCATCTTCAAGCACTAATCATGCTCCCAAGGCCAACAGAGCAAGAAGGAATAGCACTCAAAATCTCCTCAGCCTCCCTTCCCATATTTCCAAGAGCAACCAGAGCACATGCCTTAGAGCATTCACACTCTATGCCCCCACTCTCTGGAATGCACTATCTCCCACACTAAGAAACATCAGCTCAATTGTAGACTTCCGAAAGAAACTAAAAACCTGCCTCTCACAAGAACACTTTGGGGTTCACTCCCAGCAGAGCGCAACACATAATCAACTCTCACAAATTAGCAGAATCTCTTCCATCCAGTCTCCCTAAACCTCCTGCTCAGATATCCCCACCACTCTCCTCCAGCCCATTGTAATTGTAAATAGTTGTGATACCCTACTCTAAGCTTCTTGTTACCTACTGTTACTCATACGTTTTATGTCACACAGCTATTTGCATAAATTCGTTGTATTCAATTAGATCTCCAGGAACAAGCAGGAATGAGTCTTCACATATGGGTACGTCGGTACCGACGGAGCCTGCGCGGGAACACTCCCCAGCTTCCCAAAAAGGAAAGCTTTTGGGAGCATCCCACAGTGACTGCACGCTGCCTTCCCGCCTTTCCTAACCAACTCTCCTCAGTTCTTCTTTGCCAGCAGGTCGAGCCCTGTCACCGCTGAAGAAGTTCTTTATTTTATTTTATTTCTTTGGTCGCGTGTCTGCCTTCCCCGACTCCGGACCGGTACCACTGGTCTTTCCTTTCTTTCTTTAAAAAAAAAAAAAAAAAAAAAAATCAATATTTTTCCTCACGGTGTATTTTTCTTCTTAGGCCTCAGGGCCCACAAGAAAATTTCCCTCATGGAAATACCAGCCTCCGGGTTCAAAAAATGCACTGAGTGTAGCGGTACTATTTCTGTTACAGATACCCATGAATGGTGCCTTAAATGTTTGGATCCTGAACACTCCATTCCGGATTGTCCGTCCTGCTCTCTTATGTCTAAATGGGGGTTACAGAACCGAGCAGCCAAGCTCCACGTGCTGTTTCCCGCTGATGCACCGTCGGTAGCATCGACATCTTCCAGGTCTTGTTCTCCTGATGGATCTCAGGTAACCAAACATAAACCTAGCAGGTCCTCGAAGGGTAGATCTCCCTCTAAGCATCGAGATGCCTCCGGGCTTGCCCTCGAGGATCCTGCGCCAGCAAAACAACCCCGGCGGGAAGCTCCGGCTTCCAAAGCTCCTCCTATGGGGTTACAGGTTGACATCGATGGCACGGCCTCGACCGATCACCTGTTAGAATGCTCTGGGGTACCGGCACAATCTCCCGGTACCGACTTCCAGGCATTCATGGCGTCGATGGATCACAATGTTCTGTCCATGCAGCAGGCTATTACGGCCTTCATTCAAGCTGCGACGCCGCTGGTACCGAAACAAACTCCGTTCTCGGTATCGGCTCCGGCTCCGGTACAGGCACCAGCACCGATACCGGTACCGACTGCATCGACATCGACCAGGATACCGGATGCAGCGGTTCCTTGTCTAGGGCTGCTTACCGGTACCGATCTGGTACCGGAGACGCCCGATGTCGATACTGCTCGATAAGCATATCGAGCGTTGAAAGAGCACCCTGACAGGCGATACTTCGATTCCTCTGATGATTCTGATACATCAGACGAGTCTTCTGAAGTATCCATAGCCCTTCCTGAAGAGCCGCCTTCTCCAAAAAGAAGAATGTCTCCTCCAGAAGACTTGTCCTTTCAAGACTTCATAAGAGAAGTAACTAAAGGACTTTCTATTTCAGTAACTTCTGAATCAGAGCCTAGAGCTAAAAAATTGGATATTTTAGGCTGTTCTAGAGCTCCTAAAGAGACGGTCACCTTACCAATTCATGAGTTTCTTTATGAACACATGATTGATCTATGGGAGACTCCTCTCACTCTCTCTCCTCATTCTCGTAGATTGGACAATATGTATCGTGTCCCTCCTTGTCCTGGATTTCAGAAAACTCAGCTTCCTCACCATTCCATTGTGGTGCAGTCAGCTATGAAGAGGATAAAGAGTACAAAGAGACACTCTTCTGCTCCTCCAGGAAGAGAATGCAGGACCTTGGATGCCTTTGGTAGGAAAATCTTCCAAGCCAGTATGCTTATTGCCAGAATCAACTCATATAGCCTTTACATGGGTATGTTTCTAAAGGACGTTGCACAAAAACTGCACACTTTCCTCCCTTTTCTTCCTGTGGATAAAAGGGAGGAATTCCTCATTTGGCTTAAGCATACCCAAGACATTTCAAAGTTTTCCAACAGGGCAGCCTTTGACTCTTTTGAAGGTGCCAGCAGAGCCTCAGGCATTGCCATAGCTGCTCGCAGAATTGCTTGGCTCCAGGCTTCTGATTTAGAGCCCTGGGTTCAAGATGGCTTAGGAAATCTTCCCTGTACAGGTGAAAACCTATTTGGCAAAGAATGGCAAATAAAAGCCACTCAAATGGATGCAGAAAACTCTGCTCTGGATAGACTTTCAAAGTCAACCTCCATTCCTGCCAAGAAAAAGCCTTTTAAAAAGTCTTTCTTTAAAAAGAGCAGATTTCCTTCTACTTCTGGCCAACAATCTTCTACAGGTCGCTTTGCCACTAAGCGTCAGCAACCTAAACAGGCCAGGCCTAAGCCTACATGGGCTGCTGCAACTCAGCAGGCCCAACCTCCTCAGGGTTTTTGACTTGATGCTAGAGAACTTAGCCTTTCTGGCTCTAAAGCAGCCAGAGCCTCTCACCATTCCAGGAAGGTTGGCTCATTTTGCTCCCAGATGGGAGCAAATAACATCAGAGCAGTGGACCCTCTCCATCATAAAAGATGGCTACAAGCTTCATTTTTCAGACCTTGCTCCCCACACCATGGTGAGACATTTCAATTCTCCCACATCTCTTCTCGACCTTCTAGGTCAAGAGGTAGCTACCCTTCTTGCCCAAGGGGCAATAGAAGAAGTTCCTCTTCTTCATCAAGGGTCAGGGTTCTACTCCCCCTATTTTCTCATTCCAAAGAAGACAGGGGGATACAGACCCATCTTATATCTCAGAGAATTGAACAAATTTCTATGCAAGGAGAAGTTCAAGATGCTTTCTCTGGGCAGTCTCCTTCCATACCTTCAAGGTCAGGATTGGTTTTGTTCTCTAGATCTCAAGGATGCGTACACCCATGTCCTCATCCATCCCTCTCACAGAAGATTCCTATGGTTTCTTTTCCAAGGAAAATATTACCAGTACAGAGTTCTTCCTTTCGGTCTGGCCTCTGCTCCAAGAGTGTTCACCAAATGCATGGCAATAGTTGCTGCATTTCTACGAACTCTGGGAATATTTGTCTTCCCATACCTGGACGACTGGCTCATTCGAGCTCCTTCTCAGTCAGAGGCCCAGAATTCCTTGAACCACACAAGGCGCGTTCTGCAGTATCTGGGATTTGTGGTAAACCTCCCAAAGTCTCAGCTCACCCCCTACTCAGTCCCTAGAATTCATAGGGGCCTGGTTGGATACCACTACTGCAAGAGCCTACCTTCCTCAGGCCCGTTGCCAACGTCTAGTGCAGTTAGCCTCCCAGATTCAGTCAAAGAGCCACTTAACTGCCCGGGAGATGCTACAACTGCTAGGCCACATGGCTTCCACAGTGCATGTGGTACCCTATGCTCGCCTACACATGAGAGCAGCTCAATGGACTTTGTCCACCCAGTGGACTCAAGCTTCAGGTGCTCTCTCAGACCAAATAGCAACCTCCAGACGTCTCTTTTGGTCTCTCCAATGGTGGATGTCCACTCAAAATCTGTTGCTGGGGTCCCCCTTCCAACAGTTGTTGCCCCAAGCAACCCTCACAACAGATGCCTCCCAAACAGGTTGGGGAGCCCATCTACAGGACCTCTCCACTCAAGTCACTTGGTCCCCACAGGAGACCTCCCTTCATATCAACCACTTGGAGCTTCGAGCAGTTTTTCCAGCTCTCAAGGTCTTTCATACCCTCCTTAGCTACAAGACAGTCCTCATTCATACGGACAATCAAGTGACCATGTTTTACATAAACAAGCAAGGAGGAACTGGCTCTCTGTCGCTTTTCAACGAAGCTTTAAGATTGTGGGCCTTCGCCAAAGAGCATCAAATCTATCTCCTGGCAGTATACCTCACAGGAGTCCAAAACTCTTGGGCAGAAAGACTCAGTCGAGTTCTGCTTCCACACGAATGGTCCCTGCACATGGATCAGGTACTCAGAATCTTCCAAGAATGGGGAACCCCAGACATAGACCTCTTTGCAAGTCCGTGAAATGCCAAACTTCCCCGGTTCTGTTCCAGAATTCCGTGTCAGGGAGTTCAGGCCAGGGATGCTTTCCTCCTTCATTGGGGTCAGGGCTTCCTATATGCCTTTCCACCCATTCCCTTGATTCCCAAGACTCTGTTCAAACTCCAGAGGGATCAAGGATCTATGATCCTCATAGCTCCACGCTGGCCACGCCAAGTGTGGTACCCTCTACTTCTACATCTCTCCCAAGCCCCCTCTCTGGACTTGGTAGCTGCTCCAGACCTTCTATCCCAGGAGGAAGGGACTTTGTGGCACCCAAACCCCAAGTCCCTACACCTCAGAGCTTGGTTGCTGAAGGCCTAGACCTTCAAAACTGGAATCTTTCTCAACAAGTGAAGGATATCCTCCATGCTTCCAGAAAACTTTCCACCAGGCGTTCTTATGCTTTTAAATGGAAAAGGTTTTCCATTTGGTGTGCTGAAAAGGGTCTTGACCCTCTAGCACTACCATTAAATTCTCTTTTAGACTATCTCCTGCATCTTTCCAATGCAGGCCTTAAAACAAATTCAGTAAGAGTCCATTTGAGTGCTATTGCAGCATCCCTGAAGCCACCTTTTGAACCCTTAGCCACTACCTCCTTGAAATTTCTTTCATGGAAGTTTATTTTCCTCATTGCAGTTACTTCAGCTCGCCGCATCAGTGAACTGCAGGCATTAGTGGCTAATCCACCTTATACAAGGTTCCATCATGATAAGGTAGTCCTTAGGACAAATACACACTTTATGCCTAAAGTGGTCTCACCTTTTCATCTTAATCAAGAGGTATATTTACCTGTCTTTTTTCCAGCTCCTCATGCATCCAGTGCAGAGAGGAATCTTCATACTCTGGATTGTAAAAGAGCTCTTGCTTTTTACTTACAAAGGACACAGCAACATCGAAAGTCTTCCCAGCTTTTTGTTGCTTTTGATCCTTCTCATTTGGGACTTCCAGTCTCTAAGAGAACACTGTCCAATTGGATTGCTCAGTGTATTTCTTTCGCCTACCAGAGTAAGAACCTTTCTCTGGAGAGCCATGTCACAGCTCATAATGTGATGGCCATGGCCACCTCTATGGCTCATCTAAATTCTGTGTCCATCGACCAGATCTGTCGAGCAGCCACCTGGCCCTCGGTTCATACCTTCACAGCCCATTACTGCTTGGACAAGGACTCCCGCCGGGATGCCTTGTTTGGTCAGGCTGTCCTCAGACACCTGTTCCATTCTTAAACAACTCCTGCCCTCCTTCCCTGGATGGATGCCTGAGATCCATAGGAGGACGCAGACCCCTTTCAGGGTCTCATATCCTTGGGGTTCTCCCAGGCATCTTAGCTAGGGAGTCCCCATATGTGAAGATTCATTCCTGCTTGTTCCTGGAGATAGCACAGTTACTTACCTGTAACAGGTGATCTCTGGGAACAGCAGGAATAAGTCTTCACAACCCTCCCACCTCCCCTAGGAGTTGTATCTCTTTTCTATCTTTCCTTTCCACTCTCTCTCTATTGTCTCAGCTTTAAACTCGAACTGAGGAGAGTTGGTTAGGAAAGGCGGGAAGGCAGCGCGCAAGCGCTGTGGGATGCTCCCAAAACGCTTTCGTTTTTGGGAAGCTGGGGAGTGTTCCCGCGCAGGCTCCGTCGGTACTGACGTACCCATATGTGAAGACTTATTCCTGCTGTTCCCAGAGATCACCTGTTACAGGTAAGTAACTGTGCTTGCCATGCAAACTATTTTGACTGGCAGAAAAATGGTATAGCACATCCTGTTAAATAAGTAAGTAAATAAATAAAATAAACAGGTAGAAAAGGTGACGACGAAAGTCAGAAGGATGCTTGGTTGCATAGGGAGAGGAATGGCCAGCAGGAAAAAGGAGATGATAGTGCCTCTATAAGTCTTTGGTGAGACCTCATTTGGAGTATTGTGTGCAATTCTGGAGACCACTCCTTCAAAAGGATATAAATAGGATGGAGTCTGTGCAGAGGGTAGCTACCAAAATGCTCAGTGGGCTTCGTTATAAACCATATGGGGACAGATATAAAGATCCCAATGTGTGTGTGGTAAAGGAGATATGATAGAGACAATTACATACCTCTGTGGCATAAATGCACAGGAGGAAAGCTTCTTTCAACTGAAAGTAAGCTCTGCAACAATATAGGATGAGGGTGAAAGGGGATATGCTCAGGAGTAAGATGCGGAAATATTACTTTATGGAAAGAATGGTAAATGCATGGAATAGTCTCTCAGTGGAGGTAGTAGAGACGAGGACAGTATCTGAATTCAAGAAAGCATGAGACAAACATAAGATCTCTAAAGGAAAAAAGGGACTATAGTAGTTGATATGGAAGGACAGATTAGCTAGATCATATGGTCTTTTTCTGCCATCATGTTTCTATGTTTGTTTTTTGAGATTTAAAGCAGCAAATTCATTTTGTAATACTGAAACTATAAAAGAGAGAGGATACAATGATAGTAATGAGACTGTAATATGAAGCCATAGGGTTGCACTGACTTAATTGTGATTTCATCTTCCAGTTTTGAGCTTTACTGTGTATGTATATACATTTTTGTATTATCTATGATGCAGTAAGTAGTGAGTGGCTTTGCTATCAATATAATCTCCAGGAACAAGGAAGAATGTAGTCTTCACATATGGGCGTTGGTACCGAGGGAACCTGCGCAGGAGTGCTCCTCAGCATCCAATAGGAAAGCTTTTGGGAGCATCCCACTGCACCTGCGCTGCTGCCTTCCTGCCTTTGTGACTCTCCCTCCTCAGTTCTTCATTTTCTGAGGAGCTAGCAGGACGCAAATTCTGTCACCGCAGAAAATTTCTTCTTCTTTATTATTTTTTGTGTTTGCGTCTGCCTTCCCGTCGATATCAGAACCCATATCTTCAATTCTATTTCTTTCTTTAAAAAAAAAAAAACCTACTACTACTACTTTAGTTCTTTCAGGCACATCGACGCCATTTTAGGCCTAGGCCTTCCTTCCAGTCTACCAACACTATGGATAAACCAACCAGTGGTTTTGAAATGTGTTCTAAGTGTGGTAACACTATTTATTTATTTATTTTCTTACAGATGTTATATACCGCTTTATCACATAATCAAGGTGGTTTAGAGGATAACTTAACTCTTACTACACTGAGCAGTTTACATAGAACATGGAAGATATTTACAAATTTAGTACAACTGGTGTCTTAACTGCTTGGCCCAGATCACCAGTCATCTGAATGTCCCCTATGTAAGAAGATGACAGAGAGAGGCCTACAGAATCGGGCTGTGAAACTCTGCTTCCTTTTTGACTCAGTTGCGGTATCACTCGCTGCGACGTCATCGAGGAGATTGTCTTCCTCACATGGATCTCAGGTATTGGAACACAAGACAGGCTGTCCTCCCAAGGGTAGTTCTTTATCTAAACATAAAAGATGCCTTGAGCGTTGCCCTGGAGTTGGATCGACTGGCCAAATTACCCTGGCGGGAGGACCTTTCCTCCAAAGCTGCAAAACGGGTCCAGTATTCTCCCGAGGCCTCCACCTCAAGAGAGCTCCTGGTACCATGCTCTGGAACCGATACCCAGACATCGGCAAGCTCTATGGATCAGCATATGCTGGCCATTGAGTGAAGTCTAGTGGCTCTGTTAGTGGCAACGGTACCAGTCAGGTCATTACCAGTGGTATCGTCAGTACTGGTACTGTCAACGATGCCCATGCAGTCTGCATCGGGTTTCATGCCGCTCGGCACACTTCCACCCTTACTGGCTCTCGAGTCTGTTCCCGGTTCCAAAGTACCGGTACGTAAAGTCTCTCAAACTGATACCGATCTCGATTAGTACTGGACCTTGTGAGAACAGGAGCATCGCTGCCATCAGTACTTTGATTCTACCGATTACGATTCTTCGGATGATGAATCGATCGGTATCCGAGAGATGCAAAGTCTTCCGGAGTAACCCTCACTGTCGCCACGACGGTGCATGTCCCCTCCCGAAGATATGTCTTTCCAAGAGTTTATCAAGGATATGGCAAGGGGGCTATCCATTCCTCTATATCGGAGAAAGAACCCAGAGCAGAGGAGTTGGATATTCTCCAATATCCTATAGCTCCTAAAGGGGCGACTATTTACCTTATACTCCAGGATCTTATGCTCCGGATGTGGGAAACGCCCCTCACCGTGTCTCCCTGTACTCGATGACTCCATACCATATGTCGAGTACCGGAAAGCCCCAGATTCCAGAAAACGCAGCTTCCACACCATTCAATGGTAGTGGAATCAGCTGTGCATCGAATTAAAACTTCTAAGACGCACTCCTCGACTCCCCTGGGCAGGGAATCGAGAACCCTCGAAGCCTTTGGGCGTCGGCTCTTCAAACCTCCGTGATCTCAGCCCGGATAAGTTCATACATACTCTACATGGGTATGTTCCTTAGGGCGGTAACTAGGGATCTGGAATCAATGTCTCCTCTTCTCCCGGATGATGAGGGCAATCTACCTTACATTAGTCAAACATGCCCAAATTTGTCAAGAGAGCAAGCTTTGACTGTTTTGAATGCACTAGCAGAGCAACTTCTATTTGTATAGGTGCACGTAGGATTGCATGGGCTCCAGGCATCAGACCTTGAACAGTGGGTTCAAAATAAGCTGGGCAGTATTCCCTGTACTGGTGAAAACCTGTTTGGAAAGGATTGGCAAAATAAGGCTTCTCAGTCTGAGAATATAACCCTCAATAGGCTTTCCAAAGCTACTGCCAACCCTGCCAAGAAGAAGGCAGCAGCAAAGAAGACTTTCTATGGTAAGAAGAAGAAATTTTACCCTTCTTACCCTCCAGCTTCTCAAAACCAATCTCAGGGTACCCAGAGGAAGCAACAGCCTCCTAAGCAACAGAAGAAGCCACAGGCTCTTAAACCCCAACCAGCTGCACAGACTCAATCTGTGCCTGGTTCTGGACTTCTTCCTTTAAGAACATAGCCACCTTGCCTCTGGAGAACCATCACCCCCTCCACATAGCAGATAGACTTTGCTATTACGCCCACAGGTGCTATATTATCACCTCAGAGCAGTGGACACTAACCATAGTGTGAGAGGGGGTACAAGCTTCATCTGCAAAGCACCCACCCTTCATTCTGGTGAGGGAATATCATTCTCAACCTCCACTCACTGCTCTCCTGCAGAAAGAGATCAACTCTCTTCTGTCAGAGTGTGCCATAGAAGAGGTTCCAACATACCAACGGGATGGGATTCTATTCTCCTTACTTTCTCATACCAAAGAAAAACAGGGTACAGACCCATCTTAGACCTCAGGAACCTAAACAAGTTTCTAGTCCGAGAGAAATTCAAAATGGTCTCACCCTTCTACCTTATCTCCAGAGTCAGGACTGGCTCTGTTCTCTAGATCTAAAAGAAGCCTATACTTACATCCTCATTCATCCCGAACACAGGAGGTATCTATGCTTCATCTTCCAAGCAAATCACTATCAATACAGAGTCCTTCCCTTTGGGCTCGCCTCTGCCCCAAGAATCTTCACAAAGTGTATGGTGGTCGTAGCTGCATATCTAAGGACTTTTGGAATCTTTGTCTTCCCTTACTTAGATGACTCGCTAATAAGGGCATCCACTTCACAGGAGATTCATCTATCCCTCCTTCGTAAAATGCAGGTACTGCAGAATCTGGGATTTGTGATGAATCTTCCAAAATCTTATCTAGTTCCCACTCAAACACTAGAATTCATAGGAGCTCTTCTAGACATTCGATGGTCAAGAGCATTTCTGCCCCAGGACCTTTATACTTGACTAGTGCAGCTAGCATCTCAAGTAAGGCTCGGAGACAATCTCTCGGCCAGGGAGATTCTCCAACTTCTAGGCCATATGGCCTCCACAGTGCATGTAGTCCCAAATGCCCATCTGCACATGCAGACAGCTCAATGGACTCTTGTCTCCCAGTGGAAGCAGATCTCCGGGGTCCTCAAGGACCAGATCCAGGTCACAGACAGTCTCATCGACTCCCTTCTGTGGCAGTCTACCCCAGGAAATCTTCTCGTAGGGTCATCTTTTCAGATACCTCCATATCAATGCATCCTGACAATGTATTCCTCCAAACTGGGCTGGGGTGCACACTTGGACTCTCTCTCCACTCAAGGTCACTGGATGAAGCAGGAGTCGCAGCTCCAGATACATTTACCAGAGCTTCATGCCATCTTCAATACCCTCAAAATGTTTCAACAACATTAACAAGGCCACAGAGTTCGTGTCCAGACGGACAATCAGGTAGCTATGTTCTACCTGAACAAACAGGGGGGAATAGGCTCTTGGGCCCTTTGCAGAGAGGCTCTCCATCTTTGGTCTTCTGCCATTGCTCATCGAATATACCTCCAAGCAGTGTATCTACCAGGACAGCAAAATGTCTTAGCAGACAGATTGAGTCGGATCCTCCTTCTGCACAAATGGTCCCTCCATCAGGAAACAATTTCCTGCATCTTTCAGACCTGGGGAACTCCAGAGACAGACCATTTTGCCACTCCACAAAATGGCAAACTACCTCGTTTATGCACCAGAACCCCGCTATCCAGCCTTCAACAGGTGGATGCTTTCCACTTTCACTGGGGTCAGGATTTCCTGTATGTCTTTCCTCCCATACTCCTGATTCTCAAAATGCTTTTCAAGCTTCAAGCAGACAAGGGCCACATCATCCTCATAGCCCCGCACTGGCCACGTCAACCATGGTTTCCTCTCCTACTACGTCTATCCCAGACTCGCCCCCTGAGTCTCGGGTCAGCTCCCAATCTCCTCTCAAGAGGAAGGGACACTATTCCATCCCAATCTGCAGTCTCTCCATATCATGACTTGGTTGCTGAGAGTGTAATATTGAAAGATCTTAACCTTCCTCAAGAAGTAAAACACATTTTGCTAGCCTCAAGGAAACCATCCACCAGATATTCCTATGATTTCAAGTGGCATAGGTTCTCCACTTGGTGTACCCAGAATGATCTTAATCCCTTCTCAGCTTCTGTGGAAGCTCTCCTTCAGTATCTCCTCCATCTTTCATCCTCTGGTAAGATGAACTCATTGAGGGTTCACCTCAGTGCAATTGCTGCTTCTCACCATCCCTTGGATGGGCAGCCTATCTCCTCACAACCACTTATAATGCGTATCATGAGAGGGCTCTTATTGACCAAGCCTCACGTCAGGCCACCACCGGTGGTATGGGATCTTAATGTCATCTTAGGACAGCTCCTTAAGTCGCCTTTTGAACCTTTAGCCCCAACCTCACTAAAGTTTCTGTCTTGGAAGGTCACCTTCCTTGTTGCTCTCACTTCAGCTAGATGCATCAGTGAATGTCAGGTGCTGGTAGCAGATCCGCCTTATACCCGGTTCTACCATGGTAAGGTGGTCCTTAGGATTCGCCCCCATTTCATACAAAAGGTGGTGTCTCCTTTTCATCTCAATCTATCTGTTTACCTTCCTGTCTTTTTCCCTAGACTGCATTCCTCTAGGGCAGAGGCAACCCTCCATACCCTTGACTCTAAACGGGCCTTAGCCTTCTGTCTTCAAAGGACTGCTGAGCACTGTAAAGGCTCTCAGTTATTCATCTTCTTTGATCCCAGTCACTTGGGGTCGCCAGAATAGAAACTTATCCTTTCTAAATGGATAGCAGGTTGCTTTTCATTTGCTTATGATAAGGCAGGACTATCCCTTGAAGGTCATGTCACTGCCCATAATGTTCATGCCATGGCTGCATCTACGGCAAACCTATGTTCTGTTGCCATTGATGAAATCTGCAAAGCAGCCACATGGTCTTTGGTGCATACCTTTGCGTCTCATTACTGTCTTGACAAGGACTCCCATCAGGATGCCATGTTTAGTCAGGTGGTACTCCTGCATCTCTTTCAGACTTATGGCAAATCCTTCCCTCCATCCCGGAGGTTTTCGATGCCAGACATCCATGAAGGATCCATGCCCTCTTGAGGCCTGCTCTGAGACAAATCTACCGATTCTGGGGACATTTCTCTGGCATCTGGGAGTTAGGGAGTTCCATATGTGAAGACTACATTCCTGCTTGTTCCTGGAGATAGCATAGTTACTCACCTGTAGCAGGTGATCTCCAGGAACAGCGGGAATTTAGTCTTCACAACCCACCCTCCTCCCCTAGGAGTTGTAGGGTTTCTCGCCTTTTATCTCAGTTAGAAACTAAACTGAGGAGGGAGAGTCATAAAGGCAGGAAAGGAGCAGCACAGGTGCAGTGGGATGCTCCCAACAGCTTTCCTATTGGACGCTGGGGAGCGTTCCCACGCAGAATTCGTTGGTACCGATGTCACCCATATGTGAAGAAGGAAACAACAAGGGAGCATGACCTCCGTACGAAACCTCAGAGAACACAAAAGGCAAAGATCAGATACACTGGTGCAAATCATTTTTTATTTCAGGAACCCCAGCGCGTTTCGGCGTGAACGCCTTATTCAGGGGGAACGCATCTACATCACACAATAGAGTAAAATAAACTCATATAATATAAGAGTAAGAACATAATATCAAAAAGCATAAAAAGCATATGGTTAATATAAAATCATGAAAACAGTAATGCTAAAACTAGTAATAACATTGAAACTACAGAGTTAAAAACAATATATACTCATAATACAATAAAAAGTAATAAAACAATAAAAATAATAATAAATAGTAAGTGACTATGCCACAACAAGAATGTAAAGAAACATATAAATAAATAAATAATAGACCTTTAAACCATTACATTAGTGGTAAAAAAATGATTATATAAATAAATCTATTGCCACAATGAAAGACGGAAGATATACTTACGAAGGCACCTAGCAATGCATTTTAGTCTTTAAAAAGACTCCAACGAACCATTTTTCTATACTAAAATGTAAAGCATACAAAATATATTGCATTATAATGAGCTGCCCAGAGCCAGCGGGGTATCCATAAAGGAGGCAACACATGAACTTTCAAATGTATAAAGGGAGAGGATAATGTTTTTTATTAGAGCATACAAAATATATTGCATTAGAATGAGGTACCCAGAGCCAGAGGGGTATCTATAAAGGAGGCAACACATAAACTTTTGAATGTATAAAAGGGGAGAATAATGTTTTGTAGCAGCTGATAAGCATGCAATAAATACCAGGAGTCAGTTCAAGGATTCAAGCCAATTTATTTTGTGCACAGGCTCAAACGGACAACTTTAGTGTCTGAAAAGAATGAGCAATGATGTATGATAGCCAATTCCTTATATACAGTTTTTGCAGTTTGATAGAAGCATAACTTTCTATTGGTTTGACACCCCTTACACCTGTCCAATCGGTGACCCGGTCTGGGCCCGGTCCCCCATCCTTTCTGCTCAAACTGTTTTAACAAAGACATAGTCTTAAACATGGATACAATTCTACTGCAAGGACATTGGTAGCTCCGAGAATGCAAGGACAGAACAAACCAAGCATAAAGAACTTATACAAACTTCATGGGGGAAGGAAAGGGACTTTCAAAAAGCAGTTTAAAGCAGATTTCTAAACTTTGGTTCTTTTCAATACTACTCTCAGGTGGGGGTTAGGATCTAGGCCTAGTTTACAGGCCATAGCCTACCACATTCCCCCCTTTGATTATTCTCAACCCGAATAAGAGAGGGTGAGAAATTAATCACCTATCAAAGTCACCTTAAACTGAAGCTTCTTCCCCGGATATAGCTTGATACTTCCACATGGCTAGTACCCTGGTTGCTGCCTTACGTTCAACTGTACTGTCTATGATTGAGGTAAACATTCGCAAGCAAAGGGGTAAGAAATATGGGAGAAGCAAACACATGGCTATCACTTAAGTTCTTTTCTTCCACAGCTTCCGCCGTACGTATACCTGTCAGCTTCCGGTGGGTGACAGGAGTAGGGCTGTAGGTTCCTTAAGCTTCTGCCGTACGTGGACCTGCCAGCTTCCGGTGGTGGCAGGAGTAGGGCTGTAGATTCTACATTAGTACCCAAACATGGAGACTCTGTAAGACAGAACCTAAAGCCAACAGCTCTTGTCTAGTGATTTCGGATCCAATCTGACTCATATCCCCTAGCAGCGGGATATAGAAATGGGGCCTAAAAGCTTTTTCCATAGCTGTTTTTCCTATAATGTGTGGCTTGGTGAAAAGCATGGACAAAGGCTGGGCCCAATGATTCAGGGATTACAGTTGGACCTGGGAGCTGGAGTCTTTGTACACATTCAAGCGGAGCCCTGTCCCTATTATCAGTGCCCTAGTGAGGGCTATCAGTTCAGCCTCCTGTGCTGAGGTTCCTGGGGGCAAAGCTGAAGATTCAACTACCATGTCCAGGGTCACTACTGCATAGCCAGCACGATGTTGTCCGTTGATGATAAGACTGCTTCCATCCACAAAGAAAGTCTGTTCAGGGTTGTTCAGTGGAAGATCGGTTAAATCAGGGCAATTGGAGAACACAGTATCCATTACTTCCAAGCAGTCATGGTTGGGTGGACCTGGACCAACTGGTAATAGTGTAGCAGGGTTCAGAGCTTGACTGACGATCAACTGTAATCAAGGGTTTTCGCACAGCATGCTTTGGTACTTTAGCATGCGGGAATTCGTGAACCAGTAATTTCCTTTATGTTCCATGAGGGTTAGGACAGAGTGTGGCACTGTAACCTGGAGACTCTGACCTAAGGTGAGCTTGTCGGCTTCGCTCACCAAGAGGGCTGTGGCTGCAACAGCTCTCAGGCATGGCGGCCATTCTTTTGCAACAGGATCCAATTGTTTTGATATATAGGCTACAGGTTGCTGCCAAGATCCAAGGGTTTGGGTTAATACACCCAGAGCATTTCCACTTGACTCATGGACATACATCTGGTAGGCCCAAGGCTGGTGATAACATCAAAACTGCTTTCAACGATTTGAACGCTTTATCCTGTTCTGGGCCCCATTCCATGGGAGATCGTTCCACTCCTTTGGTGGCTTGGTACAATGGCTTTGCAAGAGCGCGAAGTTGGGTTTCCATATTTGGCAGTAGCCGGCAGCTCCCAAGAAGGCCCTCACCTGCTTTCTGGTGGTGGGGGTAGGGATGCAGCATACTGCTTCCTTTCGCTCGGGTCCCAATCTCCGGACCCCTCTGGACAGATGGAATCCCAGGTATTTTACTTCTGTTTGGCACAACTGCGCCTTGGCTCTGGAGACCTTCTATCCAGCTTCATTCAGGAGGTGCAAGAGATCACTGGTGGCTTGCACACATTCAGTTTTGGAGTTGGTGGCTACAAGCAGGTCATCCACATACTGGAACAGGACTCTTTTGCCTGGAGTCACAGAGTAACTTGATAGATCTTGATTAAGAGCAGCACTGAAGATGGTGGATGAGTTCTTGAATCCTTGAGGTAATCGAGTCCAGGTGAGTTGGCCTCGCCTTCCGGTGGTCGGGTTCTCCCATTCAATGCAAACAGGCGTTGACTGGTGAATGCCAGGCGTATGCAAAAGAAGGCGTCCTTTAAATCCAAAACAGTGAAGTGAGTAGCTTCAGCAGGAATCAGTCCCAAGAGGGTGTAGGGATTTGGTACTACTGGATGTATGGTTTCAACTGCATTGTTCACTCGTCTCAAATCCTGCACTGAGCGGTAGTCACCTGTCCCAGGCTTCTTGACTGGGAGGAGGGGGGTATTCCATGGCAATTGGCATTCTCTAAGGAGTCCGTACTGCAATAATTTCTTTAGATGACAATGAATGCCTTTGATTACTGGTCGTGGGAGAGGATATTGTTTCACATGCACTGGTTCCGCTCCTGATTTGAGGGTGACAAGCACAGGGGCTATATTCTTCGCTAGGCCAGGAGGATTATCCTCTGCCCACACTCCGGGCAGAGCTGAAATGCTGGTAGGTATACGGGGGCTGGCTGCTTTGGGTAAAAGTGGGCTGTAGAACCGCCATTCTTCTTCTCGGGGGACAGTCAGCACCATCAGGCCAGCAGACTTTGAGTTCACAGTCATTTCCATTTTTCCCCCTTCAACAAATGGTATCTGCACTTGGAGCTTAGCGAGCATGTCTCGGCCCAAGAGGGGGATTGGGCAGTCAGGTATGTACAGGAACTGGTGTGTTATTTTCTGTCCCCCTAATTCACAGGCGCGGTTCTGCAGGAAAGGTTTTGATGGCTCGAGTACCAGTGGCCCCAACAATAGTGATAGATCAGGACGACAACGGAGCCACAGGTCTGGCCATCACTGAGTGTTCGGCCCCCGTACCCACCATAAAGTCCATATATTGGTCCCCAATCTTCAAATTGACCATAGGCTCCTGGGGACCCAGAGAGAACTTGGAGCCCGGTCTGGCCTAGTCTTCATCCGTGTAGTAGCCCTCAGCGGTTGCCACTCCCTCTACAGCGGCTTCTCCCTGCTGGAACTGTGTGCGATGCATTCCTCCCCGATGCCGGAATTGCCCCCTGCTCTCCAAGTGCTCCCTCCTCCCCTCCGGGAGGCAGAGTCAAAATTCAGGCATTCATTCTTCCAATGTCCTTCTTCCTTACAGTGGGCACACTGATTTGCACCCAATGGGGGCCAACCATCTCCTCGGCCCCTTCCACGTCCTCGAGTCCTTCTGTTAGAGAAACTTCCTCTGCGTCTTTCAACTAAAGCTGCAGCAAGAAAATCAGCTTTCTTCTTCATTCTACGTTCACTTTCCCTCTGACATTCTTGATCACGATTCACAAACACTTTCTGAGCAACTTCCATTAACTGGGCTGTATTCATGCCCGCAAATCCTTCCAACTTTTGCAGTTTTCACTTTGTCTCCCCCGGGACTGACTCACGAATGCAGCATTTACCATGTGCAAATTTTCCTGGGCTGCTGGATCATATGGGGTATATAGTCTGTAGGCTTCAGATAATCATTCATAGAACGCTGCTGGGCTCTCATCTGGTCGTTGGAGAACTTCAAATATTTTTCCAATATTCATGGCTTTCTGGCCTCCCTTCTTCAGGCTTTGCATGAGGGCTTGGCGGAACCGATTGAGGGCTGTCTGCACTATTTGGATCCCACTTGGGGCCATCATTTGGGATATCTGCGGCGGCTGCTTGCCGAGATTCCAGGCCTGCATCTCCTAGAGGATTTTCTTCTAACCATCTAATGGAGGCCTGCACTATTCGCGCTCGCTCTTCAGTGCTGAAAAGGGTGGACAGGAGCTGGCGGCAATCAGACCAGGTAGGCTGAGGGGTCTGCATAATACTGTTCATTAGTTCAATCAAATCCTGAGGCTTCTCAGTGTAGGAGGCATAATGCATCTTCCAGTTCAGTAAATCAGTGGTGGAAAAAGGCACATAAACAAGGCTGGTCAGCCCTACCACGACCTGGCCATCAGTATTAAGGGTGGGTAGGCCCTGGACCTGGCGCAATGGTATAACGTGACCATCTCTTTTACTGGTAGTTGTACTTCTGAAGGCATACGGCAATCGGGACTGTCGGGGTTCCACTTCATGTTCTTGGGCGCTGGCTGTGAGTGACCCTGAACTGGCAAATGAAACCCTGCTTGTAGTGTCATCGGTGGACTGTGGCCCACTCGGAGTACTTTGAACTGAGCTGGGGCTTCCGGCCGGGGAGGGGAGCGCCTCCTCCAGCTGCAGGGGCCGTTGGGAGGACATCCGGGGTATAACTGCAGGAATGGGTTCCTCCTGGACAGGCTCTGCCTGGGATAGTGGCGGAGCCGAGGGGACTGGCCTATAGAGGAACTGGGGCGGAAGGGACGGAATGTCTGGGGACTCTGGGGCTGAATAGACAGGCAGTTTCTTTTCCCCAGGCTTCTCGGGCCCCTTGGGTAGTTGCTACAAATATCCTACACTGTTCCTCATAACAACGTTTCATCCAGGAGGGCTCTTTTTCACAAACATTTAACCAGAAGTCTATATAAGGGAACTGGTCAGGATGTTGTTTTCGTGCAATCTGGTGAACTAAGGATATGATATTAACATCAAAGGTACCACCAGGGGGCCATGATGAGACCAGTACCGGCCACTCCCTATCACAAAGCATTTCTAATCAGGACGGAGACATTTCTGTTCCATAGTCTCCAGCAAATCCCTTGCTAAAATTCCTAGTCATACATTTCAAAGGAGTTTGCGTGGACTCCGACCCCCCCATGATGACGTACTTGATAACAGACAGAGGGGGCGGGCAGTCAGGCTGCATTTTCCTGTGGACTACGAGTCAGAACTATGCAACAATGTTCCTCTGGGTGAACTTATTAAATCTTATTATTAAAAACTTATTATTGCTGTAAACAAAGGGTTGGCAGAAAACATAAGCTTAGATTAGTTGCAATAAGCATAATGGATGTATGTGCTCATTCTAAATAGGAACAATTTAGATAAAGTCCTTAAAATATAAAATTATTATTTTGCAACATGTTATAACATCAATCCCAATAGAAAGAAATATGCCTCCTAACATGACGGCCACATATCTGTTACGTATGACTAGAGTCTATCGTATACACTGTTCTCAGTGAGAATGCTGTCGGAAGCTTAAAGATACTTGGCATTAAACTAACTGCCAGCAGTCATCAGCACTAAGCTGAACAATGCAAAGAAATTACTTTAAATCTTACAGTTCAGAAAGCAGATATTCAAAGGACATGAAACGGATACTTTTTCATAAAGTTGGTGGATATCTGGAATGCAAACACTCCCCTTTTATACTTTTTAACCAAAAATGGTACTTTTCTCATTTAAATTAAAACCTTATACATAATACCAGTGACTGGTGTTAAACTGATCAGAAAACAAAATTTATTTATTTATTTATTTATTTTCCTTTTAAAACAAATTACTCAGCGTTACAGCCAGCCTTGAAGTTATCTTAGCAAAATAAACAGTAGTTCTCTTTCCTGACTTTCAAAGCAGCCGTAAATTACTAGACAGAACAGTCGTAAACACTAAGGGTTAAAATAAAACGTTGTTTGAGAATGTTAAATCCTAAATAAATATAGTTACAGCTCTTTTTGTTGTTTCTGTAATTTATGAACAATAATTATGTCCTCTATGAGGGCTTGCCACAGTATATAAAAAATCCCGTTTTACTTATAATTTTGCTCGATAGCATATACAGTCAAAACCAAATATATCAGAGACACAATTTAAATCATTTTCAAGTTGCAATCTGGTAACTACTGGCTCGGGATGCTTCATTGTCCTGTCAGGGTTCTCAACCTCTACTTCGAAGGTCAAAGGAAAAACAGAAGCAGTTTCCTTAATTTTTCTATCATTTCTGTTTGTTTCAGTTAGCTAAAGTAAAGAACTTTAATCAGTTCAGTTCCAGGGACCATAAAATCTACAGGAATAGCCATCAATGAAAGAAGGACAGTGTTTGCTGAAGACTAAAACATAAGAACACAAGACAAAGCTAAACCCACAAATGCATTATACCTAACAGCCTATCTGATCAGAATAAGGTATTTCTTTTAAGGAATCTCACCCTGCACACTAAAACTGAACTAGACCCTCCCCCCTGGATAGTTCTGAAAGGTAACATGCCGTAACAAGTAATACTAGCTCTACAGAATCCTCCTCACTCGGACCTCTAACAGTTGACATAGAAATACAGGCAGGACTGAGAGGAGCTCCGAAGGGGTTAATGAGAACTAGAAGACACACCCCTTTTCCCTCTGCTTACTCTCACGCTGTGCTGAAAAAAAATAAAATCACTGAAACAGCTTGTGCTGTGCGGTGCTTAGATTTGATTCCTTAAAGTGACTCCTGAGGGGGTTTTTTTTCCCCCTCTTTTTTCTTTCTCAGTACTGTCCCTTAATCGGTAAACTGTTTATATTACACCAGAAGGGAAACCAGCGGTTTCAACAGATAATAAAACCAGATACAAACAACAGACAGGGGGTCCGTACAGCCCTAGAAACAGTGAGGGACACAAACACCAGACGCTTCCTTCTTTTTGCGACCTGGGCGCAGTCGCCCGGCCAGGAACTGCGCTACTCAGGAGTCCGCACTTGCTTGGTCTGTATTTCAAGACCTCTCATCCACACATACACAGACAAACATGCTAGCAACGCTTTTTCCCAAATTCCCAAGGCCTTACTGACTAACCATACCATAGGGTCGGTGGCTTCTGCTTCGCTAACCCTTATGTGAAGCGTACTAGGACCGCCCTAGAGAGGTGATCAAGCTCTCTTTGTTTATTTTACCATACCATATTCCCAAAACTGACTATCTGAGTAGTAAAGAAAACTTCTACTCACCGGATCCGGTTCCCGATACAAAACCAGTACATGGGTTGGATCCTGGACTCCCCTCGGGTTCGGAGGTGTTGGCCAGCCGGAACCAGCAACCTGCGGAGGCAAGGAGGAGTCCTCTCCGATACAAGAGGACTGGTGGCGCCAGAGGCTCCCCTGCGATCAATCAGGTGCGGCTCCAGCCGGACCAAACCTTTGAGGCGAGAAGTCGTGATATATTTACTGGAATACCATCACACTACTCTCACTTCCCGGCTAACGCACCAAGAATATGTAGCAGCTGATAAGCATGCAATAAATAATACCAGGAGTCAGTCATATACTAAACTCACAACGGATTCTAAATCTCACCAGGAGCCCAATAGAAGGCTTAATTTAGCAACATGAAAGAGGGAAAAAATAAGGTACATGCGTCAAAAAGGGGAACAAATCATTCTTATTGACATGATATGAACAGCGTGAGTAGTGTCAAGCACTTAAAACAGTCAAGGAACATAAGTGAAAAATGTGTACATGCATAACGAGTAGGGGAACGGATTCAGCTTAGTAATGCCAAAGTAGTAACATTACAGCGGTGTCAAACCTTAAAATCTGTCGAGAAACACGAAGGCAACTCGAAGTGTTCTTCTTAAGGCTGCAGTCAAAAGTGAAAGTAAAAGTATGAGGGGGGAGAATTACAAGCATGAACAATCGTGAAAGTCGACGGATGACAAAAATTCTTACCCTAAAACCAAGAGCGAACCTCTATTACAGTTGTGAACTTTAGAAACATAAGGACTTTGAAACAATAGCAGCACAATATTGTGCAGTGCTGGAGCAAAGGGAGTAAAGGCACGTCTTGCCAGATGGTGCCTTTTTATATGTTTATTTTTCGCGTGCATTGCCCGCCGATTGACAGATTGTCGCGCATGAGCAGAGGCAGCACAAGCTCCGAAACTCAAAAACTCTTGTGTATTCCATGAGTTCAACTACATTGTAAACAGAGTCCCTGACAATAGGAAAAGCCAATCATGATATGAACATGGCAACGGGCAGAATATAGAATTACATCTTTTACAAAAAGGAAATGAATCAAAGATAAAAACGGCTTACAGAACGGTTTCTGTTAGATAAAAGGAGATCATAGGGGCATGTGTATCCATAAAACAAAAAGCAACCTTCTAGTGTAAATGCAATCCTGCAAGCAATAAAAATGTAATCTGATGCAATTGCAAAGACGGTATGGTAAAGACACATCTGAACACGACGGCGTTTTTTGTCTCGGACAGCACACTAGTATGTCCAGAGAACGTGTACCACATAAAAATGTGATAAAAAGAAGACCAAACTTTAGGGACATATTTCTATTCTGTTTTTGTGTAAAAATAGTGTATAAACAAAAGGATAAAATATGCATAATAAAAAAGGGCATATTACATATTTTAAAACAACCTAATGTTGTCATGGAAGATTATATCTGAAGGATTATAACAAAATAATAAAAAATGTTCAAGGGGAAGGAGAAGGGAGGGGGGAGAGAGATGAGGGGGAACGGGGAGGGGGAAGGAGAAGGAGAAAAGGGGGAGGAGGGGGGAGGGGGAAGAAGGGGAGGAAGTGGGGGAGGGGAGGGGAAAGAAAAGTGGGATGGGGAAGGAAGAGGAAAGGTATATAAAAGTATAAATATAGATACACTCATAATAAGGTAATTAAATATATTACTAATAAAAAGCTAATAACTAATAAAAGGCTAAAAAGAATAAGAAGGAATGAATACAACCAACAGATAAAACACCAAACCTGGAAAAAAACAGGTCTAAAAACCAAAATATAAAAGCAGAAGGTAAAAAGCATTATGGAAAAAGAAAAACAGAAAAAGGAGTGGCATGGACTCATTGCTAAAAAAAACCCTGATAAATTGATGTCCTGGTTCAAACCACACGGAGCGATGGTGTTCATCTCATATATAAACCTTTGTTCTAATCTCAAGAGGACTTTGTCTAAGTCGTGCCCCCCTCCCCCCCCCCAGTGGGGCTCTACAGCTTTTATGGCCAGAAACTTCAAATCAGAAATCAAATGGGTTTTTTTTCGTCCCAATAAGAACCTAGGGGCTTGTCTGGTATATGTCGCAAGCAGCTCTTGTCCTCAATGATGCGATTTTTAACTGGGCGTTTCGTTTTTCCTATGTATAACATGTTACAAGGACACTGTATAATATAGACCACATTCGGTTTCTCACACCAAGCATCTGCCACACCTGAAATGCCCTTCACTAGTTACAAAAACGTTTTTTTCACATTCAGATAAAAAGTTTTTCCTTAATCACTTTTCTAATTGTGAGACACCGAATGTGGTCTGTGTTTCTTTACATTCTGGTTGTGGCGTAGTCACTTACTATTTAATATTATTTTTATTGTTTTATTCCTTTTTATTTGTATTATGAGTATATATTGTTTTTAACTCTGTAGTTTCAATGTTATTACTTGTTTTAGTATTACTGTTTTCATGATTTTATATTGACTATATGCTTTTTATGTTTTTTAATATTATATTCTTACTCTTTTATATTATATGAGTTTATTTTACTCTATTGTGTGATGTAGATGCGTTCTCCCTGAAGAAGGCGTTCACGCCGAAATGCGTTGGGGTTCCTGAAATAAAAACCGATTTGCACCAATGTATCTGATCTTCGCCTTTTGTGTTCTCACCCCTATGTGAAGATTAAATTCCTGCTGTTCCTGGAGATCACCTGTTACAGGTGAGTAACTATGCTATCTCCAGGAACAAGCAGGAATGTAGTCTTCACATATGGAACTCCCTAACTCCCAGATGCCAGAGAAATGCCCCCAGAATCGGTAGATTTGCCTCAGAGCAGGCCTCAAGAGGGCATGGATCCTTCATGGATGTCTGGCATCGAAAAATTCCAGGACGGAGGATAGGAGTTGCCCTAAGTCTGAAAGAGGTGCTGGAGTATCGCCTGACCACGCTTAATTGTGGAAATATTTATTGAACATGATATGGACACTCATGACTTAATTTGCACATGAATTGTTGTCCTAGCTTTTGTGTACTCTCATTTTTACCTTTTCATAAAGACACCATAGGTGCTCATATACCTTTTATAACATAGGCTTCCAGAACTATCCCAGCAGCTTACAAATGCACGTGTATAAATTTACACCTGTTCCAAGGTAAGTACAAATTGGTTCATGTATCTTATGTGTGGTGGAGTAGCCTAGTGGTTAGAGCAACTGCCTAGTACCCAGAAGAAGGGTTTGATTCCCACTGGCACTCCTTGTGACCTTGAGCAAGTCACTTTACCCTCCATCGCCTCGGAAGAAAAGGCCTGGCAATCTACTTCTGGTGATACATTGCCAAGAAAATCCAGAGGCAGCTGGGTCACGAGGAGTCAGCACTAACTTGACGGCACTAAAAAAACAAACAAAAACAAAAACAAAAAAACTTATGTGTACACGCATTATTGTTATAAAATATGTACGAACACTACATCGTTACCCTTACTCACCCAAACTATGACCCTGGAAATGCCTATACATATCATATAAGAGTAGGCACTATATTAATGTGTATCTACTTTTTATGCACATATACTCCCAGATAATTTTATAATTGTCATTTTTTGCATGCAGAACACATGCATTAGACATGCAGTGGCTCAGGGCAGAAACTGTTAAAGGGGCCCCAAAGTTTGCCTGCAAGCTATTGCTCCTTCAGCTTAAGGTAGGCTTGAGGCCTCCCTGTGGTATGGGGGCCCAGGACAATTGCTCTTTTTGACATCCCCTAACACAAGTCTTGGCAAAATGTGCCTTGCATGTGGAAAATGTTTTTTAAAATTAACCCCGTCCAGTCAGCAATTTTCCAGACAGCTGAAGATCTAGCTAAAGATCCAAAAAAACCATTAATTCAGTAACTCTTTCACTAATGCTGAGAATTATTAACTGCATTCTTATGGACACAGTCGTAGGAACAAAATAATATAGGCCTGATTTTATAACAGAGCACCAATATGAGAAGTCCAGAAACCTGCCTATTTTAAACCTATTTATAAGGAAATAAAGAAGTCTATGCCTTTGTAAAATAGGCACTCACCAATCAGCCCCAGTAGCATACAAATACTGATGCAAATATTTGTATCTGCTCTGAAGTAGGTGTTATAAGTAGGCACCATCTTGCCAATGTGCATACTTATACATGCATATACCACTGCCCATGCTTTTATTAACAGTCAATACAAGAAAAAAAATACTTGGGGGGCATGAAATCCGAGATTCTATGGTATAATTACTAAGTGCCATGGTGACCTGACTTAAGATTTCTAAAACAAATAAACTTGTCAGCTGCTGCATCTCTTGTTTGTCATTCATGCAGCTCCTTTTAAAGATTTTAATGTGCCTAATCCCTACTCTTCTTTTATAAAATTGAGGCATACTGGTTCCTATATAAAGTGGCACAAGACAGGATTTCAAATTTTCCTTTTACTGTTCATTACGTAAAATTTGTCATATAATTTTTGGAGAGTTAGTATAGGATCCTGTGTCATAGGGATTGCTTTGCAGAGAGTAAATGCTTTAGAGGGTACTTGCCTTTTAAATGAGATCCTATTTTTCTTTTCTAGAACCAATGAGGCAATATTGCTGGCACTTTATGAAGCAGTGCATTTAAATAGGAACTTCATTACAGTATTGGCACAGGTTGGTTGCCGTTTTCATGATTGCTTGGCGTTTGTTAAAACTTAGTTTTGTGCTTGTACCTAACCACCTCATATGTGGGCAAGTCTGTAGTGGGAGGAGAGACTATTGAGGAGGGGGCAGAGGTAAGAGGTTAATCTTATAATCCCCCATGCAGGTTTCATGTGACGCAACGCACACATGTAGGCTCTATTTTATAAATTAAAGTGCGCACGCTTTACTTTGTAAAATAGGAGCATATGGACCTGCTGGATCGCTGCACTGACTCACTTAACTCATTGTACTCCATAACTTAGACCTGCCAATTGAGGCCTACATGCACGCCACTCCGAAACTTGCAAAATGAACACTTGTATGCACGCTTACAGAATAGCACCTGGCCAAAGTGTATGCATAAGTGCCTATTCATGAGTGGAAGTCCTTGAAAATAGGGGCTTACACACCCGTAAATTACACTTAACTTCCCATGCCACCCTTATAAAAACAGCCCCTTTCAGCTTGTGTCAGTACTGTTTTCTAAGACTCTGTTCTTTCTATTTTCCATTACTACTATATAAGGACATAAGATATGCCATACTGGGTCAGACCAAGATCCATCAAGCCCAGTATCCTGTTTCCAACAGTGGCCAATCTTGGTCACAAGTACCTAGCAGTTTCCCCAAAAGACACAGGTTCCACAATGCTTGTATTGGGGCAAGCAGTGGATTGCCCAGGTCCTCTTTAATAATGGTTTATAGACCTTTCCTCCAGGAACTTGTCCAAACCTTTTTTAAACCCGGCTAATCATCAGCTTTTACTACATCCTCCGGTAACAAATTCCAGAGTTTGATTACACATTGAGTGAAAAAAATGTTTTTTCTTATTAGTCTTAAATAAGTTACACTGTAGCTTCATTGCATGTCCCCTAGTCTTTCTATATTCTGATGAAGTAAACAGTCGTTCTACATTTACCTGTTCCACTCCATTTATTAATTTATAGATCTCTATCATATCTCCCCTCAGCTGTCTCTTTTGCAGGTTGAAGAGCCCTAACCTTTTTAGTCTCTCTTCATAGGGGTATCCTTCCATCCCCTTTACCATTTTGGTGGCTGTTCACTGTACCTTGTCTAATAATACTATATCCTTTTTAAGATACGGCAATGAGAATTGCACACAGTATTCAAGGCGCGATCGCACCATGGAATGATACAGGGGCATTATAATATCCTTTGTTTTATTCTCCATTCCTATCTCCAGGAACAAGCAGGAGTGTAGTCTTCACATATGGGTATCGTCGGTACCGATGGAGCCTGCATGGGAACTCTCCCCAGCGTCCACTAGGAAAGCTTTTGGGAGCATCCCACAGTGCCTGCGTGCTGCCTTTCCAACTCTCTTTGGTCAGTTCTTCGTTTTCCGCGGAGCCAACAGGACGTATCCCTGTCACCGCAGAAAATCTATTCTTACCTTTTTGTTTTTTGTGGTTGCATGCTGCCTTCCTGCCTTTCCCAACTGTCCCTCTCCAGTTCTTCGTTTTCCGTGGAGCCGACAGGTCGCACATCCTGTCACCATAGAAAATATTCCCGTTTATTCTTCTTTGTTGTGGTCGCGTCTGCCTTCCTTCGATGCTACACCGGTACTGCCGGTTTCTTCTTTCCTTTTCAAAAAAAAAAAAAAATGTTCTTCTGGAATTTCTTCTAGCTACTTTTTCCTTCAGGTGCCACGCACCATTTTGGGCAGTAGGCCCAATTTCCCCTCTAACATGGAAAAACCCGCTTCGGGTTTTAAAAAGTGTTGTAAGTGTGGCAGTACCATCTCCGTCACCGACACCCATGAGTGGTGCCTCAAATGTTTAGGTCCTGATCACTCTATTTCAGAGTGTGTTGCCTGTGGGATGATGTCAAAGAGGGGTCGGCAAAACCGAGCTGCTAAACTTAGCACCCTTTTTCCCTTCGATGCAGCGTCTGTGGCATCGACGTCTTCCAGGGCTTCGTCTTCCTCCCATGGATCTCAGGTAACTAAACATAAATCTGGCCGGTCCTCAAAGGGTAGATCTCCTTCCAAGCATCGAGATGCCTCTGGCGTTGCCCTTGAGGGACTTGTATCGGCAAAATTGCCCCGGCGGGAGGCTTCGGCTTCCAAAGCACTAACGGGGCTCCAGAATGTTCTCGAGGCCCCAACCTCGGCAGAACTACTGGTGCCATGTTCTGGGATACTGGCTGCTTCATCCGGTACCGATACTCAAGCATCGGCAGCGTCGATAGACCAGAGATTCTTGGCTATTGAACGCAGTCTGGCGGCTCTTCTCACGGCCTCGATGCCCTTGAAACCGCTTCAGAAAATTCAATCTGTACCAGCACCGACATCGGTACCGGTACCGACTGCTTTGACATCGGCAGGTATTCTATCAGGACCGAGTCAAGCTTACCACCCAGTATCGACAAGTCGGTACCAGACCCCTTCGACACCTTCGATCGGTACCGGTATTGTGCATTGCACGATCACCCGGATTGGAGATACTTTGAATCCTCGGATGAGTCTGAAGACTCTGAAAGCTCTGCCGAGGATGATTCTTCTCTCAACGTAGGATGTCTCATCCAGAGGATATGTCCTTTCAGGATTTTATCCGAGATGTGGCTCGACGTCTTTCCATCACAGTGACTCCTGAAAAGGAGCCTAGGGCAAAGGAATTAGAAATCCTGCAATACCCTAAAGCTCCCAAGGAGGCAGCTACTTTACCTATTCATGAGATCCTGCATGATCTCATGTTAAGGATGTGGGAAACACCTCTAACCACTTCTCCTCACTCTCGAAGGCTCGACACTATGTATCGAGTTCCTCCTTGTCCTGGATTTCAAAAACCTCAGCTACCATACCATTCCATGGTGGTGGAAGCAGCTATGAGAAGGATCAAGAGTGCAAAAAGACATGCATCTAATCCTCCAGGATGTGAGTGTAGGACTCTTGACGCCTTTGTACATCGAACCTTCCAGGCTTCCATGCTTTCTGCCAGGATCAGTTCCTATATATTATATATGGGAATGTTCATTAAGGAGGTCACCGGAGATTTAGAGCTTATGATCCCTCTCCTTCCTGATGATAAGAGGCAGGATTACCTTGCACTTGTCAAACATGCTCAGGATGTTTCCAAGTTTGTAAATCGTGCAGCCTTTGACTGCTTTGAGTGCATAAGCAGAACCTCTACTATTGCCATAGGTGCACGTAGGATTGCCTGGCTCCAGGCATCTGACTTGGAACATTGGGTACAGGACAAACTGGGGAATATTCCTTGCACAGGAGAGAATCTCTTTGGCAAGAATTGGCAGGAAAAAGCTAATGAGATAGATGCTGACAATATCACCCTGGATAGATTGTCTAAATCTACAGATGATCCTGGAAGGAAAAAATCCTACAAGAAACCATTCTTCAGTAAGAAGAAGAAGTTTTACCCCTCCTGTACCCAACAGGGACATTGTGTAGGTCAGTCTGCCCAAAAGGGACAGCAGCAACAGCCTAGGCAAAGAAAATCAAAAGCTGCTAAGCCTCAACCTGCTCAGCAGACTCAGCCCTCACAGGGGTTTTGACTCTTATCTACAGAACTTTGTCTTTCTGGCCCTAAACGGCCCAGAACCCTCCACCATCCCAGGAAGGTTATGTCATTTTGCCCCAGATGGGAGCAGATGATAACAGAAAGTTGGACTCTGTCCATTGTAAGAGAGGGATACAAGCTTCACTTCCTCAGCATGCCCCCTCCTACAATGGTAAGACAGTTCAATTCTCAGACCTCTCTCAATGCCCAGTTAGGTCAAAAGTTCACTTTGCTTCTTGCCCAAGGGGCAATAGAAGAAGTACCCATTCCCCAACAGGGTACAGGGTTCTACTCCCCCCGTTTCCTTATCCCAAAGAAAACAGGAGGACACAGACCCATTTTGGACCTCAGAGAATTGAACAAATTCCTGTTCAAAGAGAAGTTCAAAATGATTTCTCTGGGAACTCTGCTGCTATACCTTCAGAGTCAGGATTGACTTTGTTCTCTAGATCTCAAGGATGTGTACACTCATGTTCTCATCCATCCAACTCACCGAAAGTTTCTTCGCTTTCTATTTCAAGGGAAGCACTACCAATACAGAATTCCTCCTTTTGGCCTGGCCTCGGCACCAAGGGTGTTTACAAAATGCATGGCTGTGGTGGCAGCATTTCTTCGCACCCTGGGAATATTCGTCTTCCCTTACTTAGACGACTGGCTCATTCGAGCCCCGTCAGAGCCAGAGGCCAGGATTTCTCTATCTCGCACAATGGGTATCATTCAGTACTTGGGACTTGTCATAAACTTCCCAAAATTCAACCTAGCTCCCACTCAGTCTCTAGAGTTTATAGGAGCTCTGCTGGATACCAGACAGACAAGGGCCTATCTTCCACAGCCCCGCTGCCTTTGCATGGTGCAGTTAGCTTCCCAAGCAGTGCTAGAGCCTCACCTCACTGCTCGGGAAATGTTACAATTGCTAGGCCACATGGCATCCACCGTGCATGTGGTTCCTTATGCTCGCCTCCATATGAGGGCAGCCCAGTGGACTTTATCCACTCAATGGACTCAGGCATCAGGTTGCCTGTCAGACAAAATAAACACGGATCGTCTTATTTTGTCCCTCCAATGGTGGCAGTCACCCCAAAGCCTTTTGGTGAGGTCCCCTTTCCAACAACCCCCACCCCAAGCCACTCTGACATCAGATGCTTCACAGGTGGGTTGGGGAGCTCACCTGCAAGGCCTCTCTACCCAGGGTACCTGGACTCCACAGGAGACCTATCTCCACATCCTTCTCCTGGAACAGAGCAATCTTCCTTGCTCTTCGAATATTCCACACCCAGCTCAGCTACAAGACAGTCCTAGTTCAAACGGACAATCAGGTAGCCATGTTCTATGTGAACAAGCAGGACGGAATAGGCTCTCTGTTGCTCTGCAATGAAGTTTTGCGACTATGGGTCCTCGCCAGAGAGCATCAGATTCATCTCCTTGCGGTGTATCTTCCAGGCATTCAGAACTCTTGGACAGACAGACTCAGTCGAGTTCTGCTTCCACACGAATGGTCTTTCCATGTAGCCTAGGTGGCCAAAATGTTTCAAATTTGGGGAACCCCGGACATAGACCTCTTTGCAAGTCCGCTGAATGCCAAACTTCCCCGGTTCTGTTCCAGAATTCCGGCTCAGGGTTGTCAGGCCAGGGATGCTTTCCTCCTCCATTGGGGTCGGGACTTCCTGTATGCCTTTCCACCCATTCCCCTAATTCCCAAAACCCTGTTCAAGCTTCAGAGAGACAGAGGCCATATGATTCTCATAGCTCCACATTGGCCACGGCAAGTTTGGTACCCTCTACTTCTGTATCTCTCTCAAGCTCTGTCTCTGGAGTTGGGATCTGCTCCAGATCTCCTGTCTCAGGAGGACGGGATGCTGTGGCATCCCAATCCCCAGTCTCTGCATCTCAGGGCCTGGTTGCTGAAAGCCTAGAACGTCATGCTCTTAACCTTTCTCAGCAGGTAAAGGATATCCTTTATGCTTACAGGAAACCTTCCACAAGACGCTCTTATGCTTTTAAGTGGAAAAGGTTTACCATATGGTGCTCACAGAAGGGTCTTGACCCTCTTGCGATACCTCTGGAATCATTACCGGAGTATCTCCTTCATTTGTCTAATACAGTGCTTAAGACCAATTCAGTGAGAGTTCATTTGAGTGCTGTTGCAGCTTCTTTCAAGCCTCTGAATGTACAACCTATTTCCTCTCATCCTCTCATAACGAGATTTATGAGAGGCCTTCTTTTAACGAAGCCTCCCATTAAGCCACCACCAGTGGCATGGGACTTAAATCTGGTTCTTTGGCAGTTCATGAAGCCGCCTTTTGAACCGTTAGCTACTATCTCTTTGAAATTCCTTTCCTGGAAGGTCATCTTTCTTATTGCAATCACATCAGTACGTCGCATCAGTGAATTGCAGGCATTGGTGGCTGATCCTCCTTATACAAGGTTCCATCATGATAAGGTAGTCCTTTTTGACTCATCCACACTTTATGCCAAAGGTGGTGTCACCTTTTCATTTAAACCAAGTGGTTTACCTTCCTGTTTTCTTCTCAAGGCCTCACGCCTCAAATGCAGAAAGGAATTTTCATACTTTGGATTGTAAAAGAGCTTTAGCTTTTTACTTGCAAAGAACTCAGCAACATAGAAAGTCCTCTCAACTTTTTGTTGCTTTTGATCCTAGTCATTTGGGCCTTCCAGTCTCCAAGAGGATTGCACAGTGTATTTCCAACTGGATTGCACAGTGTATTTCTTTTGCCTATGAGAGTAAAAACCTTCCTTTGGAAGGCCATGTCACAGCTCACAATGTGAGGGCCATGGCAGCCTCTATGGCTCATCTTCACTCTGTGTCTATCGATGACATCTGTCGAGCAGCTACTTGGGCCGTTACTGCTTAGACAAGGACTCCTGCCGGGATGCCTTGTTTTGTCAGGCTGTTCAACACCTGTACCATACTTAATCAACTCCTACCCACCATCCCTGGTAGGATGCCAGAGATCCATTGGGGGAAGTGGAGCCCTTTTACAAGGGCACACAACTTCTGGGGTTTCTCCCTGGCATCTGCAGCTAAAGAGTCCCCATATGTGAAGACTACATTCCTGCTTGTTCCTGGAGATAGCATAGTTACTCAGGTGAACTCCGGGAATAGCAGGAATTTAGTCTTCACAATCCACCCACCTCCCCTAGGAGTTGTATCTCTCTATCTCTCTGTTTCTCTCTTTCCCTCTCTCTCTCTGTCTCAGCTGTAAACTCAACTGGAGAGGGACAGTTGGGAAAGGCTAGAAGGCAGCACGCAGGCGCTGTGGGATGCTCCCAAAAGCTTTCCTATTGGACGCTGGGGAGCGTTCCCGCGCAGGCTCCGTCGGTACCGACGATATCCATATGTGAAGACTAAATTCCTGCTGTTCCTGGAGATCACCTGTTACAGGTGAGTAACTATGCTTTCCTTATGATTCCTAGCATTCTAGTTGCTTTCTTGGCTGCCGCTGCACATTGGGCAGAGGGTTTCAACATGTTATCCATAATGACGCTTAAATCTTTTTCCTGTTTGGTGGTTCCTAATGTGGAACCTTGTATCGTGTAACCGTAGTTTGGGTTGTTATTTCCTAGTTGCATAACTTTGCACTTGTCCACATTAAGTTTCATCTGGCATTTCGATGCCCAGTCTTCCAATTTATCACTACTACTACTACTACTACTATTTAGGATTTCTAGAGTGGGGGTTGGGGTGGGATGAGGAAGGAGTTAGTATCTAAATGCAGTGGTGAAGAGGTGGGTATTTAACCTGGATTTGGGGGCGGAGCTTGGTCTCTGGCAAAGATGGCCGCATAATCGCAGCTCTCCGCAAAATCCTGTAAAATCCTGGGCCCTAACGGTGTTGAACCCGCGCTCCCCCCTCCCCCCTCCCCCCTGTGGCCTCCTCCCAGACCGGGATGGCTACCAGCAAAGCCACGCGGCTCGAATTCGGAGGGTCGGCGAATACGGGAGTGAAGAGGCAGAAACCCGATCCGCCGTCGCCGCAAAAATCTGCTAACCGCCAGGACAGCATGGCGGGGCTTCAAGAAGTGCTGGCTGAGATTAAAGCGGTTAGAGAGATGGTAGCTGCGAACGGAGAGACCCTGGCAGTGGTGCAAGCTGAAATTTGGATTTGAAGGAAATGAAAGTGCAGCTGGCTTCCCTGGAGGGCAGAGTAGGGGAAGTGGAAGGAAAAATGGCGGTGCAGGAAGCGAGGCTGCAACAAGTTACAAAACTCAGCATGCGAGTTGAGACCCTGGAAAGAAATCTGGAAGATCAAAACAACAGGGCAAGGAGGAATAATATAAGACTTGTGGGGCTACCTGAAGGAGTGGAAGGGGGAAACGCAGTCGAGTTCCTGGAAAAAGCTATCCCTGCAATGCTGCATTTGCAGTTTCCTCAGGCCTTTGAAATAGATCGGGCGCACCGGATTCCTACGCATGCTGGCCAACACGTGCGGCAGCCTCGCCCTATGATCCTGCGGGTCCTTCGCTATGCACAAGTAGCAGCGATAATGACGGCGGCGAAATTGAGAGCTCCCATCAAATTTGAAGAGCACACTATTGCGTTCTACCCTGACTTCAGCAAGGCCACGGTTGACAAGCGCAAACAACTCCTGGCTTTCCGACCTCGGCTACAACAACTGCAGGCCAGATACGGCTTATTCTACCCGGCGAGGATGAGAATCACCCTTCATAACCAGACACGCTCCTTTGAAGATCCTGCAGCATTACAGATGTTTCTAGAGGAGAAGGAGGCAGCTCAAATGCAGTGATGGCGTAGGGCCTCTGTGGGTCCTGGATTTATTTGGTGTTTCTGAGGAGGAGCGGCGAGGCCCAGAAGGGCCTTGCCCAACCGGTTTTATAGACCTGGCTGATCCCCCCCTAAGGGGGTTCCGTGTTCTGGACTTCAGTTCTGAGTGTGAAATGTTGTCTCTTGTGTTCATGCACTAATTGCCATGATGAAGCTGGCCTTGGGGGGGGGAGGGGGGAGGGGAGAAGGGTTCATGGTTGAGTATGGTTGTAGATTGTGCTACTGTATTTCTCTCAGTTGGGGGGTTTGATCATCTGTTTTATGGATTGTATGTATGATGGGGCTGAGACTGGGTCATGAGCGGGTTGGTGTTGGCTTCTTGCCATGACGGCTCACCCAAGGTGGGTCCTTTGGTGTGGGGTGGGTGTGCAAGAGGGGTGGCCTCCCTGGGAAGTTGTGGGTTTAGAGTTGATAAAGATATGGTGCTTGCGCTGTATACTCGGGTGTGTATTTGTGCTGCAAATATCAATCTTGCTCCATGAAACCACTTAAAGTGTTATCCCTGAACGTCAAAGGTGTCCTGAATTCCCCTTAAACGTAAAAAATCCTTCTTTTTTGTAAAAAGCAGGCAGCGGATATAGTCCTGCTGCAAGAGACGCACTTGTCTTCCTTAGAAACTAAGAAGCTGGGGCTAGGCAATTACCTCTTAATTGGGCACTCAGCAGCCGTACGGAAAAAGAATGGGGTTGCAATTTTAGCTACTAAGCAGCTGGGGTTACAAGTGCTCCGAGCCAAGGCGGATGGGGAGGGAAGATGGGTTAAGGTGTTGGTCCAGATGGGAAATGCAACAGTGGCCTTACTGAATGTGTACGGGCCTAATGTGGATGATGTGGCATTCTTCCAGAGGTTTTCTGAAGAAGTGCATGAGTGGGCGGAATATGCATGGATTATCGGTGGAGATTTCAATCTAGTTGTCGACCCTTTGGTCGATCGGTACCCTTATCGCTCCCGCAGGCAAGGTAGAGCAGATGTGGCCCTCCGGTCCCTCCTGCAAACTGAAGGATTAGTAGATGTATGGCGGCTGCTACATCCGGACAAGAGGGAGTATACTTTTTACTCCTTCCCTCATGGGACCCACTCGCGTATAGACTACTTCTTCATATCACAGTCGCTTATTAGCGCAGTGGAACAGGCTAAGATTGGGGAAAAGCACATATCGGATCATGCGCATATAACACTGGAGGTGCAGTTGGAGGACGCGGGTAAGAAGACGGCGACCTGGTTTTTTCCTAGGGACCTGCTGAAGGATCCAGGATACTGTACAGAGATAAGGGGAGTCATTGAGAGCTATTTTGCAACTAACTCGCTCAATGACACTTTGGGATGGGCATGGTGGGAAGCCTTCAAGGCAGTCATTAGGGCTGCAACTACGAGTTACAAGATCAGAGTTCAGCGAGAAAGAAAGAGGGAGATGCAAGCGCTGGAGGAACAAATCCGGGCGGGGGAAAGATTGCTTGTGGCAAGAACTGACCCGTGCATTCTGCTTCGGCTGCAAAAATTAAGATTCCAATACAATGTTGGCCTAGGTGCCGAGGCGCAGGCGCTAGGCTGTAGAGCACAGGGCGCATGGTATAGTGAAAGCAATAAAGCTGGACGCTTGCTGGCACACACGCTAACCCCTAGGCCACCGCGTACTAAAGTAGCGGCTATTCGGCATGAAACGAGGGGCCTGCTGAGTAAAGAGGGAGATATGGCGGAGGCGTTTTGAGAGTTTTATACCAATCTCTATAGCTCTGAAACGGAGGCTGATCCGAGAGCTTTCCAGGAAGTGTTCAGTAAGGTGCCTCACCCGGTATTATCGGCAATGCACGGGACAGCTTAGAGGCCCCCTTGACGGTTAAAGAACTCAGGGAAGGGTTAATGAGCATGAAAAGGGGCAAGGCGGCAGGGCCGGATGCGCTGCCGATCGAGTTTTATCAGGTGTTTGCGGACAACGTTCTCCCGTATCTACTGATATACTTTCAGGTTCTGTATGAGCAAGCCCCCGGGCTAGGATCTTTCAGTGAAGCGACTATTGTAGTCTTGGAAAAACCAGGGAGAGATCCGCTTAAGGTGGAAAATTATCGCCCGATCTCCTTGTTAAACGCGGACTATAAACTATTTTCCACCATTCTCGCGCGTAGAGTAGTCCGAGTGGTGCCTCTCCTGATACATCCTGATCAGTGCGGTTTTATTCCCGGTCGCTCCACAGCGGATAATGGAAGACTCCTGTTAAATTTGATTTCAGCGGCAGAAGGGTTACAAGAGCCGGTAGTTGGGCTTTCTGTTGACGCGGAAAAGGCCTTTGATAGATTGGAGTGGGGCTTTTTGGACCAAGGTTTGGTTTCGGTGGAGGTTTCCGGCAAATGATTCACCTCCTTTATACTGCCCCGTCAGCCAGGATCTTGGTGAATGGGACCTGTTCCCTGCCTTTCCTGCTAAAGAGAGGGAAAAGGCAGGGGTGCCCCCTCTCCCCACTGCTGTTCAACATTGCGTTGGAGCCTCTTGCTATTCTCATAAGGCAGACCAAGGACATCAAGGGGCTGGACGTAGCGGGACGGCAAGTGAAACTCTCAGCATATGCTGATGATTTGTTACTGTTCCTCCAACCCCTGGCGATAGGGAAGGTATTAGAGGTCATTGATGCGTATGCTAAGTTGTCTGGGTACAAAATCAATTGGGACAAGTCCACAGCTTTTCCCATGAATAACCTCACTTTCTCCTCATCAGTGCAGGACTATAATTTCAAGTGGGAAGCCTCAACGATTAGATATCTTGGGGTACGATACAGCTCATCGGTTGAAGAAACGGTGAAGCTCAATATCCAGTCAATTAAAGAAATGGCCCAGGTGTTAGCTTGGGAAGTGGTCCCCCTTACATCTATCTTGGTGGGGTAGGTTGAACTCCATAAAGATGGTCCTGGTGCCTAAGATAAATTACATTCTGGAAATGGTCCCAATACTATTCCCGAGGACATTTTATAGGGAGGTGGAGCGCTTGCTGCTGGCCTTTTTGTGGCAAGGTAGACCTCCTCGGATTGCAGCATGGAAGTTAAAAGCGAGTAGGAGCGAGGGAGGGGTACAGTTTCCGGACTTCGAATGGTACCATAATGCGCTGTTGTTGAAACAAGGCCTAAAGTGGGGCACGGATAGCGCCTCGGAGGAGAACCCTGTTTGGGTTGAGGTAGAAAGAGAGCTGACTTCCCCCGCCCCCATGCCCTTGCTGATGGGAATGCAAGCTGGTGGCTCGGGTAAAGGGTCCCGGGTAATACAGTCTACCCAGCGTGCCTTTGGTTTTCTGGAGAATGCCACAAAATGCGATCGGAGTATCTCAATTCAGCATCCCATCTGGACCAACCCATTGCTCAAAATCGGGCGTAAGCCGTTTGCCTGGAAGGCCTGGCAGGACGCTGGAATCTGGACTATAGGCCAATTGGTGAAGAGCACAGGGTGGAAGAGCTTTGATGACCTCCGTGCGGAATTTGGGCTGCCAGAGGTACATCAGTTCCACTGGATACAGTTGAGGCATTGTTTAAGTGGTGTGGTAGGGGAGGTGAAGGTGGTTGTCGATAGGTGGGGGCTTCAGGACATGATGGAGGAATTTAGGGCATCCGGCGCTAGGATGTCCCATATTTACGCCACCATACGAGATAAAATAAGGCAACCCGGGCCTGGAGTGGGGCGGAGCTGGGAGCTTGATATAGGCTGTACAGTTCCTCCGCGTCTCTGGCCCCTTATTTGGAATAAAGTTAATAGAGTGTCGAAAGCGGCATCGATTACTCAATCCCTCTATTTTTTAATGCGTAGGGCGTATTTAACCCCTGTTAAAGTTTCAAAGTGGGATACAACGGCGTCTAATAAATATTGGTCCTGTAAGGCAGCTTTGGGCACCTACCGGCACATGCTGTTTGACTGCCCGTATGTTCAGGGTTTTTGGCGAATAATATGGAGCAAGATTGATCGCATTTTAGGAGTGTCAGTCCCTCTGACGTGGGACATTGTTGTTCTCCGTTCTTATGCAAGTCCCTTCCCTCCCCGTCACAGGCACACCTTGAGCAGACCCGTCATGCAGCCTTTTTCTTTCTAGGTCCAATGTTATGGAATGCACTACCCCCGTCCCTCCGTCTAGAACCCTCTTACCCTCAATTTAAATCATTACTCAAAACCCATCTGTTTCAGCAAGCTTTTCATCATTTCCCCTGATGGTCCTCCCTGATGCCCCTTCAGTTTCTTGTATCTAGTACTGTTTTGTTTGTATATTGGTTTGTTGTGTATTTTGTCTACCCATAGTTTGTCTTGTCTTCCCTGTTTTGGGCCTTTTATTATTGTTTGTACTCTTTTTAGACATATTTTGTTTTAAATATTTAAGTTAACTTATGTCTTAATTTATTGGCCCTTTGTCTGGCTTGTTTTAATTTTTTTGTCTTATTTATCTTTGCTTTTATACTTTCCTTTTCTGTCTCATTTTTGGCGTTCCTTTCTTTGTTTTTGCACTGTCAACCTTTTATTGTACACCGCTTTATGTCTCCACGAAAAGCGGTTTATCAAATCTTTAATAAAGATAAAGATAAAGGGTAAACATTTCCTGTTCAATTTCCTGATGGCGATTGCACTGAAACTGATCATCTCCAATTGGAAAGACTTATCCAAGTTGGATGCCCATCTTTGGTGGAACCTGGTGTGTACTTATGCCAGTTTTGAGAAAGTACATGACCGGGAAGTCCCGCAGGAGGGATGGCGCAGTGGGCAGAAGAGAAGCCGGCGTTCCATGGAGGCTACTGACCCGCGGGATGGTAGCAAGTGGCAGCTGTTGGAGGAGTACGTGGCGCAGGCAAAGTTCTGCTGTAGCTCTGTAAAGTAGAATTGATGATATGTTTGAAACTGTTTTCTTAGGGAGATGAAATGCTGACTGTTTTCAGGGGGAGGCTGGGGGGGTGGGGGGATAGGGGTAGCAAGAGGGGGGAGGAGGGGGGGATACCTTCTAGTTTTGTCTGTACCTTCCTGAAAGGAACTGGTTGTATCTAGGTCGCAGGAATCTTGTTTTGTATTGTTGAGTATGTTAATCCGTGTAGTTGTAATTGAAAAAAATGAATAAAGATAATTTAAAAAAAAAAAAAAAAACCACTGGATTTGAAGAGGGCCAGGGAAAGTGCCTGGCGCACAGACACAGGTAGGCTGTTCCAGGTGTAAGGTGCAGCAGGTTGAAAGGAGCGCAGTTGGGAGTTCGCGGTGTGGGTGAAAGGCATTGAAAGAAGTAATTTGTTAGTGGAGCGCAAATATCGAGAGGGGACGTAGGGAGAGATAAGAGATAAGAGGTATTGAGTGGCCATAGAGTGAATGCACTTATAGGTCAGCAGGAGAAGCCTGAACTGGATGCGGAACTGGACAGGGAGCCAGTGAAGCGACTTGAGAAGAGGAGTAATATGGGTATGGCCAGGCTGGCAGAAGATTAGACGAGCAGCGTGATTTTGTATAGATTGAAGGGGAAGGAGGTGGCTCACGGGAAGACCAGCGAGGAGTAGGTTGCAGTAATCGAGGCAAGAGGAGATTAAGGAGTGGATAAGTATTTTGGTAATGTGTTCAGAGAGGAAGGGGCGGATTTTGCTGGTGCTGTAAAGAAAGAAGCGGCAGGTCTTAGCTACAAGCTGGATATGAGTGAAGAAGGAGAGAGAGGTGTCAAAGATAACCCCTAGATTGCGGGCCAAGGGAGCAGGAAGGATAGTAGATCCATCCACATGGATTGAGAGAGGGGGAAGTGGGGGGGGGGGGAGGAATTAGGTGGGAAGACAAGGAGTTCAGTCTTGGCTATGTTCAATTTCAATCGTCGATGCGACATCCAGACAGCGATGTCCGAAAGACAGGCAGAGATCTTGGACTGGATTGCCAGAGAAATATTAGGTGTGGAGAGGTAGATTTGTGAGTCATCGGCGTAGAGATGGTACTGAAAGCCATGGGAGGAGATAAGCGCGCCAAGGCCTTGGGTATAGAGAGAGAACAGGAGGGGGCCCAAGACGGATCCCTGGGGTACACCTACATGGAGCGGGGTAGGGGAGGAGGAGGAGTCACCAGAGCATATGCTGAATGAGCAATTGGAGAGGTAGGAGGAGAACCAGGATAGTACGGAGTCCTTGAAGCCAAGCGAGGAGAGGGTGATGAGGAAAAGGTCGTGATCAACGGTGTCAAAAGCAGCAGAAAGGTCAAGAAGGATGAGGATAGAATAGAGGCCGTTGGATTTAGCCAGGAACAGGTGGTTTGTGACTTTTGTGAGTGCTGTTTCAGTGGAGTGTAGGGGACGGAAGCCAGATTGAAGTGGGTCGAGAAGGGCCTGGGAGGTGAGGAAGTTGAGGCAGCGACAGTGGACTGCTCCTTCTAGTAGTTTGGATATGAAGGGAAGGAGGGAGATGGGTCGATAGTTAGAAAGGCATGTGGGATCAGGTGAGGGTTTCTTGTGGAGGGGTGTGACAACTGCATGTTTGAAGTCAACGGGGACAGTTGCAGTGGAGAGTGCGAGATTGAGGATATGGGTGATGGAGGGGGCAATGGTGAGGGGGATGGAACCTAGGAGATGGCTGGGGATAGGGTCTGATGAACAGGTGGTGGGTTTGGAGGAGGACAGAAGGAGTGCAGTTTCTTCCTCAGAGATCGGAGGGAAGGAGGAGAGGGTGGCAGAGCAAGTATGGCTGGGGGAGGAGAATTGGGGAGGAGGGGAGGTAGATGGGGGGTAGGGAATTGGAGGGTAATTTTGTGGATTTTGTCGTGGAAGTAGTCGGCTAGGGTTTGGGCAGAAAGGGAGGGCGGGATCGGGGGCGGGGGAACCTTGAGGAGAGAATTGAGAGTATTAAAGAGATGGCGAGGATCAGAGGCAAGGGAGTTGGTTAGACAGATGTAGTAATCTTGTTTGGCAAGTGCTAAGGCTGACTGGAAGGAGCCAAGCATGAATTTGAAGTGTAGAAGGTCTTCCGGGGCGCGGGATTTGGATCAAGCTCGTTCGGCAGAACGGGCACAGATGCGTAGGTGACGGATTGTGGGTGAAAGCCAGGGTTGGGGGGTAGATCGTTTGACAGGACGTGGGGTGGGAGGGGCAAGTGTGTCAAGGGCTGAGGATAATGTAGCATTGTATGAAGATAAAGCCTCGTTGACGGACTTGGAGGATAAAATGGCGGAAAGAGATGGAGAGATGGTGGAGGAGAGAGTCAGGGGATCAATATTATGAAGGTTTCACGATAGGTTGGAGGAGCCAGGATGAGGTTGGGATGGCGGAAGTTGAAGAGTAAATGTTAAGAGGTGATGGTCAGATGAGGGAAGGATTGATTTGTGGAAGTTTGAAGGGGAGAAGTTGGAGGAGAGTATTAAGTCAAGGCAGTAGCCATGTAGATGTGTGGGGGCAGTGCAGCAAAGTTGGAGGTCGAACGAGGAGGTAACAGCGAGGAACTTTGAGGCATGGGGTTCGGAGTGGTTGTCGATGTGAATGTTGAAATCGCCAAGAATAAGAGTGGGGGAGGAGGGGTCCATAAAGGTAGAAAGCCAGGAGTCAAAGTCGGTGAGGAATGTTGATTTGTGTTTGTCCGGTGGACGATAAATAACAGCTATTCGGAGGGGAAGTGGTGAGAGGAGGCGAATGGAGTGGACTTTGAATGAGAGGGGGTGATGTGATTGGGGTGGCAGAAGGGAGAGAGTAGGAGGCTAACACCACCACCTCGACCAGTAGATCGAGGTGTATTGGAGAACTGGTAGCCCCAATAGCAGAGAGAGGCAGTGGATGCGGTGTCGTCTGGGGGGAGCCAGGTCTCGGTTAAGGCGAGAAGGTGTAAGGCATTGGAGATGAAAAGGCCATGAATAAAAGAGGTTTTTTTTTATGACTGAGCATGCGTTCCATAGGGCACATGAAAGCGGGAGAGCGGAGTGGGGGAGGAGAAGGATATGGATAAGGTTGAATAAGTTACGTGTATATTTCTTATCAGAGTAGCGTGGGGGTCTATTTCTAGGGTGATTCTGAGATTTAGAGGGAGCAGGGTGTGGGTGGGTGAGTCTGGGTGAGTGTGCTCTCCAAGAGGGACATGAGGGAGGGGAAATGTGGGGTAAATTGATGGTATTGGGTAGGTTATGTGGGGGATTATTTCTGGGGGTAGGGTTGGAGTTGATATCTATGGATAAGTGATTGTGGGATAAATGGGGGAGGGCGTAGGGCGGGAGGAGCGAGATGTGGATGAAATTAGATGGGGTATGTAAGGAACTTTTTCTAGTGTGAGAAGGAAGTCGGGGGGGGGGGGGCAGGGTTGGGATTGATGTTACCAGATAGGAGAAGGAGTATTAGAGAGTGAGGTATAGTGGAGATAGTACGGCGGAAGCGAGGGTGGGGTTGCTTTAAAGAGAGGGGGGCTGGTTGAATGCAGGGGATAGTGTGAAGAAGCTCAAGAGCCGGTGCAAGGCTAGGGGGCAGGACGGAGGGAAAAGTAAGGAAGGTAGAGAGGGGGACTGGTTGAATGCGGGAGATGGTGTGAGGAAGCTCAAGGGCAGGTGCTAGTCTAGGGGGCAGAGTGGAGGGGGAAGTGAGGAAGATAGGGGAAGGGTAGGGGGACGAGGAGGGGAGGGTGTTGGTAGGAGGGGAGGCAGTTGGGTAGGATAATAAAGAGGAGGACAATGAGATGTGGGGCCATGGTAGTGGGCAGCAGCAGGGTCTGAGCAAGCAAGCAGGGTCTGAGCAAGGGTAGTAAGTTCTAGGCAGACAACGGGTGGGAATTGATAGGCAGACAAGCAGGCAGTGGGTAGCAGTTCAATGCGAGCAATGGGTAGCAAGCAGAGGATAAGCAGTGGATAACAGTTGTAGACAACAATGAGTGATGGTGCTATGCAACAATGGGATATGGGATAAGGTTGAATAAGGTGGAGTAGTCCCAAGAGGTGTGGTTGGTGTTGTTGGAATTGGGCTGACTGGCACAGTAACCATACCCATTTCAGGATGACTCTGGAGGTGCAGAAGCAATTCCAAGTAACCATTTGGCAATACAAAGATCGGGTCTTTTATAGACGTTGGCAAACCACATGTCTTTCATCTTTTGTGGTATATTTATTGGAATGTCCTTGCCCATTACGTTATGTGGGGAGTACTACGAGGGCGGTGAAGACCCGGTTGGCAGAACATGCTTCGCGGCTTCGTCAGAACATACAGACTACCCCAGTGGTACGACATTGCCTTGACCGACAACATAATTTTGAACATTTAAAATGGACTGTGATTGATCACGTTCCGCCGGATCCTCGGGGCGGTGATCGGCCAGCAAGATTGCGTCATCTTGAGCAACGTTGGATATTTACTTTAAGGTCTGTTTGCCCAACTGGTTGAATCGGGATATTGATTGGTTGGGATCTTGACACAAAGTTTTCAGACACGAGCCTTTCATGGTAGGGAACCCCGGGATGAGTGGGGATTCCCTTCCGTTGATTGGCAGTTCTCTGTTGCTTGACGTACCTATGGACAGCCTATCCTAAGCAACCTTCCACCTCTAATAGCCCTTTGGCGTTTTTTGACGGTTAAGAAAAGATCGGGACACATTTCAAGTTCGTTGTTAGCACTTGAGCCAGGGGTATTAGCCCCGAAACGTGCACGTCGTGTAACTGATCAGATAAGTGTGGTTTTAATATTTTGAGAATAATAAGAAAAGGAAGTACATGAGAACATACGAAGAAAAGAAAAAAAGGGACATGTACTGTGTTTATGGGTGAGAGTTCATTCCTCTCCCGCTTACGGTTTATGCCCGACAAAAAATTTTGTGTGAAGTGGGGAAATTGTGGTATTCTCTTATTGCTTGTTATAATTTTTGAATACCGTTCTGGAACTTTTGGATTTGATGCAACAATGGGTGGCACAGTATGCAAGCAATGGGTAGCAGTACTATGCAACAATGGATAAGCAATGGTTAACAGTTCAGTACAAGAGTGGGTGGCAGCAGTATGCAAACAATGGGTGGCAACAGTATGCAAAATAATAAGCAATGGATAACAATTCAGTACAACAGTGGGTGGCAGCAGTATACAAGACAATGGATGGCAGCAGTATGTAAAACAATATGCAATGGATAACAGTTCAGTACAACAGTGGGTGGCATCAGTATGCAAAAACAATGGGTGGCAGCAGTATGCAAAACAATGGGTAGCAATACTATTGCAAGCAATGAATAACGGTTCTATGCAGCGATGGGTAGCAGTTCTATGCCCAGCAGTGGGTAGCAGTACCATGTAGGCAATGGGAGCAATGCTAATCAAGCAGAGGGTAGTGGTGCTATTTATTTTTTATTTATTTACATTCTCTTATATACCGCACTATTCTGCATCAGTGCGGTTTACATTGAACAAACTGAAATTACATTGAACAGGGCATTATAACTTGGAGATAACTATTTTACAGGGAACATGGGCTATGGAGGGTTAAGTGGCTTGCCCAAGACCACAAGGAGCACCTGTGGGACTAGAAACCCCAGTCCTTCCGGCCCAAGGTTGCTGTCCTCTAGTGGGATTTGAACCACCGACCTTCCGGCCTGAAGTACCTTGCCCCAACCACTAGGCCACTCCTCCACTCCTGCTATGCAGGCGGTGGGTAATAGTTCAAGGTCCTCTTGCAATTTTTCACAGTTCTCATGGGTTTTAACAACTTTGAATAATTTTGTGTCATCTGTAAATTAGATTACCTCTCACGTTATTCTCATTTCCAAGTCATTTACAGATATGTTAAAAAGCAGCTGGCCCAGCACAGATACCTGGGGTACATTTATATATTGCTACAAAGTTATGTAGTGCTGTACAGATATACCTCCATGGTGCTTACAATGTAGTTGAAGATAGACTATTTTTGCTGTGTTACTGTTGACTTTAAGAGGGTAATTTTTATAAAGGTGCACCTATTTAATGTGTGTTTTCAGTCTATTTTATAAGTCGGGTACGCATGTACTTGATTTTATAAAATACTAGCATAACTAGCAGAGAATGCACTTTAAGTTAAGGTGCAATGACTTACACCGGTCCTAGAGCTGTTGTAAATTACCATGCATACGTCTGGTAAGTACACAAGTAAATTATAGCATTTCATAATGAATACACATGCTTGCACTGCCCACACCCCGCCAAACTCCACCCATGTGCACACCCACAGTGGAAGCATGCACAGTGCAAACAATGCATGTACTTTCCCAGTAGTTGCTTTTAATAAGAGGTTATTGATGCACGTAAATGGTTACTTGTGCATGTAATGACTAAAATACAGGAATTTACATGCATTATTGGTGCCTAAAACTAGGTTCCTCCTTATAAAATTACTCTCTAATTGCATTGGTTGCCTACTGTTGATTATTTTGGAGTTTATAAGCTTGGTTATGTATAATCTATAAAAGCTCACACTTTAATCTTTGTATTGCCAAATGGTTACTTGGAATTGCTTCTGTACCTCCAGAGTCATCCTGAAATGGGTATGGTTACTGTGCCAGTCAGCCCAATTCCAACAACACCAACCACACCTCTTGGGACTACTCCACCTTCTTCAGATGGTAGGATGTCTGTCTACATTTTTCCTTCAGTATCTATAGAACCATAAATATTTTGCGGGCCTTTTCGATTTTATTTTATTTTCAAATCTAGAAGCAAATATTAGATGAAAGTCATTTTGCAAACCAAGTTTTCTAAATACAGAACTTTACTGTTGGCTAACAAAGTTTCAGAGCAAGCACCATTAATGTCAAAGGATAAAAATGAAGATGGGTTGCAAATATTTTGAAAGATTTTCAGTATTATATTTGATAGAAAAATCTAGCATGTAAAGAGTGATTCAATTCTGAAGGTTGATTGGCTATATCAGTTTTTAACATTTCCAGAAAACCATAATGCACTGCAGGTAATGATGTCATCATGCTTAAAATTGGAGGAGTTTTGCTTTAATGTTGGGCATATGCAGTCAGGACACTGATAACACTGTTTTAAATGTTGACATTGATATTAAAAATGATTGAAACAATACCTGGAAGTGCTTTCTGGGAAAGGAAATACTTCATGTTGTTCAGTTCTGCTGGTTAATTTCTGTATCTAATTCATCTGATGCCTCAGGTACACATAGATTATGAGCCCTCTGGGGACAAGGGAATGTATCAAGTACCTGTTTGCAGCGATTACATAATATAAACCGCTTTGATTGAAGGATAAGGCGGTATAGAAAGCTGGTTAAATAAATAAAATAAATAAATCTGATCAGTGGAGGAGTAGCGTGGTGGCTAGAGCAACTGCCTAGTTACCCAGAAGATCAAGGATTCGATTCCCACTGGCACGCCTTGTGACCTTTGGCAAGTCACTTTACTCTCCATTGCCTAGGAAGAAAAGGCCTGGCAATCTACTTCTGGTGATATGTTGCCAAGAAAGCCCAGAGGCAGCTGGTCTCCAGGAGTCAGCACTGACTTGACGGCACTAAAAAAAAAAAAAGAAATCATCTGATCTAAGGATCACATGTCTTTCACTTCTAAGAAGTAAGTAAAAAAAAAATCTTGGTGACCACCTTGGGTGCTTTCATTGTATTAAAGAAATGTCATGGGGGCCAACAGTAATGTAACATTTTCCTTTTTTTAACTTGTATTATTATTTTTTAAATTATTTTATGTGTCAAACATTGTTAAAACCCTCCTCATTATTTTTGCACAATTACTAGATTCAGTTTTGAAGGATTTTATTGTATGGTCATGTCACTTATAAAGAAGAATGCTTGTTATTCTTCAACCATTTTATTGTATGATTTATTACATTCTGAAATGGAAGGGGCGCTAGATACATGAAATACCCTCAAAGGGTGGTTATTGGAAACTAAAATAATAGTGGAACTTAAAGGCATATGGGATAGGGACAGACAGTCATTTTGGTAAAAATGACAACAGGAAAAAAACCATGAACTATTGGCAAGTGTTTTGTAGTCAAAACACACAACAAGCTCTATATTTAGAGCTGCTTGTGTGTTTTGCCTACTAGATTGCTCTTTACGGCTGGTGTTTTGTGTAAGTGTTTTGTAGTGCCATACTTATCCGATTATCCCAGCGGAAATATAGACAACGTCATATCTGGATCTCTCTGGCAGGCTGCATGTTCTGTAATAACTAGAAGTCCTAGCAGAAACACAGGTGCTCATAACCTAGCAGACTATTCAGGGGATCTCGGAGGCTAGCTAGTAAACTCTAGGAACAAGTAGGAATGCAGTCTTCACATATGGGTGATGTCCCCCAAAGAACCCATGTGGGAACACTCTCCAGCATCCAATAGGAAGTGTTTGGGAGCATCCCTCTGCGCATGCCTTCCAGCCTTCCCAGCGATTCTCCTCAGGCTTAGTTTTTCCACAGAGCCCTACGGACATTTGTCCTGTCACCACAGTTAAAGCTTTTTCCTTATCGTTTTTCCGGGCCGGTCCAGGGAACAGTCTGTTCGGTAGGGTTGTCAATCCCCTTCAGCAGCTGAGGACGGAAAACTGCAAGTCTTTGCTGACAGCCTAAGCCACTCCCCCTGGTGCCCATGCTCCAGTCTTTTAGTCCTCAGCAGCTGAACAGGACATTGAAGCTGACAGTCTCTCTCAGAAAACTGTGGAGAATTTCTTTGATTACATTACAATGGCAGATTTGCTCTAGCTGAGCTGTAACTCTGCGATATTTCCCTGGTGCAGTCTAATCTAAGTTCCAAATAAGAGTATTGGTGTAGGTGATCCTTAGCTGCACTTTGAAAAGCAGCGGGGAAGGCCGAGCCTGCTTTCTTCGGGTACCAGTCTACTTTAAAGGCGGATTGGTCCTGGGAGCCCCAGAAACCACCCGCCTCTTTCAACAGCCGTGATTTCCGTCTACCGCTAGCAGCAGGGAAGCGGGAACGCGGCAGTGACGCTCTTCTCTCAGGTGGGTGTTTGTTTAATTTCTGAGGCCTTAGTTGGTTCGCCGGTTACATGCGTTATTGGAGGTTATGTTTCTTGAGGCCGGAGAGGCGGCAGCGTGCCTCCTTTTGCCACAGGATTTGCAGATCGATAGAGGATTGTTTCGGGGACCGCGGTTTTTCTTAGCGTTTGGCACCTTTCCCAGAAATGGACGGAAAGGCTTCAGCAGATTTAGAAAGGCCTCAGATTTCTACAGAAAAGGTGGGAACGTCGGCCATCTTAGTGGAGCTGGCCATTCATCCCGAGGGCCAGCACAAGCAGGGGAAGAGAGAGGCAAAATCTAGTAAAGATTCTCCTTCTGTTGTTAAAGCTCCTAAGAAGTTGCCTGAAGCTCAGGAAGGGTTTTCTTCCTTATTTTCTCCAGATTTTATATTAGCCCTTCATAAGGCCTATTTGTTAAAAGCCTCTCAAGTGGTCAGTGTCTCCTCGAATTCTTAGTTCTTGGATGAAGGGCATCAGGACGTCAGTGGGCTAGACCCTGGTGAGGGTTCTTCCCACAAGGCTGCAAAAATGGAACCTGGCTTTGAAAGCTTTGAGCCACAGGTCCCAGAGCCTCAGGTGGGAGAGGACGGGGAGATCCTCTCGGAGGCAGGTTTAGACCCTTGGCCTGGGGAGCTAGAAGATGGGGAGATTGCGCCGTGCGAGGACCCTAATGTGTTTAGGGTTTTTCACAAAGAGGAACTAGGAGCGCTTATCACACAGTCTTTGGTGGCGTCAAATATTCTTATGCCCACAGTATCACAGGAACCGCTGGAGGATCCTTTATTACAAGGATTTAAAATGGAGCACCGATGTTTCCCGGTGCACCGCGTGATAAAGCAAATTATTGAGTCAGAGTGGGAGTTTCCAGAGGCTACTCTAAGGGGTAGCTGAGCCCTTGGCTGTCTCTACCCTGTTCCACAAGAGGAGAGAGAATTGTTGAAAATGCCTAAGGTAGATGCCTTAGTCTTGGCTGTGATTAAGAAGACCACAATACCTGTGGAAGGGGGAGTGGCGCTTAAGGATCTGCAGGATCGTAAGCTGGAGGTGCTCCTAAAGCAGGCTTTTGATTCTAGTGCGCTTTTCCTGCAGGCGTCCATTTGTGGAGCCTACGTATCAAGTGCTTCAATCCGGTGGCTCCAAGGTGAAGCCAATGTGGAAGGAGGAGAAGGCTCCTCCGCTGAGGGAGCTAAGTTGGAATCAGCGGCGGCTTACCTAGCGGATGCCTTCTATGATTTGGTTAGGATTTCGGCGAAGTCCATGGCTTCACTAATCATGGCTCAACGCTTCCTTTGGCTACGGAATTGGGCAGCTGATACCTCTTCAAAATCACGTCTGAGTAAGCTCCCTTATAAGGGCAAACTGCTTTTTGGGGAAGCATTGAAGAAGATTAAGGATCTCGGAGACTCAAAGGGTGGTTGTCTGCCGGAAGATCGGCCAAAGGCACCCAGAGGTGGAGCAGTGCATTGTGGGCACGGGAGAGATTCTCAGAGGTTCCGAGGGGCTCGGTTTGCTCCCTATCCCAGAGGTCGCTTCGGACCTTGGGGGCAGTCCTTTCGCGGTGCTAGGGGGTTCGGTAGAAATTATTTCAACGCCCAACAGAACTCCACTAAAAAGACACAATGAAGGTTCGCTGGTCCAGGCGGAAATCCCTTTGGGAGGCCGCTTACAGGGGTTCCTTTCAGCCTGGACCGCGATATCTGCGGACAAATGGGTGCTAGAGATCGTTCGAGACGGCTATGCGCTGGAATTCGCTCATCCATTGAGAGTAGCCTTCATGGTATCTCCGTGTGGTCTGGGACCAAAGCGGCAAGCAATAGCAGACACCCTTTTGCGTTTGTTACGGCTACAGGCGGTGGTTCCGGTACCCCGCGACCAGTACAGATTAGGTCGATACTCGATTTATTTTGTAGTGCCCAAAAAAGAAGGATGTTTTCGTCCAATTCTCGATCTCAAGCACGTAAATTGATCATTGAGAGTATCTCATTTTCGAATGGAGACGCTAAGATCAGTTATTCGAGCAGTCCGACCGGGAGAGCTGCTCTCATCTATAGATCTCACAGAGGCTTATCTGCACATTCCGATCAGAGCGGATCATCAACAGTTTGAGGTTTGCCGTACCCATGGGGCATTTTCAGTTTCGGGCGTTGCCCTTCGGCCTGGCGACGGCTCCTCGGACCTTCACAAAAGTTATGGTAGTAGTTGTGGCAGCGTTATGGAAGGAAGGAGTCTGGGTTCATCCTTATCTAGACGATCGGTTGATCAGAGCTGGTTTTCTGCCAGACTCTGTCGCGGCAACCTCTCGAGTGGTTCAGCTCCTAGAACGTCTCGGTTGGGTTATCAACAGGGCAAAGAGTCACTTGCAACCGCTAAAACGGATTACCTACCTCGGGGCCTTATTTGACACAGAAGTTGGATGTGTGTTCCTGCCCGAATGTAGAGTAGTGAAGATCTTGAGTCAAGTGCAAGCGTTTTTGCAGCTACCAGCTCCTTCGGCATAGAAGTACCTGCAGCTCTTGGGTTCCATGGCAGCAGCCTTGGATTTGGTTCTGTGGGCCAGGGCGCATATGCATCCTCTTCAACAGGCATTGCTTTCCAGATGGTCTCTGCAGCTTCAGCCGCTCACGCAGAGGTTGGTCTGTCCGGAGAAGGTACACAGCAGTCTGCTCTGGTGGCTGGATGCAACTCATCTTCGGGCAGGTGTTTCCTTGCAGGACCCGGAGTGGGTGCTAGTGACCACAGACGCCAATCTTTCGGGCTGGGGATCTCATTGCCTGTCTCGCGTGACACAGGGAATCTGGTCCGCGGTGGAGAGCTCGTGGTCGATCAATCGCTTGGAGCTCAGAGCGGTTTGTCTCGCTCTTCTACATTTCGAGGCATTGCTCGAAGGGACAGCGGTTCGAGTTTTCTCCGACAATGTGGTGACGGTCTCTTATATCAATCGGCAGGGGGGTACAGGCAGTGTGCCCTTGCTGGAAGAGAGCCAGGAATTGATGCTCTGGGCAGAAACTAATCTCATTTCTTTGTCGGCGGCTCATGTAGCGGGCAAAAAAAATGTTCAGGCCGATTATCTCAGTCGTCATGTTCTCAATCCCGGAGAATGGGAACTGAACGCAGCGGTATTTCACGACATTACGGAGCGTTGGGGGCAGCCGGTGATGGATCTGATGGCTACTCTCGGCAGGGAAAAAGTGTCTCATTTTTACAGTAGGCGCAGGGAACACATGTCGGAAGGGCTGGATGCTGTGGTCCAGCCATGGCCATTGGGAAAGCTGCTATATGTGTTTCCTCCTTGGCTGATGATCAGCTGGGTCATTCAGCGGATAGCAGGTCACAGGGGAACGGTGATTTTCATTGCTCCGGATTGTCCCAGAAGGCCTTGGTATATGGATCTGGTGCGGCTATTGATAGATACGCCTTGGTGGCTGCCCGTCCGTCTCAATCTGTTGGCTCAGGGTCCCGTGCTGATGCCGCAGGTGGATCGCTTCTTGCTTACGGCTTGGCTCTTGAAGGGGACAGGTTGAGACGCAAAGGATATCCTGTGTCAGTGGTAGCCACGATGCTGCAGTCTAAGAAATAGTTGACTTCTATTGCATATATTCGAGTCTGGTGGGTTTTTTAAATCTTGGTGTGCGCACTGTAGCATTAGTCCCTTTTCAGCAGTGTTACCAGACCTGTTGTCTTTTCTGCAGGTCGGTCTGGAGAAAAGATTAGCGCTCAGCACTCTCAAAGTTCATTTGGCGGCCTTGGCCTGCTATAGAGGTTCCGTGCAGGGTTGCAGATTGACAGCTCATGTTGATGTGCAACTTTTTTTAGGGCGGCCAAGGTTATCAGGCCTCCGATATGGCAGGTGGTACCTCCGTGGGATCTGAACATGGTGCTAGAGGCTTTAACGCAGCCTCCATTTGAGTCTGCATTGTCGGTGAGTTTGAGGGAGCTGTCTTGGAAAACAGCGTTTCTGGTAGCATTGTGTTCAGCTAGAAGGATTTTGGATCTACAGGTGCTGTCTTGTTGGGAGCTGTACCTTCAATTTTGGGTGGAAAAAGTAGTTTTGCGGCCGGTACCCTCCTTTCTTCCTAAAGTGGTGTCATTGTTTCATGTAATTCAGTCCGTGGCGTTACCAATTTTCTCAGATCTGATGGGATCTCGGATGGATCGGTCTCTCAAGAAGTTGTATCTAGGACGAGTGTTGAAGAGGTACCTCAAAGCCACTAAGTCTTTTCGCAAGTCCGACAGGCTCTTCGTGCTTTTTGCGGGCCCACGTAAGGGTAAAGCAGCGACCAGAGTGTCAATTGCCAGGTGGGTGAAGCGTGCGATAGTGGCGGCATACGATGCTGTGGGGAAGTCGCCACCAGAGGGGCTTAAGGCTCATTCCACGCGAAGTCAAGCCACGTCTTGGGTGGAGTATGCTTTGGTCCCTCAGGTGGATATCTGTAAGGCCGCAACTTGGTCCTCACTGCATACTTTCACTAAGCACTATAGATTGGATGTTCACGCCAGAGGGGATGCGAAAGTTGGGGCCTCTGCCATTGTGGCGGGGCTCGCGGGTCCCTCCCAAGTTTAGGTACTGCTTTGGTACTGCCCTACCGTTCCCTGAACTGGCCCGGAGAAACGATAAGGAAGGAGAAATTAGATCTTACCTGCTAATTGTCTTTCCTTGAGTTCTTTCTGGGCCAGTCCTGGGCCCACCCAGTGTTTGCTCAGGGACAGTGGTTTCGGATATATTTTTTGCCTACCTGAGCGCAAGTGTAGTTACAAAGGCGTGCTTGTTTCTAGTTGGCATCGTTTTTGGGGCTTCCTCGGAGTCCTCCGGGGGGAGTTTCATCTATTTAAAAAAAACAAAAAAAACAAAGAGAAGTGAAATAAATTAGAGAGAGAGACAGGAAAGAGAGGGCCACGTTGCGTGTTTGGCAGGTGAGCTTCTCTGCTGGGGAAGTATACGCAGTTTTTATTGTTATCAGTGTTGGTTTTGTTTTTGTTCTTTGATTGATCTTTCTGGGCTGTATGTTAAGCTGCTTTGGCAAGAGGAGACTGGAGCACAGGCACCAGGGGGAGTGGCTTAGGCTGTCAGCAAAGACTTGCAGTTTTCAGTCCTCAGCTGCTGAAGGGGATTGACAACCCTACCATACCGACCGTTCCCTGGACTGGCCCGGAGAGAACTCAAGGAAAGACAATTAGCAGGTAAGACCTAATTTCTCCTTTCTTCATATGTTTCAGGGTGCTTATTTTTCTTTTTTGCCTTCTCATCTACTTCCCATTGCTCATCGACACCAATGCCCTTTTTTGGTTCTTCCATTAACTTTTATTTTCTGTTTTTACCTTGCAGTTCCGTGGGTTTTCATTGGTACAGGCTGCTATTGAGTTTTTTGACTTGACGAAGGTTGTGTTTCCTGAAATGGAGAAGCCAGCCAGTGGTTTCAAAAAAGTACTAATTGCAACCACACTATTTCGGCCACTGACAAGCACAATTGGTGCTTACGATACTTTGGTGCTGATCATTACCTGGATTCTGGTAATTTGTGTCAGCAAATGACAAGGAAAGGGTTAAAAACCGGGAAAGGCAACGCGAGAGTCTTTTTGGATCTGATCCTGCAGCCTCAGCATACTCTTCTTTGAGGTCAACACCCTCTCAGGGCTCCTGTTCTTCACACGGTTCTCGTGCTCCCTCAGAACCAAGAGGCCATGGTAAGAAACAGACAATCACATATGCCGCATCTCAGCTTTCGACATCAAGGACCGATGCTGATTCCCGGGATCGATCCCTTGTACATTGACTCTGGAGCTCCCCTCGGCAAGACTCCAATCCTGAGAACCAAGAACGGCCAGCTAAACAGCCCCAGCAAGAGGAATCCACCTCCAAAGCAAAGAGGGGCTCCGGAGTGCTACTGAGGCTTCGACCTCTGGAGAGCCTCTGGTTCCATTGTCTGGGATTGTGGTCCAGGGTCCTGCACCTGTGTCCACCCAGAGACTTGCATCGCTGTCACCTCGATGCTGTCCATCGAGAAGAGTTTGGCTGTGCTCCTGGTGGCATCAATGTCTATGGCTTCAAGGCCCTCAGGAGCCCAGGTCTTGATTCTGAGCCTGGAATTGCCATTTCAAAGCCCTCGACATCCAAGGTCTTGATGCTGAGCCTGGAACTACTGCCATTGGGACCCTGGGGTCCATGCCAAGCCTGGAGCCGGTCAAATCCCATTGGCTGCAGGAGGAACTGGCATCGAGCTTCTATGGTTCCAGTGCCTCAGGGCATCAGCATCGAGATCGTCCATCGACAATAGATTGGCAGTGAAGATGTGACGGTGACCCATTGCTATTTTGACTTCCTTTCCAATTCCAATGCCTGGAAATTGGAAGGTGAGTCTCCAGTTTCACAGAGGCACCATGTCAGACCCTCATGAGTGCTGCCAATCCCCACTGGAGGACATGTCCTTCCAGGAATTTATTTGGGAAATGGCCAAGGCTCTCTGTCTCAGTATGCACCGAGGTGGAACCGAAAGCTGATTAACTGGAGATACTGCAATATCCCTCGACTCCTAAGGAGGTTGCCACTTTTCCAGTCTATTGTATTCTTCAGGATCTCATGTTTCAGTTATGAGAGACCCCTCTCTCGATTCCCTCGATCGGTACGAGGCTTCCAGAAACCTCAACTCCCTCACCATTCTATGGTGATCGAGTCTGCCATGCGCCGGCTCAAGAGCACCAAGAACCACTCTTCGGTTCCTCCTGGAAAGGAATCATGTACGTACCCTTGATGCCTTTGGCCACCAATGCTTCCAGGCATCGATGTTGGCCTGCCGTATTAATTCTTACATGCTTTATATGGGCATGTTCCTCAGAGACATTGTGAAGGATCTTGATGACTTCTCTACTGTAATTCCTTCAGAGAAACAGGATGCCTACCGGGCCTTATTCAGGATTGGTCATCACCAGAGCAGCTTTTGAATCCACCAGTAGAGCTGCAGCAGTGGATATTGGAGCCAGGAAACTGGCTTGGTTGCAGTCTTCGGACCTCGAAAAGTGGGTCCAAGACAAGCTAGCAGACATTACTTGTCTAGGTGAAAACCTCTTTGGTAAGGACTGAAGGGAGAAGGCTGGTGAAATTGAGACTGATGACCTTATCATGAAGCATCTCTCTTGTAAAACAGCTGATCCTTCTAGGAAGAAGGCCTCTGTAAAGAAACCCTTCTATCCTAAATAGAAGAAATATTACCCCTCTTATCCAGCTTACACACCCTATCATGCTCACCAAGGTCAGCAGAAGCCTCAGGCTCTTCACCAGTTCTAGAGGCCCAAACCTCCTAAGCCACAACAAGCCCCACAGCCCCCGTCTATGGCTAGCTTTGATTGCTTCCTGGAGAACATTGCCACTCTTCCCCTGAAGGACCCACAGCTTTCTCACGTTCCGAGCAGGCTGGTCCATTTTGCCCCAGGTATGGCCCCTCCTAACATCAGAAACCTGGGCTCTAAAGGTCGTCCTCAAGGGGTACCTGCTACATTTCACCCACTTACCTCTTCCCTTCTTTCCAGGGGAGTATCCTCTAGAACCTCTCCATCAGGCTATGTTACAGCTGGACGTCACCACCCTTCTAAGAAAGGGTACATTATAATTTGTTCCCTCCACACAGAAAAGATTAGGGTTTTGTGTACAAGAAAGGTAAGGGTTTTACTCCCATTATTTCCTTATTCCCAAAAAATCAGGGGGGATTCCATCCCATTCTAGACCTCTGGAATCTCAACAAGTTCCTAGTACGAGAGAAGTTCAAGATGATTTCTCTACCTTCAGAGGAATGATTGGCTTTGTTCTCTGGATCTAAAGTGTACACACACATCCTCATTCACCTGTCTTACAGACAGTACTTTTGCTTCATGTTCGGTGGACATTACCAATACAGAGTCCTGTCCTTTGTCCTGGCGTTTGCCTACTGGTAGTCACAGCCTATTTCCACACCTTGGGCATTGTTGTCTTCCCCTACTTAGATGACTGGCTTGTCAGGGGCAAGTCACCACAGATGATGTATCTGTCTATTCAATGCACTGTCTCGGTGCTCAAACATCTCAAATTTGTCATAAAATCCTAAATCTACAGCGCCTGCGGTGTTTGGCTGCTTGCTTTATTATTTGCTTATTTGTTTGCTCCCTCTGTTAATGCTGTCATGCTGCCTGCCGTTATTATGTGCATGTTTATGTTTTTCTCATAGAGCCTGCTCTCTCCTGTTATCACAGCTACCTTCCGGCTCCTCTCTGGTCCCTCCCCCGGAAGTCCCGCGGCCGCGTGAGCGTGACCGCGCTCTGAAAGGTACCCTGCACATCCTCCATAAATCTACAGCGCCTGCGGCGCTTGTCACCGTGGCACGCGACGTGGGCGCGCACCGAAGGAGCGCACCTAAACTGCTCACCGGACCACCGCCCTCTCCGCTTCAAGTGAGTCTCTTTACCCCTTCTGCCCCTACACTTTCCATGGCTCTCTCCTTCCCTCCCCTCTCGATGGCCCATATACCTGTTTTTTGGGGGCACTGTCCAGTCTTACCCGCGTCCACGCGCTCTCGGTGTCTGGATCATCTCCTTCCCTGTCATACTACCACCAGGACCTCCCATGTTTCACTCCTCTCTTCCACCCCACCCCCTCTTCAGCTGGGGCTTCTTAACTGCAGATCGCTTAGAAGTAAAACCCTCCTTATTCAGGATCTTATTGCTCAATCTTCCCTGGATCTCCTTCTCCTCACAGAAACTTGGTTGAAGGAAGGGGAAGACGCCCTCCTTGCCTGTTGTCTCCCCCCTGGTTTCTCCGCAATTTCTGTTCCAAGGTGTGGCCGCTCCGGTGGAGGAGTGGCCGCCATTCTGCATCCTGCTCTTTCCTTCACACAAGTCTTCTCTCCACTGCTTCACTACCCAGAAGCTCTACTTTTTCACCTCCATTCATCTCCCCCACTACACGTCCTCCTTGTTTACTCCCCACCAGCCTTGCGCTCCGATCTTTGGGACTCCTTAATTCTTACTATCTCCGACTTGACCCTCGTTTTCCCCCAGCTGCTTATTGCCGGAGACTTCAATTTGCATCTTGACTCTCCAGCCTCCTCTAGGGATCATGCCTTCGTCTCTCTTCTAGATGATCTCTCCCTCTTTCAGCATGTCTCCTTCCCTACTCACGTAGCCGGTCACACACTTGACCTCCTTCTAACCCCTTTCTCTTCCCCCTAACGTTTGTCTGATCTGTCCTCTTTCCCTCTTCCTTGGTCAGATCATTACTGTCTGCTTTTCTCTTGTTTCCTCCTCGAAAATTTCTCTCACCCGCCCATCCCGGTACCCTCTTCCTCTCAGCGTCTCTCTCGCCACATTATCCCTTCTACTATTCAGCAATTTCCCTCTGCACCTCATCTTTTCCCAGCCGACTTTCCCTCTCGCTCCCCTGACTTCCAAGCTACCCTCTGGTTCTCTACTCTTTCCGATGCGCTCGACAATCTGGCCCCCCTTCAGCCCTGTCCCCCAAAGCGTCGCCCCTCACAACCTTGGTAGCATTCTGGCCTTAGACTGCTCTGCTCTCAGCTCCGCAGAGCCGAACGCCTATGGCGCAAGGCACCTTCTCCAACTACTCTCTCCTCATTTAAGGCTCATCACTCCCACTACCGCTCTCAGGTGCACTCAGCCAAAAGAAATTACTTCTCCACTGCCATCTCAAATGCTCCTAATCAGACCCGACACCTCTATAATACACTTCACTCCCTCACCTCCCTTCTTCCCTCTGCCTCTGCCTCCTCCGCTCACCTATCTCCCCCTCCTTCACTTCTTGCCACATTCTTTAGCGATAAGATCTCCAATCTTAGGTCCTCCCGTCCCACCAGCCCCTCAACCAACCTCCCTCCCTCCCCCTCCCGTCGTGTCTCCTCCTCCGTCCCCTGGCCATTCCCATACCTGGTCTTCTTTTTCCCTAATAACCTCTGCTGAACTTCACCAACTTATCTCCTCTTCTAATAAGACTTTCTGTTCTCTCGACCCCATCTCTTCCTCTTGGTTGTTAAATCCATCATTGGCACTTCTCCCCCCTCTCCTCTCTATGCTTAACTCTAGCCTCTCCTCTGGTATCTTTCCCCACTCCTGGAAGCACGCTCTCATTCGCCCCATTCTCAAGAAGCCCTCCCTTGACCCCATGGTTCCCTCCCACTATCGCCCAGTATCCAACCTCCCCTTCATTTCCAAACTTCTAGAAAAATTTGTATTTGCCCAACTCTCTCACCACTTAGACGATGTCAACTTTCTTCATCCATGGCAATCTGGTTTCCGTCAGGGTCACAGTGTAGAAACTGTCCTTCTCGCTTTCACCAATGCCCTACACGTTGCTCACGATCGTGGTGATATCTCGGTGGCGGTAGCCCTTGACCTGTCCGCCGCCTTTGACCTTGTTGATCACTCCCTCCTTCTCACCCGTCTCCGAGAGGCGGGTCTTTGCAGCACGGTGCTTCATTGGTTTCACTCTTTCCTGTCCTTGCGGTCCTGCTCAGTCCTTTCTTCCTCCCCTTCTATTCCTGCCTCGGACCCTTTTCCTCTGATATGTGGTGTCCCCCAGGGCTCTGTACTTGCACCTCTTCTTTTTAATCTTTTTCTAGTCCCCCTCACTCTTCAGATTCAGCAAACTGGGATCAGCACCTTTTATTACGCTGATGATATCGTTCTCCTACACCACACCTCCCCCTCTCACCCTGATCTCTCCCCACTTAATTCCTGTCTTTCCACCGTTGCCGATTGGTTGTCACAAAACTGTCTTCACCTTAACCTCACAAAGACTATCGCTATTTGGTTTTCCCGCGGCGGCCCCTCTCCTTCCCTAGCCCCATCTTTTTCAGGTTCCCTCATTCCATTGGTCTCTTCTTTCCGTTACCTTGGCGTTTTCTTTGACTCAAACTTATCTTTTCACGATCACATCTCCCACGTCACTAAGACCTCCTTCTTCTTGTGCCAAATTCGTGCTATTCGCCCTTTCCTCACCCCCCCCCCCAGCACTCGCTACACTACTCCTATCTTTGGTCATGTCCCGTGTTGACTTTGCTAACTCTCTTTTTCTTGGTCTTCCGAAAACTCAGCTTCACCGACTTCAACGTATCCAGTACACTGCTGCCCGCATTGCTACTCACTCCTCTGCCCGCGATCACGTCTCACCCCTCCTTTCCCGTCTCCATTGGTTGCCTCTACCTTTCCGTTCCCAATATAAATTGCTTACGCTGGTACATCGGGCCTTTCACACTCACACTCCGGAATATCTGGCAGACCTTATCACTTATCACTTATCACACCCCCAGGCACACACCGCGCTCATTTCACCTTAACCGTCTCACTCTCCCTTCCCCCTCTCTTCTTGCACACCTTCAGTCCACCTGCTCCTCAGCTTTCTTCTTCGCAGCCCCCGCCCTTTGGAACTCTCTTCCCCCCTCCCTCCGGCTTGACCCCCACTATGCCACTTTTAAATGTAATCTGAAAACCCACCTCTTTTCCCTCGCCTTTGACCTTCCCTCCCCGTTTGTGTAAGCTCTCTCTACTGAGTTTTGTGTTGTGCTCTTTCCTCCTCCCCCTTTCCTATCTCGAGATTGTAACTTCCTTTTCTTTTCTTCTGGCTTATTGTTTTTATGATTGTTTTATGATTGTTTTTACATTGTAAACCGCTCTGGTCCCCCTGAAGGGCGGTATATCAAGTTTAATAAACATAAACAGTCACACCTTTCTCACTCTGAGTCTAGAATTCATAAGTGCTGTTCTCGGCACGACTCAAGCTTTCCTGCCTGTGTCCAGTGCCTCATAGAACTGGCAGGCATCATTCAGCGCAGTCATACCATGGCTTCATCTCCTTGGTCACATGGCCTCCACAGTCCATGTAGTTCCCTAAGCTTGTCTCCACATGCGCCAGCGCAATAGACCTCTCTCCCCAGTGGAAAGAAGGGAAGAGCCATCTGCGAGACAGAGTGGTAGTCATCCCTCTTCTGATGCACTCCCATCAGTGGTGGCTCTCTCCTCAAAACCTTCTTGTAGGGTTACCTTTTCAGATGCCTCCACCTCAACATACGTTAACAGCCAATGCATCCAAACAGGACTGGGCAGCTCATCTCCATGGCCTGGGTACGCAGGGCCTCTGGTCAACTGGAAGCCTTGCATCAGATCAACTTACTGGAGTTGAGGGCGATAACCAATGCCCTTCAGATGTTGTCATCAGTTATCCCGTCAGTCTATCCTGGTTCAGACAGACAACCAGGTTGTGATGTTTTATGTCAACAAGCAGGGAGGCACGGGCTCTCTCCTCTGCGAGAAAGCGGTCCACTTGTGGTCCTTTGCCCTGGCTCATGGAATGGTTCTCCGAGCCGTTTACCTGCCTGGAGATCAGAATGTTCTTGTGGACAGTCTCAGTTGGGACTCTTCATTGAAGAATAGTCAATCACATCTTTAGACTCTGGGAAATCCCGGAGATCGACCCGTCTGCCACCCCGCTCAATGCCAGGTCCCTTGCTTCTGCTCTAGGGTGCCATCTCCACAACATAATGCTCCGGATGCTGTCTTTCATTGGGGAATGAGTCTGTTATACGCTTACCCCCATTCCACTAATAGCCAAAATGCTGTTCAAGTTGCAAGCTGACAGAGGTACCATGATCCTAATACTGTATCCCCATTCTGACCCTGACAGCCATGATTTCACATGCTTCTTCGTCTAGCTCAGCATCAGCCTCTCCATCTAGGTTGTGCACTAGAACTGATCTCGCAGGGTCAGGGAGCGCTGCTCCCTCCCAATATTCGGGCACTCTGCCTGACAACTTGGCTGCTGAGAGGGTAGTTCTTTCCGACCTCAATTTACTAGATGCTGCAAAGGATATCCTTCTGGCATCTTGGAAGGACTCCATGCGAAGTATGTATGCCTTTAAGTGGTGCAGGTTTGCGGTTTAATGCGCTCAGCATACCCTCAAACCTTCAATTGTCCAGTGGAGTCTCTCCTGTTGTACCTTCACTACCTCTCTTCTACGAGTCTCAAGACTAATTCCATTCATATCCACCTCGGTTCTATTTCGGCTTCTCATCGGGAGATTGATGGAAAACCTGTTTCTACATATCCATTGGTAGCCTGCTTCATGTGGGGTCTCCTCTTAACTAAGTCACCAATCTGGCCTGTAACCTGGGGCCTTAATATGGTTCTTGCTCAGCTGCTTAAGCCTCCTTTTGAGCCTCTAGGCACCACCTCATTTAAGTTTCTTACTTGGAAGGTCTCCTTCCTAGTTGCTCTCATCTTGGCTCGCCAGGTCAGTGAACTGCAAGCTTTACACATGATACATGTTTTTACGATGTCCTGACAGTGCATCTGCGTTTCCTTCCAAAGGTTATATCTCCTTTCCATCTCAACCAGTCGGTAATTCTTCTATCCTTTTTTCCCCAAGCCACATGCATCTCAGGCTGAGGCGGTGCTTCATACTCTAGATTGCAATATGGCTTTAGCATATTACCTTGATAGAACCAAGGTACACTGGAAATCCTTGCAATTATTTATTTCTTTTCACCCTAGTCACCTTGGTCTCCCCATGACAAAACACACACTTTCTTTGTATAGCAGATTGCATATCCTTTGCATATGCTCAGGGCAGGTCTGACATTAGAGGGTCATGTAAATGCTCACAATGTCTGGGCCTTGGCCACATCCGTAGTCCACTTATGCTCTGTTTCCTTAGCAGAGATCTGCCTTGTTGCCACATGGCCCTCAATTCATACCTTTGCAGCCCATTACTGTCTGGACAAGGACTTTCATAAGGACAGTGACTTTGGAAAGCTGTACTCCAGCACCTCTTTGGGACTCAGCTGCACCTCCTTCCCTCCGCCCTCTGTTCTTCCAGATTACTGCCACTGTCATCTCCATGGGAGGTGTGCTAGGGATGCAAGTCTACTAGATTCCCTGAATGCCCCATGTTGTTCTTAGGCATTTTTTTAAGAACATAAGATATGCCATACTGGGTCAGACCAAGGTCCATCAAGCCCAGTATTCTGTTTCCAACAGTGGCCAATCTAGGTCATACGTACCTAGCAGTTTCCCCAAGGGACACAGGTTCCACAATGCTTGTATTGGTTCAAGCATTGATATCCTGGGTCCCTTCTTAATAATGGTTTATGGACCTTTCCTCCAGGAACTTGTCCAAACCTTTTTTAAACCCAGCTACACTAACAGCCTTTACTACATCCTCCGGTAACAAATTCCAGAGTTTGATTACACGTTGAGTGAAAAAATATTTTCTTTATTAGTCTTAAATAGTTTACCCTGTAGCTTCATTGCATGTCCCCTAGTCTTTCTATATTCTGATAAGGTAAACAATCGATCTACGTTTACCCGTTCCACTCCGTTCATTAATTTATAGACTTCTATCATATCTCCCCTCAGCCGTCTCTTTTCCAGGTTAAAGAGCCCCAACCTTTTTAGCCTTTCTTCATAGGAGTAGCCTTCCATCCCCTTTACCATTTTGGTGGCTCTTCTCTGAACCTTTTCTAAAATCGCTATATCCTTTTTAAGATACGGCGACCAGAATTGCACACAATATTCAAGGTGCAGTCTCACCATGGAACGATATAGAGGCATTATAATATATTTTGTTTTATTTTCCATTCCTTTCCTTATCATACCTAGCATTCTATTTGCTCTCTTGGCCGCCGCTGCACACTGGGCCGAGGGTTTTAACATGGTATCCACAATGACGCCTAAATCTTTTTCCTGGGTGGTGGTTCCTAATGTGGAACCTTGCATCGTATAACCATAGTTTGGGTTGTTCTTCCCTAGGTGCATAACCTTGCACTTGTCCACATTAAATTTCATCTGCCATTTTGATGCCCAGTCTTCCAATTTATCAAGATCCTCTTGCAATTTTCCACAATCCTCCTGGGTTTTAACAACTTTAAATAGTTTTGTGTCATCTGCAAATTTGATAACCTCACTCGTTATTCCACTTTCCAGGTCATTTATGAATATGTCAAAAAGCAGCGGACCCAGCACAGATCCCTGGGGTACACCACTATTCACCTTTCTCCATTGGGAAAATTGGCCATTTAGCCCTACCCTCTGCTTTCTATCTTTTAACCAGTTCCTGATCCACAATAGTACACTGCCTCCTATCCCATGACTCTTTAGTTTTACCAAAAGTCTCTCATGAGGGACCTTGTCAAAGGCTTTCTGAAAGTCCAGATACACAATATCAACCGACTCACCTTTGTCCACCTGTTTATTCACTCCTTCAAAAAAACATAACAGATTAGTAAGACAAGATCTTCATTGTCTAAAGCCATGTGGCTGTCTCCCATTAGGTCGTGACTTTCTACATGCTGAGTAATTTTATTCTTTATGATGGTTTCTACCATTTTTTCCCGGTACTGATGTCAGGCTCACCGGTCTGTAGTTTCCCGGATCACCCCTCGAACCCTTTTTAAAAATTGGTGTTACATTGGCGATCCTCCAATCCTCAGGTATTAGAGATGATTTTAATGATAGTTCACAGATTACTGATAGCAGGTCTGCAATCTCAAATTTCAGTTCTTTCAACACCCTTGGATGTATACCATCCGGCCCAGGTGATTTGCTACTCTTCAGTTTATCTAATAGTTGTAAGACATCTTCCTGATGTATCGATATTTCCTTCAATTCTTCCGCACCTTTAAATACCACTTCAGTCATGGGTAACATCCCTACATCTTCCTCAGTAAAGACCGAAGCAAAGAATTCATTCAGTCTCTCCGCTATCGCCTTGTCGCCTCTTAGTGCTCCTTTAACCCCTTTATCATCTAATGGACCAACTGACTCTCTCACAGGTTTTTTGCTACGAATGTACTTGAAAAGGTCTTTATTTCGCGTTTTTGCTTCCGCAGCAAGCTTCTTCTCAAATTCTCTCTTTGCCTGCCTTATCAATGCCTTGCATTTGACTTGCCAGTGCTTGTGCTGTTTCCAGGTTTCATCGTTTGGCTCTTTTTTCCATTTCCTGAAAGATGCTTTTTTGGCAACAACAGCCTCTCTGACCTCACCTTTAAACCATGCTGGCAGTTTTTTGGACTTCCTTCCACTTTTCTTAAAGCGTGGAATACAGCTGGTCTGGGCTTCCAAGATAGTATTTTTCAACAACACCCAAGCTTGATGTACGTCTTTAACCTTTGCAACTGCTCCTTTTAGTTTTTTCTTAACTGTTTTCCTCATTTTATCATAGTCTCCCTTTCGAAAGTTAAAGGGTAGTACTGTGGATTTCCTTACTATCCCTCCTCCACTAATTAAATCAAAGGTGATCATGCTATGATCACTATTGCCAAGTGGCCCCAACACCCTTATCTCTTGCACTACATCTGGTGTTCCACTAAGGACTAGGTCTAATATATAAAGTACGGACCCTTCTCTTCACTGTTTTCTGGTAGACACAAGTTGGGAGTCCCATATGTGAAGACTGAATTCCTGCTTTTTCCTGGAGATAATGTAATTACTCACCTGTAACAGGTGATCTCCGGGAACAGCAGGAATCGGTCTTCACAACCTGCCCTCTTCCCCAAGGAGTTGTAGGTTTTTTTCAGTTATGAACCTCACCGAGGAGAATCTTTGGGGAGGCGGGAAAGCATGTACGCATACACAGAGGGAGGCGCCTATTGGATGTTGGGGAATGTTCCCACGAGGGCTCCGTCAGGGGACGTCACCCATATATGAAGACTGATTCCTGCTGTTCCCGGAGATCACCTGTTACAGGTGAGTAAACTACGCTTTAGAGGTATTGAGATCAGACTTTAGCCCTAACAGAAATGCAATCCTTTAATAATTCATGGAACAAACAAAACACATCCAAACATTGCACAGTAGAAATTTAAGTAGTAAAGAAACCCAATTTCTAAGATTTTTTGTGTACTTTGCTTTCCTGGGGGCAATGCTAATGGATGAAGAATCATGAAGGCATAGAAAATCATTTATCTGGGTGGAGGATGTTTTCCCTCCTGTGTTCTTGGTATGCCCCAGAGATAGTTTACGTATGCATTGCAGTAGCATAGTAGATGATGGAAGATAAAGACCATCCATCCCATCTAGTCTTCTCTGTCATTCTGTCTGCTCTGCTAAGTTGCTAGATATAGAGCAATGGTTACCTGAAAGATGCAATGCAATGTATGCCTTCAAGTCAAGGCTGACTCCTGACAACCTAGCAGCTCCTGGGTTTTCTTGGCAGTGTGACTGGAAGTAGATTGCCAGGCCTTTCTTCTGAGGCAATGGAGAGTTAAATGATTTGCCCAAGGCCACAAGGAGTGCTAGTGGGAATCAAACCCTGGTCTCTTGGTTACCAAGCCAGTGCGCCTCCACTCCACCTGAAAGATATCTTTCTATATTTCACTCAGTCTTTTTTGTCTTCCTTGTTGTGTGACCATACTGGGTAGATGAGCATACAAGAGTCACACTTAGTTCCCTCCGGCATCCACCTTTTCAATGCCTAACTTATAAGGCTTTGCCATAATATAGTCATTAATATTGATGTGGGGTCCACCAAAGAACAGCAAGCTGCCACGTGGGCAACCAGGAACCAGTCAAGAAACGTGGCAGGGAGTTCTAAATGTGCCTTTATTGTTCCACGGATCAAGTGTGCCAAACCCGACACAGGCCGTGTTTCGTTCACCACTTCCTCAGGGGTTAAGGGCTCACTAAAAAACATTCATATACATGTTAAATAAAAACACAACAAATAAAGCAAATATGTTAATACAATGCGCATAAAAAAGTGAATAAAATACAATACACCATGAATGGGTAAAACAATAAATACATAAATAGATATAATGTGATAAACCATTGATAAAATAACTATATGGCAATAAATAATGAATAAATAACACATGAACAATATAAACCGCATCAATATAAAAACAAAATAAAACCAAAAGTACATGCACTATAAAAGCAATACATAAACTGTAAAACCAGAAAACAATAATCAATAGTAACACCAGGAGAAAAAAGGAAAGAGAGGAGGTTGTTCTTCACGGTCCTGTCGATCAGAGAGTATCGTTTTACATTTGGCTGGTTACAGTGGTATGTTTTCATTTACAAATTTTCTGTTTTTTATATTGTATCTCTAAGATGTTCCTAGATCATCTTATGTATCCCAGTCATTCACTCCTATCTCCTCAGTGTTTCTTTATCGTTTTTCTTTCCTTTTGTTTAATTGTTTATAAGTAGTTTTGTTTTTAGTTCGCCTAATTTTCATACAATGGACAATGTCCGTGGCATGTCCCTTCAGTCCTCCTCTCTTTCCTTTTTTCTCCTGGTGTTACTATTGATTATTGTTTTCTGGTTTTACAGTTTATGTATTGCTTTTATAGTGCATGTACTTTTGGTTTTATTTTGTTTTTATATTGATGCGGTTTATATTGTTCATGTGTTATTTATTCATTATTTATTGCCATATAGTTATTTTATCAATGGTTTATCACATTATATCTATTTATGTATTTATTGTTTTACCCATTCATGGTGTATTGTATTTTATTCACTTTTTTATGCGCATTGAATTAACATATTTGCTTTATTTGTTGTGTTTTTATTTAACATGTATATGAATGTTTTTTAGTGAGCCCTTAACCCCTGAGGAAGTGGTGAACAAAACACGGCCTGTGTCGGGTTTGGCACACTTGATCCGTGGAACAATAAAGGCACAATTAGAACTCCCTGCCACGTTTCTTGACTGGTTCCATTAATATTGATGTGGCCATCTCACAAAGATATGGACTCCTAGGTCCCCTGCATAGCTTGTCAGACACTTCAAATCGGATACAGAGTAATCTACTTTTTATGGAAGTAAGTCAATTTACCTACTCACACTCTTAGAAGATAGACAAGACAAATGTACCTTAAATTCATTCAAACTTTATACAGTGAAGGCAGACTATTGACTAAGAATTGTTAATGGCCATTTTAATTAGGTTGATAGACAGATAGACCTGATAGACAGACCAGATAGACCAGATTTTCCTGCTGCTCCATTGGGTTTTCAGCTCAGGACTGGATTTTGGTGCCTTGAGCCTTTATTTGCACATGGCTGGAGATTTTTACCCCTTTTTTCCTATCCTTTCCCAACTTATTTTAGTTCCTATAATTGTAGTGACAGATCTCCAGGAACAAGCAGGAATGCAGTCTTCACGTATGGGTATCATTGGTACAGGCAGAGCCTGCGCAGGAATTCTTCCCAGAGTCCAATTGGAAAGCTTTTGGAAACAATCTACTGTCCCTGCACATCTGCTTTCCCGCCTTCCCAAGTCCTTTCCTCGGTTCTTCGTTTTCCGCGGAGCCAGCAGGTTGTTTTCTTCCCATCACCGCCGAAAAATGTTATTCTTTGGTTTAAATCTGTGCTTTGCCTTTCTGTCTACGCTGGTCCCTTCCCTGATACCGGCCCTGATATTTCTTTTCTTTTCTTTTTCATTTTTTCCAGGTTTGATGGTTTCTACTGCCAAATTAGGCCTTGGCTTATTTTTCTTCAGCCACGATGGGAAAACACATAAGCGGCTTAAAAAAATGTACCAAATGCTCTGGTACAATATCAATCACCGATAAATATGGCTGGTGTTTAAAATGTTTGAGTCCAGACCATTTACCGATTGAGTGTCCTTTGGTCAGCAAATGACAAAAAGAGGCCTAAAGAACAGAGCTAGGCAGTATGGTTCTCTGTTTGCCCCACACTTAATTTCAGTGACTTCCATATCGTTGGATACCAGTTTCCTCTCTTGGTTCTCAGATCTCTTCAAAGTCCAAACATAAGACTAAGCCTAAATCATCAGCATCGAAACCCGATACCGAACCCTGAGGTAAGTCCCTTCATCGTCATCGAGATTCACCAAAAGGTGCAACCGATGCTGACCGGCCTGCCAAACAGCCCCGGTGGGAGGACCAACCCTCCAAAGCACAACAGGGGCTCCAGGATGCTCCCGAGGCCTTGACCTACTAAGATTTACTGGTTCCATGCTCTGGGATGGTGTCTCAGAGCCCCATGTATGATTCCATCCAGGCATCCACCTCCTTCCTCGACCAGTGTATCATGGCTATCGAGAGGATCTTGGCAGCACTCCTGACAGCCTCAATACCGTCTGTATAAACAGCTCTAGTGGTGCAGGTGTCAGAATCCAGCCCATGACCAATACCTCTGGGGCCAATGCTGGACCTCAAACCTACATTGGGGAACCCTCTCCTTCTGTTGCCTTCTTTGGTACCGACAGCCATTGTTGGTACCCAACAGGTTCCTGATGCCATACCGACCGATCATTGGTATTGGCATCAGACATCGACGTGAGACCGTCGATACTTTGATTTTCAGTCGGAATCAGACTCCCTCCTCCGATTCTGTGTTTTCAGACATGCATTCTCACTAATAGGATTACTTCCTACATGCTTTATATGAGCATGTGTCTCAAGGGATTTGGAGAACCTTGCACCTATTCTTCCTGATGACAAGTGTGATGCATTCCAGGCCTTAATCAGGCAAACTCAGAATACATCCAAATTTCGTACAAGAGCATCTCTCGATGCCTTTGAGTCATCCAGCAGAGCTTCAGCAGTCTGCAACGGTGCTCACAGAATGGCCTGGCTACAGGCATCTGACCTTGAGCGGTGGGTTCAAGATAAATTGGCCAATATCCCCTGCTCTGGAGAGAATCTTTTTGGAAAGGGTTGGAAAGAGAAGGCTGGAGATCTCACACTCAAATGCCTCTCAAGAAAGACCTCTGATCTCTCTAGGAGAAAGACTAATCCAAAGAAGTCTTTCTATCCTAAGAAGAAGAGATGATATCCTTCTTATCCACCTGCAGCTGCTTACCAACCTTAACAGCGGCAGCAGGACCCTCAGCAGCCCAAAAGGTCTAAGAAGCCTAAGCCATAACCAGCTGCGCAGCACTTGGGTTTTGACTCCTTCCTAGAGAGCATACCTATGCTGCCTCTGCAGGGTCCCCCATCTGCACAAATAGCAGGCAGACTCTGTTCCTATGCCTACAGGTGGCAACTTATTGCCTCCAAGCAGTGGACTCTCAACATCGTCCAAAGGGGCTATCTGCTTCATTTCAAAAACTTGCCGTCCACCCTGTAAACTCAGAGTGCTGTAGAAAGAGTTCCACCCACCCAATAGAGCAGGGGGCTTCTACTCTCCTTACTTTCTTATCCCTAAGAAGACAGGTGGGTTCAGGCCCATTCTAGATATAAGGAACCTGAACAAATTCCTCGTTTGAGAAAAATTCAAAATGATTTCCCTTGGTACGCTTCTGCCATACCTTCAGAGGAATGACTGGTTATGTTCTCTAGATATCAAGGAGGCATACTGTCCCCAGGCGCCCCTACTGGCGTAGGAAATAAGGGCGTCCGGTGACATTTAATTTATTTTAAGGAGTGGTTGAGCTGAAGGACCAGGAGGATTGTGGTCCTTGTAGTGCAGAACTCCTTATAAAGAACAGTCTACGCCAAAATGTAGGATAATAAGGCTTTATTTCCCCGGTCAACGCTTAGGTTCAATAAGACACAAAAGAAAATGAAGGTAATTCTTTCCTATAACAAAAAGGTTCCACCGTTATATAAACAGTTAAGGGTTGTAGGCTTCACAATTAACTGTTTATCTGGGTTAAGGCTTCTTTCAAATCAATAGAAATTAACATCAGGAAACAAATGGTTATCAACTTCACCATATGCAGAGTTCTCTTTTCTCTATACATCTAGCAAGGCAATCAAGCTAGCTCTTGAACAAAAGTTACATTCCATTGGTTCACTCTGAGGAATGGGAACACTGGTTTCACAATCACAGTCCATTGATTCTGGGTCACTACCTTCTTCAATGCTATGACTGTCTTCAGTATCTGTTAACTCCTCACAGGGGTTCTTCTGTTTCTCATACAACTTCCTTATCACACTATTGGGAAGTACTTTTAAAAGGTTAGCTTTACTTCTTCTAACTTTCTGAGGCTTATCTATTTCCATAAGGTTTTCATCACTTAAACTTTCCCTTATAATGAAAGGCTTTTCATACCTTGGCTTCTGTAGGCTGCCACACCCAGTACTCAGCTTGCGACGTAGCTTCTCAGGCTGACAAGCTGTTCTGTGCACTGCTCTACAATCAGAGTTACCAGGAAAACCTGACGTGGATTTCCACTCTCTGTGTTTCTTGGCAAAAGTATCACTGTAGAAGGAATCTCCTTTCCTTGAGCCTTTCTGGTTTAGCATAGGAGACTTACTTGGGCTAGGAGAGTTGCTTTCATCAGGCAAGCTGCTTCTTTGGTTTGCTTGGCTTTGGACTCTGTTCCAATACTTTTGGCCTCTCTGGACTTTATCCCTTTGAGAATACCTCTTTTGGATTCTGTCTCCTTGAGTTGGCTGCACATGGAAGCCTTCCTCTTCCAGGTTTCTCTCACTGGTCCTGCTGCCGGTCCTTCTGACCTCGCTCTTGCCACTTTCCCAGCACTTGCTCTTGCCTCCTCCTGTTTCTGTTCCAATTCCTGTTCCTCCTCCTCTCTCACTGATCATCTGGTTTCCTTTATAAAGGGAATTCTGGTTTGCACGTTCTGAGTTTGAGGACAGGTGAAACTGCTTGTTATTAGTGTGATCAATGCTAGAGCACATTGCTTCAGGTACTGTGTAATTGTTCATGCGCCCTCTGGCTGAGCTGCGCTGGAACTGCGCTCTCTGCCTTTTCTGAGTTCCATGAAAATCAGGAGTTTTTTTCAACACTGTTTCTTTTCTAGCTCCAGCCTCATGACAATACGCACATTTGCTGATGCACCCTCAACACAGACAGTATCTACGTTTTCGGTACAGCAAATCCACTACCAATACCGGGTACTCCCCTTCTGGTTAGCCTCTGTAATCTTCTTACTTGTAATCTTCTTAGTCTAGTCTCCGCTTGGTCCTGGGTTCATTTCACAGAGACAGTAGGGTAAGCAACACAAATAAGACAACCAAACAGGTATGGCTTGGATACAGGTCTTTATGTAGAAATAGGCTTATTACATAGGTACAGAACAAAGGTAGGAGATTGTTAGAAAGCTGCTTCAGTTTACTTCAATGAATCTGTGTGTGTGTGAGAGAGAGAGGCCAGCACATGTGGGTCAGAGCCTCATAGTAAGAAGAATAGGGGGAGAGAGAGAGAGAAGTGGGGGAGGGGTGAAGAGAAGTGATGGTCAGAGCCTCATGGCAAGGTGTGTCCGATGAATAGAGGAAGAGAGAGAGGGGGAGGGGTGAAGAGAATTGATTATCAGAGCCTCCTGTCCTTCATGTCCGATGAATAGTGGAAGAGAGAGGGCAAGAGGAAGTGTTTCTGTCCTTTATAGTGAATTCTCTAGCACCTCCCTTTGAGGTCTGCTATTGTTTCTAGCCACTCCCTTTGAGGTCTGCTATTCTTGATTTAGCAGGGAGGGGCTGCAGACCATTCTCAACAGGCCCTGAGACTGACATCAACAGGGGGTCAGAGTTAATCTCATCTTGTAAACTGACCTATTACCTTTGGAGACTGAAATCACCAGAGTAACACAGCTGCATGAAATCCAAGGTCTGGGGAAAAAGCCATGACTCCTATGTCATGTATGCTGACAGCCTCCACACCCTGAGTATTCATAAAATGCATGGCAGTGGTTGCTGCCTACCTTCGCACTTTGGGAATCATCTTCTTCTACATAGACGACTGGCTGATGGGGGAAGAATCCCCACAAGAGGTGAAACTGTCTCTTCATTGCACCATCACTGTGCTCCAAGATCTGGGATTCATCCTTTCTCCAGAACCAAGCAGGAAGTCAGTCCTCACATATGGGTGACGTCGGCGCCGACAGAGCCCTCGTGCGGAGCATTTCCCCAGCTTTCAAAGAAAGCCTTTGGGAATTGCAGCGCGCATGCGCGGTCCCCTTCCCGCCCAAGGGTGCCAACTTGCTCAGTCTTCTTTTTTCCGCAGAGCCCGACGGACGTAGTTTGTTTTTCGCCGAGGAAAAAGTTGATTTCCCTGTTTTTGTTGTTCTCCTTCGGTTCGACGCCGGATCCTTTTCCCGCCTGGGCCCGATATGCCGGTATCGAGCCCACTCTCTCTTTTTCGGTTTTTGTCCTTCGTGACTAGCGTTCGCGCCATTTTTTCTTTTTCACTGGCAGCCCTGTCTTTTGACCTCGCAGGGGCCCTTTTTCCCCTGATGGCTGCCAGCGGATTTAAAAAGTATGATCGGTGTAAGAAACTTATGTCTCTTACCGACACATATTTATTTATTTATTTATTTAGCTGTATTTATATCCCGCTTTTCACCGGGTCAAAGCGGTCAACTGGGAGATAAATTTAACACGAGGGGATATGACACACATACGCTAATACTTACAGGGAACATGGGCAATGGAGGGTTAAGTGGCTTGCCCAAGACCACAAGGAGTGCCTATAGGACTAGAAATCCCAGTCCCTCCGGCCTGAGATTGCTATCCCCAGGTTGGACTTGAACCCCCGGCCCTCCGGCCCGAAGTACCTTGTCCTAACCACTAGGCCACTCCTCCCACATATGACTGCTGCCTCCACTGCCTCGGACCCGACCATGACCCGATGATCTGTGGTCCATGTGGCAAAATGTCCTCGAAGGCATTGAGGAGTCGGCAGCATCAGAAGGATAGGATCTTCTCTGACTCCGCGTCCGGACGGGCCCGGACCTCGTCAGAGGCCTTGACGTCTCGGGACTCCGGCCCCGAGCAGTGTCGGGGTTCCTCTTAGCGGGGGTCTCCTTCGCGGAAACAGCGCAGGAAGAAGAAACCCGCGAGGGCGGCGTCGGTGGACGCTCCTGGTTTCTCGAGAGCCAGGTCGCATAGCCCTGATAGCAGTCCCGGGTCTTCGGAGTCAGAGAGGCCTGCCAAGCAACCTCGTATCGAGATGGAGTCTCCTGGACACGTGAGTGCTGTAGTCCTCGTGGACTCTCCTCCAGGGGAGCCGACGTCGGGCCGACGCCGTCGGGGCCCGAGTCGGGGGCTGCTGGGTCTCCTGAGCTCGGACTCAGGTTGACGGCCTTGGAGAGCAGCCTTTCTGCCTTCATGGAACAGCAGCGGCATTGATCGCCGGTCTCACCGGTGCATCTGCCCCGACCACCGGGACATCGACGTCCAAGTCGACCCCGGAGGCCGAGCCGATCCTCGAGTCCATGCGGGCTCGAGTCGATCCTTGGCCACGGTCTCCCTCGGCCTCCCATTCGGGACCGAGGTCGTCGATGCCGGTACCCTCGGCGTCGGGGCTGATGGCATCGGTGCCCGCCCGACCAGAGCCGCTCGATACCTCCTCCGAGGAGTCGGGCTGGGAGACGGAGGACGAAGAGTCACCCGACACCTATCGGACTCTGTGTGTCCCATCGGACTCGCCGGAGTCCGAACCTCGGAGACGATCCCCACCGGAGGATACCCGGTTCTCGGACTTAGGCCTTGGCCTTCCCCACTGATCCCGAGGAGGAGCCTCGAGCCGAGGAGCTCGAGGCCCTCCAGTATGACTCTCTCCCGAAGGAGGCCTTTACTGTACCGGATCCTCCGATGCTGGAGCTGCTGCTCTTCTGCATTTGGGAGACCCCGGCCTCGACGCTGGTGTTAAGCAAGCGGGTCGATTCCATCTATTGAGTCCGCAAGAGCCCCGGGTTCCAAAAGGCACAATTACCGCACCACTCCATGGTTGTGGAATCGGCCATGCATCGACTGAAAAGTCAGAAGATGCACTCCTCGGTGCCTCCCGGCCGGGAGGCCTGGAACCTGGATGCCCTCGGTAAGAAGTGCTTCCAGGGCTCTATGCTTGCTTGCCGTGTCCAGACATACCAGCTCTACATGGGCATGTATCTCCGAGACCTGGCAAAGGAGATTGCCGGGTTCTCTGCTGGTCTCTCTGAGGAACCTTTGCAGAGGTTCCAGGCCTTGTCCACTGGTATTCGAGAGTGCTCGAAGTTTATCTCTCGAGCAGCCTACGATGGCTTTGAGGCTTCGGCCCGAGTGGCCGGGGCCGGCATCAGTGCCCGCCGACAGGCTTGGCTACAGTCATCCGATCTCGAGCCATGGGTACAGGACAAGTTGGTCGATGTCCCCTGCCGAGGTGAAAACCTCTTTGGCAAGCCCATGGCTGAAAAGGCTGCAGAACTCGAGACCGAGACTCTGACCCAGACTAGGCTGTCAAGAAAAACCTCTGCCCCTTCTCAGAAAAAGAAGGGCTCGGGAAAAAAGACCTTTTACCCGAGGAAGTCATCTGCCTATAAACAGTACCCTCATTATCAGGCCTCTGCAGCAGGCCAAGGGGCAGGGTCATGGGCCCCGTAGGCAGAAGGCCACCAAGCCACCAACACCGGCCCCTGCTCAGCAGGGTGGGGGTTTTGACTCAGAAAGCATAGCCTCTTCTCCTCAGCTGGCTCACATCAGCACAGGAGGCCGGCTGGCCCACTTTGCCCACAGGTGGTCAGCCGTCACATCAGATACCTGGGTGCTCCATATAGTCCAAAAGAGATATCTTCTCCATTTTCACCAGGTACCTCCCTCCTATTTTCCAGGGGAGCCTCCAAGACTCCCTCTGCACAGGGACCTACTCCTTCAGGAGTTAGCAAGTCTGCTAAAGGAACAGGCTGTGGAACCGGTGCCCCACCACCTGAGAGGTCACGGCTTTTATTCCAGGTACTTTCTGGTACCAAAAAGAACAGGAGGCCTCAGACCCATCCTAGACTTACGCAACCTCAACAAGTTCCTGGAGAGGGAAAAGTTCAAGATGCTTATCCTTGGAATCCTGCTGCCCTACCTCCAGCAGGGAGATTGGCTATGCTCCTTGGATCTAAAGGATGCTTATACTCACATCCTTATTCATCCAGACCACAGACAATATCTCAGATTTGTTGTGGTGGGAAACCACTACCAGTACAGAGTACTACCTTTTGGCCTGACCTCCGCCCCCAGGGTGTTCACCAAGTGCCTGGCGGTGGTGGCGGCCTACCTGAGGCTTCAGGGTCTTTTTGTGTTTCCATACCTGGACGACTGGCTTATAAGGGGCCAGTCTTCCCAGGAGGCCAGTCAAGCCACCCTTCGCACTGTGGCTCTGCTTCAGCACATGGGGTTCGTCATAAACTTCGCAAAGTCCACTTTGCTCCCGTCCCAGAACTTAGAATTCATAGGAGCAAGGCTGGACACTCTTCAGGCGAAGGCTTTTCTGCCAGTGGACAGAGCCCACTGGTTGATGGATCTAGCCAGGCAGTTCCACAGCAATTCCCTGGTCTCCGCCATGCAATTCCTGAGACTTCTCGGCCATATGGCTTCCACGGTTCATGTAACCCCCAATGCCCGCCTGCACATGCGGCCTGCTCAGTGGAGCCTTTGAACTCAGTGGCATCAGGCCACAGGGGGCCTTGCAGACTCAGTAAGAATATCCGCCCTGCTCGTCTCCTCTCTGCAATGGTGGCTTCATCTTCCGAATCTGCTACTCGGAGTGGTTTTTCAATCCTCTCCGCATTCTCAAGTGCTGACGACAGATGCTTCTCTTCTAGGTTGGGGAGCACATTGCCAAGGGGCATGTACTCAGGGTCTCTGGACCCCTTGGGAGGCTGCTCAGCAGATAAACTTCCTGGAGCTACGGGCGATACGTCTAGCTCTGAGAGCCTTCTCCCACCTCACCTCTCACCAGTCTGTGCTGGTCCAGACGGGCAATCAAGTTGCCATGTTCTACGTGAACAAACAAGGGGGCACAGGCTCCTTCCTTCTCTGTCAGGAGGCACAGCGGCTGTGCTTTTGGGCCGTCAATCACGGAATCCTCCTCAAGGCTGTCTACCTCCCAGGTCAAGAAAATTACCTGGCGGACAGACTGAGCAGGATCCTGCAACCACACGAATGGAGGTTGAATCCATTGGTGGTTCAGCAGATCTTTCTAAGGTGGGGCCTCCCCACCATGGATCTTTTCGCCAGTCCTCTGAACCGGCAACTCCCGAGATTCTGTTCCAGACAACCGCATCCTCTCAGAGTAGCAGCAGATGCGTTTCTGATCCCGTGGTCCACAGGCCTACTGTATGCGTTTCCTCCCACGCCACTAGTGTCCAGAACACTTTTCAAAGTCCTCAAGGACAGGGCCTCCATGATTCTGATAGCCCCCAGGTGGCCGAGGCAATCGTGGTTTCCACTCCTGCTCCAACTGGCGGTGGACACTCCTCTTCCTCTGGGGATTCAACACGATCTCCTGTCTCAGGAACAGGGATCTCTCTTGCACCCCAACCTCCAGTCCCTTCATCTGATGGCCTGGCTGCTGAAAGGGTAGTCCTAGCTCCCCTACTACTGCCTCGAGAGGTGGAAGACGTAGTCTTGGCCTCTAGACGGCAATCCACCAGGAAATCCTACGCTCTTAAGTGGCGTAGATTCTCCGCATGGTGTGCTCAGCACAGCGAGAATCCCTTCTCGTGCTTGGTAGCGGTAGTATTGCAATATTTGCTTTACCTCTCTAATCTAGGCCTTAAGTCCAGTTCTGTCAGGGTTCACCTCAGTGCTCTCTCGGCGCACCACTCGCCAGTGGACGGAAGGCCTCTTTTCAACCACCCTTTGGTGGCTCATTTTCTCAGAGGCCTCCTCCTGCTTAAGCCTCCTTTACGTCCACCAGCCTTTGAGTGGGATCTGAATGTGGTCTTACAGCAGATTACTTGTCCGCCATTTGAACCTATGGTTACCTGCCCTCTCCGTTTTCTCTCCTGGAAAACCTTATTTCTGGTAGCTCTTACCTCTGCTAGGCGAGTAAGTGAACTTCAGGCACCTAGTGTCTGATCCCCCTTACACTAGGTTCTACAGGAATAGGGTAGTCTTATGGACTCACCCGAAGTTTCTTCCTAAGGTTGTCTCCCCTTTTCACCTCAATCAGGAGGTGGTTCTTCTGACCTTCTTTCCCAGGCCGCATGCCAACCGGGCTGAGATGGTCCTGCATACCCTGAACTGTAGGAGGGCGTTATCCTTCTACCTTGACCGTACGCGGGAGCATCGGAGGGCTGTTGAGTTCTTCGTTTCTTTTGACCCCAATAAGTTGGGGTTACCTATCTCCAAGCGTACTTTGTCCATATGGGTCGCTGACTGTATCGCCTGGGCTTATGGGGCAGCCGGCCTCTCGTTGGAGGGTCGAGTCACCGCTCATCGTGTCAGGGCGAAGGCTGCATCAGTGGCTCATCTCCGGTCTGTTCCGTTGGCAGATATCTGCCGGGCCGCTACTTGGTCTTCAAGCCAGACTTTTGCAGCCCATTGCTGCCTTGAGATGGAGTCCCGCAGGGACAGTGCTTTCGGACAGGCGATACTCCATAATCTCTTTGGGGTTTAGGCAACTCCTACCCTCCGGCCCTGGTGTTGGGCTACCGGTCGGGGGCGTTCTCAGAGAAGATTCCTTCCTTACGTATTGATGAGCTAGAGGGAGCTCATTTTTTCGGCTTGAGGTCTCTGGTAGCCTTAAGCTGGGGAGTCCCATATGTGAGGACTGACTTCCTGCTTGGTCCTGGAGAAAGAGTAGTTACTCACCTGTAACAGGTGTTCTCCAGGAGCAGCAGGAATCAGTCCTCACGACCCTCCCTCCTCCCCTTGGAGTTGCAGTCATATGATTTATTTTTGCTAATTTTTTGCTGTCTTTTAGCTATGTCATCAGACTGAGCAAGATGGCACCCTTGGGCGGGAAGGGGACCGCGCATGCGTGCTGCAATTCCCAAAGGCTTTCTTTGAAAGCTGGGGAAATGCTCCGCACGAGGGCTCCTTCGGTGCCGACGTCACCCATATGTGAGGACTGATTCCTGCTCCTCCTGGAGAACACCTGTTACAGGTGAGTAACTACTCTAAACGTCAAAAAATTGCACCTGATCCCATCCCAGCAGCTCAAATTCATCGGAGCACTTCTGGACACTCATCAGGCCTGAGCTTTTCTTCCACAAGATCACTCTTCCCACCTCATCAAGCTAGCCAACAGCATTAGGGGTCACAGTACCATGACAGCTCGAGATATGCTGCACCTTCTGGGCATATGGCCTCCATAGTCCATGTTGTATCCAATGCCTGCCTGTACATGCGGCAAGCCCTATGGACTCTGTTGTCTCAATGGACCCAAGCAACCGGGCAGCTCTCAGACAACATCTGCGTCACCCCTCCACTTGTCAACTCCCTTCAGTGGTGGTTCTCCCCTCGAAACCTACTTGGAGGGTTACCTTTTCAGATGCCTCCACCTCAATGCACCCTAATAACAGATGCTTCTAAACCCTGTGGGAAGCACATTTAGACAGTCTCGCCACACAGGGGCAGCGGACACCATAGCAATCTCAGTTGCAGATCAATCTCCTGGAGCTACATGCTCTCACGAATGCCCTTTGGGGTTTTCAACCTCAACTTTTGGGCAAACAGGTCTTAGTCCGAACAGACAACCAGGTGGCCATATTCTTTGTGAACAAGCAGGGGGGAATGGGTTCCTTTCCCCTCTGCCAGGAAGCCCTTCATCTCTGGTTCTTCTCCATTGCACACTGCATCCATCTCAGGGCGGTATACCTCCCGAGTGAACTCGATCTCCTTTCATTCAAACTCAGCTGTATCTTACGTCCACACAAGTGGACTTTAAATCGGGAAGTGGCATCTTGGATCTTCCACATGTGGGAGACTCTCAGAATAGATCTGTTCACTACCCAGGAGAATGAACAACTTCCACTGTTTTGCTCGAGTCTTTCTTCCCGGCACAGCCAGGCAACGGATACCTTCCTTCTCCATTGGGGAAAGGGCCTACTTTATGCATTCCCACCCATCCCCTTAATATCCAAGACCCTGTTCAAGCTGCAGGCCAACAGGGGCTCCATGATCCTAACAGCCCCTTACTGGCCCTGTAAGCCATGGTTTCCTCTGCTGATTCGTCTGGGGTAGATGTCACCTCTCAGCCTGGGACAAGCACCCATCCTCCTCTTTCAGGATCATGGAATGGTTCTGCATTCCAATCCACATAAACATAAACAAACCCTCTATCTCACGGCGTGGCTGCTGAAAGCATAATCTCGACCTTCCACAACAGGTCAAGGACATCCTACTTGCATCACACAAGCCATCTACCAGACGTTCTTGTGCCTTCAAATGGCAAAGGTTCACTCTCTGGTGTACCCCGAAACATACTGACCACTCTGCCTGCCCGGTGGAATTCTTTTTACAATATCTCCTCCATTTGTCCTCGGCAGGTCTCAAGACTAACTCAGTCAAAGTTCATCTGAGTGCCATCTCAGCCTATCATAGGCTGATGGACAGGTATCCTATTTCTTCGCACCCCTTGGTGCAATGATTTATACGGGGGTCTCCTGCTGTCCAAGCCATTGATCAAACCACCACCGGTGGCCTGGGACCTCAACGTGGTCCTAGCACAACTTTTAAAGCCTCCTTTTGAGCCTTTAGCCACCACTTCTTTAAAATTCTTGTCTTGGAAGGTGATCTTCTTCATTGCCTTCACCTCAGCTCATTGCATCAGTGAACTGCAGGTTTTACTTCTGATCCTGCGTACATCAGGTTCCACCATGACAAGGTGGTTCTCCGTACTCATCCCCACTTCCTTCTGAAGGTGGTCTCACCCTTCCACCTCCACCAGTTGGTGATATTACCGGTCTTCTTCCCCAGACTGCATGCCTTTAGGGCTGAAGCAGCACTACACACTTTAGATTGCAAGTGCGCACCGGCTTCTACTTGGACAGAACCAAGAATCACAAGAAATCCTCTCAATTATTCATTTCCTTTGATCCAAGTCACCTTGGACTGCCAGTTACGAAGTGCACCCTATCCAATTGGATTGCAGATTGGATTTCTTTTGCCTACGCTCAAGCAGGACTCTCCCTTGAGGGTCACTTCTCGGCTCACAACGTACGAGCCATGGCAACCCCAGTTGCCAACCACCTTTTCCTCTCTGTGTGATGAAATCTGTTGAGGAGCTACCTGGTCCTCCATCCATACCTTTGCTGCACACTACTGCCTAGACAGGGACTCCTGTTGGGATGCTGTCTTTTGCCAGGCTGCCCTCCAGCAGCTTTTTCAGACTTAACTGCAACTCCTACCTTCTGTCCCAGACTTTTCCTGGCACCAGACTTTCCTGGCGCTGGTCTTGCCAAATGGAGTGGAATCCAATGGGGCAATTTTGTATCTATACCTTATTGGCTGTGTCCTTTAGCTTCGTGGATACCACTGCTTCCAGCTGTAGTCTGGTAACTCGGAGCTAGTGAGTCCCATATGCAAAGATGGCATTCCTGTTTGTTCCTGGAGATAGCATTGTTATTCACCTGTAACAGGGAATCTCTGGGAACAACAGGAATCAGTCTTCACAACCCACCCTCCTTCCCTAGGAGTTGTAGGGTATTCAGTTTTTATCTGGGAACAAGCAGGAAGTCAGCCCTCACATAGGGTGACATCAGCGCCGAAGGAGCCTGCGCGGTAATCTCTCCCAGCTTTCAAAGAAAGCCTTTGGGAGATACAGCACACATGCATGGTCCCCTTCCCATCTCTGAGTGTCAACTTGCCTCGGTCTCTTTTATTCCGCAGAACCCATCGGACGTGTGTCTGTTCCCCCTGGAAAAAGTTGGTAGTTTGTCTTAATTTTTTTGCGTTCTCCAGTTGCGTATCAGTCCCTTCTCAACCCTGAGTCCGCTTGACTCGGCATCACATTCTCGGGTTCTTTTTTCCTTTTTCTAAACTTTTGTCTGATGCGTTTTCACGCCTTTTTCCTGGCTAGGCCAAGTGAGTTCGACCTCGCGGGGGTTGTTTTTCCCGCCATGGCTTAGGTCAGTGGCTTCAGGCCGTGCAACCACTGCACATACATGTCGTGCATGGACCCACATGACACCTGCCTTCGATACCTCAGGCTGGATCATGTTCCCTGTAAGCAGATGACTCCTAAGGCCCTGAAGAGCCGTCAGCAGCAGAATGAGTCTATCATCCACAAAGTTGTCTCAACCCCGGAGTCGTCTGCGAGGCCTCGCTCCTCCTCCAGGACCTCAGACCCTCACGAGGACTAAGCAGCCTTGGAGCCCCGAGATCAAGGAGCTTCACCGATGAGGGCCGCCAGAGGAGCCGGAAACCCTCGAAGACTGTGTCGGGTGATGAGTTTGGGAAAGTTGGTAAATCCTATTGACCGGGATAGTCCTTCCAAGCTGCCTCAACAGGTACCGTCGACATCGTGGGATCGGCCTCGGAGCCCCGAGGCCATTCTCATTGAGGACTCCCCCCCTCAGTGGCGCTGGGCCCGAAGTGCTCTGTGCCTGCACAGAAGGCTGTGGAGCCATCTGGTCTTGAGGCCAGGATAAGGGCCCTGGAGCAAAGTTTGCCCAACAGCGGACTCTGATACCCAGTTCCTCCAGATCATCATTCCCAACCACAGGCCCTTCCACGTCTAGGGACTCCTCGGAGGTCAAGCGACCCCAAGACCTGGGGAACCCTTGATTCCTCCACTGCCTCAAAATTGGACTGGAAGACTGAGGACTATGAGTCCCTGGACACCTGCTGCCATTGGGACATACCTTCGGACCCGTCTCCTGGAGACGTGGCACCAATCCCCTCCCGTGGACATGGCCTTCCTTGACTTTGCGAGGGATATGGTGAAGGCCCTCACTTTCAGCACCAAATTGGAGGAGGATCCTCGCATAGAGGACCTAGAGATCTTCCATTTCGAGGCTCCTATGAAAGAGGCATTCACGGTGCCAGTTTCTCCCATCCTGAAATGGCTGCTTCTCTGCATGTGGGAGACACCCTCCTTGGTGCCCATAGTAAGCAGGTGGCTGGACTCAATGTACTGGATCCGCCAGAGCCCTGGCTTCCAAAAAGCCCAACTGCCTCATAACTCTATGGTGGTGGAGTTGGCCATGTGTAGACTAAAGAGCCAGAAGATGCACTCCTCAGTATCCCAGGGTAGGGAGGCCTGTGCCATGGATGCCATAGGGACAAAGTGCTTCCAGGATTCAATGCTTATCAGTCGGATCCAGGCCTATGAGCTGTACATGGGCATGTACCTGCAGGACCAGGTGAAGGAGCTCGCTGGGTTCTCAGCTGATCTCTCAGAGGAACCCCTCCAGCAGTTCCGGTCCCTGGCCTCTGCAGTCAGTGCTCCAAGTGTATTACTTGGGCAGCCTATGACGGCTTTGAGTTGGCATCTAGAGTAGCTTCAGCGGGCATTAGTGCCCAACGCCATGCCTGACTACAGTTGTGCGACCTGGAGCAATTGGTATAGAACAAGCTAGTCGATGTCCCCTGCCAGGGAGAGAACCTCTTTAGCAAACCCATGATGGATAAGGCTGCTGAGTTGGAGTCTGAGTACCTGACAAGGACCAGGCTCTCCAAGAAAACTGCTGACCCTTCCTAGAGGAAGTCTTCAGGCAGAAAGCCCTCATACCTGAAGAAGAGGAAGGCTTATGGAAAATACCCCCAGTACTCGGCTTTCCCAGCTCCCCAATAGGGTCAGCAGGCCAAGGGATGGGGCATGGCCCGCATAGGCCTAAGGCCCCCAAGGCCCAGATCGTACCCCTGGTAGAACCTGGAGGGGGTTTTTGACTCCAGGAGGCACAGCCCTGGAGCACATGGGTAATCATTTGGTACATTATGCCCACAGGTAGCCGGCCATTACCACCAATGCATGGGCACTCCAGGTTGTCAGGGAAGGTTATCTCTTCCACCTCTAACAGATGCCCCCACCATTCTTCTCTGGTGAGCCATCCAGGACTCCCCTTCACCGGGCTGTGCTTCAACAGGTAAGCCAGGAAGTGGAACCCATCCCTGTCCACCTCAGGGGCAGGGGGTTCTACTCCCACTATTTCCTGGTTCCCAAAAGGACCAGAGGCTTTCTTTCCATCCTAGACCTGCAGGACCTTAATAGGTTCCTGGTGAGGGAGAAGTTCAAGATGCTCTCCCTTAGAACATTGATGCCATACTTATAGCAGAGAGACTGGCTATGCTTCTTGGACTTAAAGGATGTGTACACGCACATTCTCATCCACTCCCTCCACAGGCAGTACCTTCGCTTTGTGGCAGGAGGAGATCATTACGAGTACAGAGTGCTCCCCCTCGGGCTGGCTGCTACTCCACAGGTGTTCACCAAGTACCTGGCGGTAGTCACAGCCCACCTCTGGCTCCAGGGGGTCTTTGTCTTCCCCTATTTGGATAACTGATTGATAAAGGGAAGCACCGTCGCCGAAGCACAACAGGCGACGGGCCACGTTATCCTTGTCCTAGAGCACATGGAGTTCGTGATCAAGTACCCAAAGTCTCATCTCCAACCAATCCTCAACCTGGAGTTCATAGGGACACAGCTGGACAGCGTCCAGACCAGAGCTTTTCTTCAATGAGACGGGCCCCTGCGTCTCTAGGCACTCGCATCCATCACCATTGCTTGGCATCTGCCCAACACATGCTCTGCCTAGTGGGACACGTGGCATCAATGGTGCACGTCACCCCGGATGCCCGCCTGCGGATGCGGGCAGCCCAGTGGGCACTCTGCTGTCAGTGGTCCTAGGCCATGGAGCACCTGTGAGACAGGGTGACCGTCACCATTCCCCTGGCCGACTCTCAGCTGTTGGTTGCATCTCATAGCTGGGATGCCTTTCCTGATTCCCACACCACAGAGGATCCTCACAACAGATACCTCCAAACTGGGGCGAGGAGCCCATTGTGGCGACATCTGCACTCAGGACACTTGGTCGCCAGCAGAGATCATCCAGCAAATCAACCTCCTGGAGCTCCAGGCTGTGGCCTTAGCCTTCCGGGCTTTTCATCACCACCTGTGGGACCAAGTGGTACTAGTCCAGATGGCAGTGTTCTACATAAACAAGCAAAGAGGCATGGGGTCGTCCCTCCTTTGCTAGGAAGCAGAGAGCATCTGCACTTATGCTAGCAGCAACGGGATGCTCCTGCGGGCAGTATACCTTCTGGGTCAGGACAGTGCCCTGGCGGACCGGCACAGCCAGGTTCTCTAGCTGCACGAGTGAAGACTATTCCGGCACAGCCGGGTTCTCTAGCCACACGAGTTGCCCACCGGCTATTCCAGTGCTGGGGACTTTCACGAATGGATCTCTTTGACAGCCCAGCCAGTGCCCAGCTGCCTCGCTTCTGTTCCAGTCAGCTGCACTCCACCAGGGTGGCAAAGGATGCCTTTCTGATCTCATGGGCGAAGGGCCTCCTTTATGCCTTCCCGCCCATGCCTTTGATCACCAAGACCTTCTTCAAGTTCCAGCGCAACAGGGCCACAGTGATCTCAATAGCTCCATGGTGGGCCAGACAGCTATGGTTTCTGCTGCTTCTCTGCTTGTCCATGGCAACCCCAGTTCCCCTGGGGTGCGATCCAGGCCTTCTCCTGCTCCATGCAGCTGGTGCTGCAGTATCTGCTTCACCTGTCTCAGGCAGACTTGAAGTCTAACTCAGGGTGCACCTTAGCGAGCTGGTGACACACCACCATCTAATCGAGGGCAAACTCCTCTCCACTCAACCACTGGTGGCTTGCTTTCTGAAGGGTCATCTCCTTTTGAAGCCTCCCTTCCACTGTCCGGTGGTGGAATGGGACTTGAATGAAGTTATCTCAAAGCTTACCATGCCACCTTTTGAGCCTCTTGGCTCCTGCCATCTTAAGTATCTCTCTTAGAAGGTGGTGTTCCTCATGGCGCTTACTACTTCTCGCTGAGTCAGCAAGCTTCAGGCATTGATGGCGGACCCACCATACACCAGGTTCTATAAGAACAGGATCATGCTTCACACACACCCCATGTTCCTGCCCCAGGTGATGTCTCCGTTCCTGCCCCAGGTGGTGTCTCCATTCCACCTTATCCAGCTGGTGGTTCCTCCCACCTTCTTTTCGCGGCCCTACACCAGTAGGATGGAGACTGTTCTCCACACACTGACTGTAAGCGGGCACTCTTCTTCCACCTGCAGCACACCCAGGACCACTGCCAAGCTTCTCAGCTCTTTGTCTCCTTTGACCCAAGTTGGTTAGGGTGGGGGCGTCTAAATGCGCCCTGTCCACCTGAGTGGTGGTCTGCATCGCCTTCATCTATGAGCAAGCCGGTCTCTCTCTGGAGCATCTTGTCACAGCAAACGTATGCGTCGTTCCATTGTCGGAAATCTGCTGGGCCACCACCTGGTCCTCAGTCCATACCTTCACAGCTCATTACTGTCGGAGAGGGAGTCCCACTGGGACAGTGCCTTCAGCCAGACAGTACTCCGTCATCTGTTTGGGGTGTAGGCAACTCCTGCACTCTGGCCCTTGCTGTGTTCTGGCTACCGGTGAACTGGTTCCATGCTGGAAACTTGGGTCGTTCATGAGTCTGTTGTCTTCTGACTCATTTGCTGCTGCGTATGGCTCACCTTTTTCCTGGTCACCAGTGGTTTTTTGCTGTTTTTTTGGTAGCTAATAGCTGTGGAGTCCCATAAGTGAGGACTGCTTGTTCCCAGAGAAAGCGTAGTTATTCACCTGTAACAGGTGATCTCCAGGAACAAGCAGGAATGAGTCTTCACATATGGGTACGTCGGTACCAACGGAGCCTGCACGGGAATGCTCCCCAGCATCCAATCAGAAAGCTTTTGGGAGCATCCCACAGCGCCTGCGTGCTGCCATCCCGCCTTTCCAACTGTCTCTCCTCAGTTGTTCTTTTTCCGCGGAGCCAGCAGGTCATGTTCCTGTCACCGCAGAAGAATTTCCTTATTTTTTCTTTATTTCTTTTCTGTACGCGTCTGCCTTCCTCGACGCTATACCGGTACCACTGGTTCTTATTCTTTTCTTAAAAAAAAAAAAAAAAAAAGACCACCTATTTTTTCTTCAGGTATACTTCAGTTTGGGCCTTAGGCCCAAAACCTTTTTCCTTAAATATGGAAAAACCTGCCTCAGGTTTTAAGAAGTGCACAAAATGTGGCGGTACTATATCAGTCACCAACACCCATGACTGGTGTCTCAAATGTTTAGGCCCTGACCATTCCATTAAAGATTGTGTGTCCTGTTCCATGATGTCTAAGAGAGGTCGACAGAACCGAGCTGCCAAGCTCAGTACCCTGTTTCCCTCTGATGCGGCTTCGGTGGCATCGACGTCTTCCAGGGCTGCTTCTTCCTCACATGGATCTCAGGTAACTAAACATAAATCCAGCCGGTCCTCGAAGGGCAAATCTCCTTCTAAGCATCGAGATGCCTCTGGCCTTGCACTCGAGGATTCTGCACCGGCAAAATTACCCCGGCGAGAGTCTTCGGCTTCTAAAGCATCATCATCGGGGTTCCAGGACGATCTAGATGGCGTGGCCTCAACAGATCTCCTGGTGCCATGCTCCGGGGTACCGGTGGCCTCCACCTGTACCGACTAACAGGCATTGGCAGCGTCGATAGATCAAAGGATTCTGTCCATGGAACGCAGTCTGGCGGCTTTCGTTGTGGCATCGACGCCCGTGGTATCGCAACAGACTGCTCCGCAGGTACTGGCTCCGGTATCACCATCGGTACCGATTCCGGTACCGGTGGCATCGACATCGGCATCGGTGTCAGCCATGCCGGTACCCTGCCCTCTGCAGCCTTACGGTACCGATACCCCGGTACCAATGAGTCCCGATACTGACCCCGGTCGGTATGGTATCGGGCTTTGCAAGAGCATCCCGACAGACGATACTTCGATTCCTCTGACTCTGAGGATTCTGAAGAGTCTGTCGATGCAGTGATGCTTCTTCCACAGGAGGAGTCCTCTCCTAAACGAAGGATGTCTCCTCCAGAGGACTTGTCTTTTCAAGACTTTATCAGAGAGGTGGCTCGGGGTCTCATTATTACAGTAGCCCCAGAGTCAGAGCCTAGAGCTAAGGAGTTAGATATTGTAACACGCTAGTACCCCACAGCCTGGGCATGCAGAGTTAAGCGGCCTGATCCCTTCTTTAGATAGTATAACAGAGCTTGGGGGAAGCACTGCCTCCTGGGAGTTTTAGTATTTACTATCCAAATAAAAGAGAGTAGTTGAGCACGAATGGTTTCAGGCAAATAAACAGGATTTTAATTCCCCTCCGAGCGGCTTTACATACAGGAAATGAAGAACAAATTGCTATACATCTTCTGGCGGGAAACAATATAAGCACTGAACAAAAATAGCTTCTTATATCAGCATCACATACGTTTCACAGTAATCCAACTTAAACAAGCATTTCTCTGCTCAAAACCTTTTGTGCTTTTCTTCCAGCTGCCTCATGCAGCTCTCTGAACAGCTTAATATTAGCACACAGGTATTATATTATCAGAAACAGATAATGTACAGTCCGTTTCTTCCACTGGCATGTATTCTACAGCTAGTTCTGTCTCCATTGCTTCATAATGGCTATCAGCTGGGAATGTTTGGAACTGGCTACACGGTGTTTCCAAGCACACACCTAGTTCCTCAGCCCGAGGCTTTTCCCTGCAGCCTTCTGCTAGATACGGTTGAGAATTACCACAGTATTTACTATGAGGAGAGCCCCACCCTTCTGGGCTAACACAAGACCACTTCTTAAAAACAGTTTTGTCTTTGAACCAATCACTCAGCCTACCTTTTGGCTTTCCTACAGGAGATTCTCTCTGCACTTCAGGGTCAGCTAGAGATCCAAACCTTGGAGTTTGTGAGTGCTCCCAAGTCAGCCTTCTTGGTAATCTTTCCCTTTGGCTGCCTTTCAGACACGGCACTAAACCTGGGCTGTTTCTACCTGGCTTCTTGGCACTGGTTCTCCACTTGTTCCTCTTGCTGGTTTCCCTCTCTGAATTAAACCTCAGAGAATCTTCTATTACACAGGTACACTAAAAAAATTTTTTTTTAAACTGCCTCTAATGTTTCGATTGATTTTTACGTTTTTTGGTGCGCTGAATCCAAATCTGGTAACCAATTTGCTCCATCACGTACAGATTTTTTGCTACATTGGGTTAGCAGTTTGAGGTGAACGTTTCAGATTGAGTGCGATCGAGATAAAAGTTTCTTGGATGAATTCTTTATACTAATTGTTTAGTAGTTATTCAAATAAGAATAAAGAAAATTGTAACAAGGCAGCACATAAGAATAGAGTAATGTCAACAAAACACACTGTGATGGTAGCAAAATTGTCTGCACTTAAAACAGCCACATACATGTGCACAAACATTGAGCATATAAGAGCGAGGTTAGACACAAAGCAAAGCAAAGAAATGTGCAAAAAATGTTGTACAGGTATGTATGTAAGAATAGAAAACGCAAACCGCACCATTGCAATACATGAAGACAAACACCCGATGGTGTGAAAATAAAATTCTAATAAATGAGATCCGACACTGTGGTAATAACTAGCAAATTTTTATTTCAAAGTTTAGTAAAAACACGATATTTGTCAACACAGTTTAGATTTTAAAGTCATTCTTGGGTCAATCAATCTCCTGGTGGGCCCGTTTCTTCTTCCCCCGAATGCTTCTCTTGGTGCGCTGCTTGGCGTATTTTTCATCTGGGGTTTCCCGCAGCAGCAACCAGCAGAAATCAGCCATCATAGTGGTGTTCCATCTTCCTTGGTACCTTCTCTCTGCGTCCTTGATGTCCTGGTGAAACCTTTCACCTTGTTCTTCACTGTACGCCCCCAAGTTTTCGGGAAAGTAGTTCACATGGGAGTGCAAGAAATGGACTTTCAGGCTCATGTTACAGCCTTGTTCTTTGAAGGCATTGAGCATCCTGGCAACAATATCCTTATAGTTCTCATCCCGCCTGTTCCCCAAGAATTTGAGAACAACATCCTTGAAGGAATCCCAGGCTTCTTTTTCCTTCTCAGACATCGTTTCAGCGAATGCTCCATCTGAAATGAGTTTCCTTATATCAGGGCCAACAAACACTCCTTCCTTTAGCTTTGCTTCAGAAAGTCGGGGGAACTTTGAGCAAAGGTACCGAAAGCACTCACCATCTTTTGGAAGGGACTTGATGAATTGCTTAATGAGACCCAACTTAATGTGGAGAGGTGGTAATAGAATTTTATCACGAGGTACCAAGCTCTCATGAAGAACATTTTTCTCACCGGGTCTCAAATACTCCCGAATTGGCCAGTCTTTTTTCCCCCAGTGTAGGTCGCGGGCCCGGCTATCCCACAAGCAAAGGAAGCAGGGATATTTGGTGAAACCGGATTGCTGCCCTAATAGCATGGATAGAATTTTAAAGTCTCCACAAATCATCCACTTATGCTCATCATAACGAATCTTCTGAAGAATCAGGGCCAAATTCTCGTATTTTTCTTGGAGAATAACAGAGTGAGCAATAGGAACTGAAGCGAATGTGTTGCCATTATGAAGAAGAACACCTTTTATGCTGTCTTTTGACGAATCAATGAACAGCCGCCATTCAGCAGGATCATACTTGAGTTTAAACTTTTCCATCACTCCGTATATATCGTTGCAAAATACCAAATCTTCCTCTTTGCTGAAATACTTCAAAAATTGTGTCTCGCGGTTGCGGTACCAATAAAAAGTTGTTCCTGGTGACAATAGATTTTTCTGTTTAAGCCGAGAACCTAGCAGTTGGGCAGCATCTTTTGGGAGTCCTAAATCCCGGACTAAATCATTCAATTCAGCTTGAGAGAAAAGTTCAGGTTTCGGATCTGGTTCAGTTTCAAACTTGGAAGTACTGGACTCATCGGGAAAAGCCATCTGATGAGTCTCATCATGATCAGAACCGTCCACACAAATATGATCCAAAGATTTTGGTGGTTCAGGCACAGGTACTTCGTTGCTATGAGGCATAGGCCTAATTGCTGAGGGAAGGTTGGGGTAACTTATTACGTTCTTATTTTTTAAGTTGTATCCCTTCACAATGCAAGAGCAAAAATAGCAGTCACTGCTGTGGTCTCTTTGTTCACGCCACATCATAGGTATTCCGAAACAAAATGCTTGTTTTTTACCTTTCATCCATAAGCATAGATCTTCCTCACATGTCTTGCACACTTTGTGAGGAGCCCACGGTTTGTCTTGATCGCCTAACTTCAAACTGAAATAGGCGAAATATACTTTTTAATAAATGCAGAAATGTTCCTCTGCCGCTTTTTCACGGTATATTCCCCACAAATAAAACAAAAACTGTCCGGAGAGTTGACGCAACCTCTGGCTATGTGAGCCATCACAAATACACAGCACTGCAAACTACAACTGTAGTGAACCACTTCGGAATAAAGCTGGATTACGACTGAGCAAACAAAAGGTAATAATGAACTTGCAAGAAACTGAAATTTGACAGGAACGTTCATGTCGCAACCACCGTGTTTGAGCGAGCGAGCGAACGAGGCGAGGCGAACAGGAAAGAACATGCGCCAGCGCGAGTACTGGATTTAGCCCCCCGCCTCCCAATTGTCCTGTTAATGTATAAAATGAATACAAAACACTCTAAAATATCATGAGGGAGTGTTTCTAGTTAGTTAACCATTACAACCTCTATTTTGGGCCAAGAAAATAAACTGCAGTCGGCTAAAAAGAAATTATGTGAACATTCCTTATATGGGTAAGAAATCTAATTTTGCAAGAAAACGTGACGTGATGGAACATTTTTGCTATTTTTCCTGGATTCAGCACCCCAAAATCTGTAGGAATCAGTTGCAAAACTGGAGGCAGTTTTTTGGTAGTGTACCTGTGTTATCATCAGCTCCTCTGGGTCCTCATTCCCAAGCAGTTCCTCTGCCTCTGAGCTTAACTCCTGTTCTGGTTTTGGTCTTTCTCTCCGTTCCCGTAGCTGTTCTCTCAGCTGTTCTCGTGGCTGTTCTCTTGGCTGTTCTCTCGGCTGTTCTAACTTTCTCTCTAATGAGTATTCTTTATATCTCTGCCTACTAGGGTTTAACCTGACCCCTCCTCCCAGCAGGTGTTCTGCCTCAACTCGTGACTGTGGAGCTGAACTGCAGCATGGGCGTGTTTTCCTCTTCTGTGACTCCCTCTGCTTGTGGTTTCCCTGGAAACCATGAGCCATTTGCTTTTGTTTTCTGTCAGCTACTGAAGCTAACTCTTCCATTTTACCTCTTTCTAAGGGATCAGAGGGACCTTCTACACCACAATATTCTACAATATTCTAAAACTCCTACAGAGGCAGCTACCTTGCCTATTCATGAGATTCTGTATGATCTCATGTTAAGGATGTGGGAAGCATCTCTAACCACCTCTCCTCATTCTCGCATGTTGGACACCATGTATTGTATCACTCCTTGTCCTGGTTTCTATAAAACTCAGCTTCCTCACCACTCTATTGTGGTTGAGTCTGCAATGAGAAAGATTAGAAGTGCCAAGAGACATGCCTCTAATCCTTCAGGACGTGAATGTAGAACCCTGGATGCTTTTGGTAGAAGAGTCTTCCAAGCTTCCATGCTTGCTGTGAGAATTAATTCTTATAGTCTCTACATGGGAATGTTCTTAAAAGAAGTCACTGACCATTTGCAGACTTTAAGTCCTTTTATGTCTGACAATAAAAGGCAAGAATTTCTCTCTGGGCTCAAACATGCCCAGGATATCGCCAAATTCTCCAACCGTGCAGCTTTCGATTCCTTTGAATGCGTAAGGAGAGCCTCAGCTATAGCTATAGGTGCACGTAGGATTGCTTGGCTTCAAGCATCTGATTTGGAGACCTGGGTCCAAGATGAATTGGGAAATATCACTTGTACAAGTGAAAATCTGTTTGGTAAGGATTGGCAAGCAAAAGCCAATCAGATGGATGCTGAAAATTCTGCTTTGGATAGACTATCCAAATCTACAGCTGCTCCTGCTAAGAAAAGGTTGTTCAAGAAAACACCTTTTTCTAAAAAGGGAAGATCCTATCCTGCTTATAGTCAGAGAGCATCTTCTGTAGCTCAGTTCCCTTCCAAACGTCAGCAATCCTCCAAACAGACCAAGGCAAAGGCTGCGAGGCCTGCTCCAGCCCAGCAGTCTCAGCCCCTCCGGGCCATTGACTTTCTGCTAGAGAACTTAGCCTTCCTGGCTCTAGAAGGACCAGAGCCCTCCACCATTCCAGGAAGGCTATGTCACTTTGCTCCCAGATGGGGGCAAATCACAGCAGAGCATTGGACACTCTCCATCATAAGAGAGGGGTACAAACTTCATTTTTCCAGCTTGCTCCCTCTCACAAGAGTGCACAAGTTCAATTCTCCAACCTCCCTCCTCAGCCTATTAGAGCAGGAGGTTGCCACTCTTCTAGCCCAAGGGGCAATAGAGGAAGTGCCTTCTCAACACCAAGGCACAGGGTACTACTCCCCCTATTTTCTTATCCCAAAGAAAACAGGGGGCTTCAGACCCATTTTAGATCTCAGAGAATTGAACAGATTCCTAGTCAAAGAAAAATTCAAGATGGTTTCTCTAGGAACCTTCAGAGTCAGGATTGGCTTTGTTCTCTAGATCTCAAGGATGCATACACTCATGTTCTCATCCATCCAACTCACAGAAGGTTCCTTCGGTTCCTTTTCCAGGAGAAGCACTATCAATACAGAGTGCTCCCCTTTGGCCTGGCCTCTGCACCAAGGGTGTTCACGAAATGCATGGCAGTGGTTGCTGCTTTTCTGCGCACCCTGGGAATATTTGTCTTCCCCTGTCTGGACGACTGGCTCATTCGAGCTCCCACTCAATCAGAGGCCAAGACTGCTCTAACCTGCACAATGTGTATCCTTCAATACTTGTTGTTAAGTGCCGTCGAGTCGGAGTCGACTCATGGCGACCCTCTGGATAGCTATCCTAAATTGTGTTCGGTCTTCAGTCAGGCGGCTCATTGTTGACAGACTGGTACCCGTAGCTGCTGTTATTGTATCGATCCATCTCATTGCTGGCCTTCCTCTTTTGCGTTGACCTATCTTGCCAAGCATAATGTCTTTCTCTAATGATTTCTCTCTTCGCATGATGTGTCCAAAGTATGAAAGTCAAAGTCTTGTCATCTGAGCTTCTAAAGAAAGCTTAGGTTTGATCTCCTCTAGTACCGACTGGTTTGTTCTTCGGGCATTCCATGGTATACACAGGCAGTCCATGGTATACACAGTATTCGCCGCCAACACCATAATTCAAAGGCATCAATTTTCTTCCTATCTGTCTTTTTCACTGTCCAGCTTTCACATCCATATGATGTTATTGAAAATACCATGGCTTGAACAAGTCGAATCTTTGTATGGAGACAGACATCTCTGCTCTTGAGAATCTTATCTAGGTCTTTCATAGCCGTTCTGCCAAGAGCAATGCGTCGTCTGATTTCTTGACTGCTTGTTGCTTCTTTATTGATAGTTGATCCAAGTAGGTTAAAGTTGTTCACAATTTCAATTTCTTCTCCTTCAACGATGAACCTTCAATACTTAGGGCTGGTAATAAACATCCCAAAATCCAATTTGATCCCTACTCAGTCCCTGGAGTTTATAGGGGCATTGCTGGATACCACAAAGGCAAGGGCCTATCTTCCCCAGGCCCGTTGCCTTCGCTTGATGCAGATAGCTTCTCAAGCAGAGTTGAAACCCCTACTAACTGCTCGAGAGATGTTACAGTTGCTAGGCCACATGGCTTCCACCGTTCATGTGGTACCATATGCTCGCCTTCACATGAGAGCAGCTCAGTGGACTTTATCCACCCAATGGACCCAGGCATTAGGCTGCCTGTCAGACAAAATAGCAAACACAAGTCGCCTCATTTTGTCCCTCCAATGGTGGAAGTCCCCTCAAAACCTCTTGCTGAGGTGTCCTTTTCAACAGCCTCTACCCCAGGCAACCCTTACAACAGATGCTTCTCCAATGGGCTGGGGAGCTCATCTTCAGGACCTCTCCACCCAGGGCATCTGGTCCCCACAGGAGACTTGTCTCCACATCAGTCTCTTGGAACTCAGAGCAATCTTCCTTGCTCTACGAGTTTTCCACACCCTGCTCAGCCACAAGACAGGCCTTGTCCACACGGACAATCAGGTAGCCATGTTCTACCTAAACATGCAGGGGGGAACTGGCTCTCTGTTGCTTTGCAACGAAGCTCTGCGACTGTGGGCCCTCGCCAGAGAGCATCACATTCATCTTCTGGCAGTCTATCTTCCAGGGGTTCAAAACTCTTGGGCAGACAGACTCAGTCGAGTTCTGCTTCCACACGAGTGGTCCCTACATATGGACCAGGTGTCAAAAGGTTTTCAAATTTGGGGAACCCCGGACATAGACCTCTTTGCAAGTCCGTGGAATGCCAAACTTCCCCGGTTCTGTTCCAGAACTCCGGCTCAGGGGGCTCAGGCAAGGGATGCTTTCCTCTTTCACTGGGGTCAAGACTTCCTGTATGCCTTTCCACCCATTCCCCTAATTCCCAAAACCCTATTAAAGCTTCAGAGAGACAGAGGCCATATGATTCTCATTGTTCCACATTGGCCACGGCAAGTGTGGTACCCTCTGCTTCTACATCTCTCTCAAGCTCCCTCCCTAGAGTTAGGGTCTGCTCCAGACCTCCTCTCTCAGGAGGACGGAAAATTGTGGTATCCCAATCCCCAGTCTCTGCATCTCAGGGCTTGGTTGCTGAAGGCCTAGATCTCCAGGATCTTCCTCTTTCTCAACAAGTGAAAGATGTTCTTCATGCTTCCAGAAAACCTTCCACTAGACGTTCTTACGCCTTCAAGTGGAAAAGGTTTACCATCTGGTGTTCTGGAAGGGGTCTTAACCCCCGGTCAATACCTCTGGAATCATTGCTGGAGTATCTCCTGCATCTGTCTAATGCAGGCCTTAAGACAAATTCAGTAAGAGTCCATCTGAGTGCTATTGCAACTTCACTCAAGCCTCTAAATGGACAACCTGTTTCCTCTCATCCCCTTGTAGCAAGGTTCATGAGAGGCCTCCTTTTTTTTTTTTTTAAACTTTTATTTTCATTTTGCAACAAACAAAAGAAACAACACACCAAAGGAGACAAAACAAGTATACAATAAGGAAAAGCAAACCCAATTACCCCCCACCCCCATGCTTCTTCTCTAGCTGATTATGTCAGCATGTGAGCGCTTCCAAACAACAGTGATTATACATCAAAAACAATCAAAAGAGTATCTGCGATACAGAATAATCATGGGACAAAGATATATACAAATTTAGACAGTCAGATGAGAGCATTGAGCAGAATGTACATAGTCATTGAGCATCTTCCATTTAGACCGATGATGAGGAGTCTGAATGGGGGAAGCAAACATACGAGGTATTTGTTCATATTTACTGTAGAGACAGACATGATTCCACCATTCATTGGGGCTCAGCTGAGAGCTATTTTTCCAGTATTTCGTAATTAGGGAAATAGCAATGCCAAGCATAAAGTCCAAAAGGAAGTAAGCCGTTTTTGGAAGAGAGGGGATCCCCGCAGCTGAGCGAAGTCCCACTATCCTCCAAGAAAGGGGCTCTTGAAAGTGCAAAATAGACTGGATACGACCCCAGACCCGACGCCAGTAATACTGTAGTGCGGGACATTCATACATAACATGAGGTAGTGAACCAATGGCCGCATGGCATGTCCAACAACTATTGCCCTGAGTAGTGTTCCATTTGGCTAATCTGTCAGGAGTGTAAAAACACCGGTGGGCTAGAAAGAAGAGTGTCTGAGTGAGTGAGGCGGATCGGGAGACCCGTGTCACTCTACACCAGACAAGGCTCCATTGCTCCGGGGTCAAAGTCACATGCAATTCTCTCTCCCATGCTTTCTGCGCTATAGGGGTATCTCTAGTTATAGCATTACATAAGGTTTTGTAAAAATTGGATGCTACACCCGGTGAACTACCGATAGATCGGATAGTCTCCAACCAACCTTGTGTAGGGGAGGCCGATGGCGGGAGCACCTTAGCACTCCGAAGGCAATGCTGAAGTTGCATCAACTGAAAGTAGTGTTTCGCTGGGAGACCAAATTCAATTTGCAATTCACTAAAAGTTTTCCAGCGACCTTCATGGAACAACTGACTAGGAATCCAAATGCCCCTAGTGTACCAGGGGCTCCACGCCATCGGCTTATTTTGTATTCGAAATCGAGTGTTATACCAAAGTGGGAGCTTGTCTAACGGACAGAGTCGGGAGTCTAAAGAGTGCATAAGATTATTAAAGGCACCTAAGGTGTCTAAAAGCATTGGTGGAAAGTGGGAGTCTGATGGGAGAGTCATACCAGGGAGAAAAGTAAGAGGAATCGGTTTGCAAAGGTCCTCTTCTATGTCTAGCCACACAGGTCTACTCGGTACTGGATCTTCCAGCCAGCGAGCACCTTGTTTGAGAAGAAAAGATTGATGATACTTCAGGAAATCAGGGAATCTGACACCCCCATTTTCCTTATCTGCTTGCAGCTTATGTTTCGCTATCCTAGGTGTCTTGTTTTGCCACAAGTATCTAGTCAGAAGGCCCTCTATATCTTTATATATACGTCGAGGGAAGAGACAGGGCAACATTTCTAAGATATAATTCACTTTCGGAACAATCATCATTTTTATGGTTTCTAATCGACCCCACCAGGTAAGTGTTAAAGGAGTCCAGCGGTGAGTAAGCGCCCGGACTTTAGAGGTTAAGTCTTTGGCATTGAAGGAGATAGTGTCTTCCAAAGGAGAACAATAGTGAACCCCAAGGTATTTGACCATGCGAGGTTGCCATAAAAAGGGGAAGGGTTGCATATCTGCCTGATGAAGCAAAGGATTTAATGGAAAGGCTACCGACTTGGTCCAATTTATCTTATAACCGGACAGTTGTGAGTATTTACCAATTTGCTCTAGGACAGCCGGTACTGAGTCTATAGAGACAAAAAGCATAAGGTCATCAGCATACGCTGAAATTTTGATTTCCCTATGGGTGAAGGGGACTCCATGAATCTCTTCCGATTGCCGGATTAGTAAAGCCAAGGGTTCAAGTGCAAGATCGAAGAGAAGTGGAGACAGTGGGCATCCCTGGCGAGTGCCGCGTTGAAGGGGAAAAGGCTGAGACTTTAAAGCATTGGCACATATACTGGCTGTAGGCTGTGCGTACATGGTGTGAAGACAACGGAGAAAACCTTCCCCGAATCCGTACCAGCGGAGGACTGCAAACAGGAAGGGCCACTCTAAGCGATCAAAGGCCTTCTCAGCATCAAGTGAGAGGCCAACAAATGGGCGATCAAGATTAACTGCGGTAGTCAGTACATGGCATAGAGTCCGAGCATTGTCAGCAGTTGATCTACCAGGAATGAAACCGCATTGATCTGGGTGTATTAAGGTAGGCATCCTATCCGAGAGCCGGGTAGAGAGAATGGTGGCAAATATTTTATAGTCCGCGTTTAGGAGGGAAATTGGACGATAATTAGCTGTTAGTTGCGGGTCTCTCCCCTCTTTCTCAAAAACTACTACATTTGCCATTGAAAAGGACCCAGAAGGAGAACCCTCCTCGGCCAGAGCAGAAAAATAAATTTTCAAAACTGGAGCTAAGTCAGCGTGAAAAGTTTTGTAGAATTCAGCAGGGAGACCGTCTGGGCCTGCGGCTCGACCTGAGGCACATTTCTTGATAGCAGAATGAATTTCTGAGACAGTAAATGGTGTGTCCAAGGCCACTCTATCTTCGTCAGATAGGGTCGGTCTTTGTACCCCTGAAAGTAAGCGTTCAAATACATCTGGCTCAAAATCACATTCAGATTGATAAAGCCGAGTATAAAAATCACGAAAGAGTTCTAAGATTTCGGTATCTTTAGTGACCAAGCCCCCTCCCGACGGATTACGGAGGGCGGTAACACGCTTGGCTTCTTTTTGACCTTTTGAGGGCATTTGCTAATAATTTGCCAGCACGATTATTTTCCCGATAATATAGCCCTTGTTGTGATTCGATATTTTTAACAGCAGCAGTGTACAAAAGCTGATTGTATTGAAAACGCAAGCGTTGTAAACGGAGTAAAATACATGGGTCAGTACGGGACGTGAGGAGACGCTCCCCAGCTTGTATCTGCTGCTCTAGAATCAGTAAATGCTGCTTTCTTTGTTTCCCCTGCCGAATTTGATAGCTAGTTATAGTGGCGCGGATAGATGCTTTAAAACCCTCCCACCAAGCCCAGCTCGCTGTGTCATGGGGTGAGTTAAAATGAAAATAATCTTGGATAGCGGCCTTTATATCAACCTGAAAATCTTTTTGACCCAGTAGGGATCTATCAAAAAACCAAGCTCGGGGAGAATCGTCCCGCGCAGTGACACGTAATGATAAAGATATGGCAGCATGATCTGAAATATGGAGAGGATGAGTCCTAGTCGTGTCTACTTGAGAAATCAGTGCTTTGGAAATGAGAAAGAAATCTATTCTAGATTGGGAGTGATGGGGGGCAGAAAAGAAAGTGAACTCTAAGTCGGAGGGGTGAAGCAGCCTCCATATATCTACCAGCGCAAGGTCTTGCATCAGAGCTGTAAGGGTAGCAAGACTCTTGGGTGGACTACTCGTTCTAGGCGGCTGTCTATCTATCAGAGGGTCTAACACTTGATTAAAATCACCACCAAGTATTAATGGAGTATTGGCAGAGGCCTGTGCCAACTGCGCAATACTTGCATAGTAAGCAGGGTTGTCCACATTCGGGGCATAAATGCAAATACATGTAAATTCACTATCTCCAACCTTAAGATGTACGCGGGCCCATCTACCCTCCTTGTCAGCGCTAGTATCAATTACAGTAGCTTGCAAAGATTTCTTAACCAGAATGGCTACCCCGCACCGTTTGGAAACGGCGGGAGAATAGGCAGCCACCATGTAAGGCTTAACATTGAGTTTCAGTGTTTCAGCAGAGTTTAAGTGCGTTTCCTGAAGAAACGCTAAATCAGCATGCTCATGGCTAAGATAGCTAAGGATTTTCTTTCTCTTGATTGGACTATTAATGCCCTTTACGTTGAGTGATAAGATTTTACATAAAGCCATTCAGACAAGTTAAAAATTCTGAGCATGATAGCGCACATAATTTCACAATGTCCCTCATATTGACTGTATCTGGCTGTACATATGGCAGAAAAGAAAATAAGCTTAGATAATACAATGAAGCGCCCCACATGAAAAAAGAAAAACCGCAGCGCGGTAGAGAAGAAGCAGAACCCCAAAATTACTGGCGACCATGTGTCTGCGGGGAGAAGCCCCAGAGAAGGCCGAAATTGAAAAAAACACATAACCTGTAGGACTGTGCGTGCTCCGAATCCGACCGAGGCACACATCATGGAGGGATAGGAGACCACACAACAAAAGTCATAGAAAGAAAGAAAGAAAGTCCAGGCAGTCTCTGTACTGAACTATGACCGCCGCATCGGGCCCTTCAAAATGGCGGACAGAGCCGGCAAATAAAGTCCAAGTCGTTGGATTAGCGCATCTGCTCTGCTTCTTTGGAGTCTAAAAATGTTGATAGTAGATCAGGATCTTCGAATGTCCTGGTTTGGTTGTGGAGAGTCACTCGGAGCTTCGCGGGATACAACAGGCCAAAGCGAGCCTGTAGCTGCTGAAGTCGAGGGCTAAAAGCAAGGAGTTTCTTCCGTCGGTCGACTGTAGGCTTTGCCAAATCAGGGAAGAAGGAGACTTTGTGACCTTCAAATTCCAAATGATGGTTCGCCCGGGCAGCATTTAAAATTTGTTCCACTTGTTGATATCGTAGCAAGCGAAAGATAATAGGCCGGGGGGTCGTTCGGTTGAGCGCCATGTGGGTAGGAACACGGTGTGCTCGATCGATTTCCAGTTCTTTATGAAAGGTGATCTTCAGCAAGGAAGGAAGAGTTTTGAGCAGGAATTCTCTCATATCTCCCGCTTCCACCCCCTCCGGTATTCCAATGAGCCTCACATTGTTGCGACGGGCTCGATTATTGCTATCTTCTAACTCCTTTTGAAGATTCTGTATCTGGCGCTCAGCCTTGTCCAGTGTGCCCAAGCGCACCGCGTGCGAGTCGAGGACCCCCGCCATATTGTCCTGCCGTAATGAGAGACCTTCAAGTCGGTCCTGGAGCACTCCAAAGTCTTCTCGCATGGCTCTAAGCGCTTCTCCATTGGACTGCACCAATTCCTTCACGCCGCGTATTTCCTCTAAAATCTCCAGGTGCATTTCGGGGTTCTCCCGAAATGGAACCATCTTCTGTGGGGAGGACACCTCTGTTTTGGAGCGTTTTCCGTGAGAAGAAGAAGGAGACCCGAAGTCCAAGCGCGCTGGTTTATGGGCCGCCATCCCCCCCGAGGTACCCCGGTCAGCCCAGAGCGAAATAGTAAGTTTGTATAGGTATTATGTCAGGATTCTAAGTAGGCCTCTCGGGAGCTTCAGCGCGAAGCGTCTTACCCGCTGGACATCAGGCTCCGCCCCCCATGAGAGGCCTCCTTTTAACAAAACCTCCCATTAGACCACCACCGGTGGCATGGGACTTAAATTTGGTTCTTGGTCAGCTTATGAAGCCGCCTTTTGAACCTTTAGCTACTACCTCCTTGAAATACCTTTCTTGGAAGGTTATCTTTCTCATTGCCATCACATCAGCATGCCGCATCAGTGAAATACAAGCAACAGTAGCTAATCCACCTTATACAAGGTTGTCCTTAGGAATAATCCACATTTTATGCCTAAGGTGGTCTCGCCTTTTCACCTCAACCAAGGGGTCTACCTACCTATCTTTTTTCCAGGGCCTCATGCATCAAGTGCAGAGAGGAATCTTCATACCCTGGACTGTAAAAGAGCTCTGACCTTTTACTTACAAAGGACACAGCAACATAGAAAGTCTTCCCAACTCTTTGTTGCTTTTGATCCTTCTCATTTGGGACAACCAGTCTCCAAGAGAACTCTTTCCAACTGGATTGCCCAATGTATTTCTTTCACCTATCAGAGCAAGAACATTTCTCTGGAGGGCCATGTCACAGCTCACAATGTGAGAGCCATGGCAGCCTCAATGGCTCATCTGAACTCTGTGTCTATCGACGACATCTGTCGAGCAGCCACTTGGGCCTCGGTTCATACCTAAACGGACAACACTCAGCTCTAACGAATTGACGATCCTATCTCTTATGCCCTAATACCTACGCATGTATATAGTTGTATCAGTTATGTACTGTCTTACGTATATAGATACTCCACTTTGTTAGTAAACTGTTTTTACACGGTCCCAGTTCAAAATCTCACCTTGTTTATTTTTGATATGTTAAGATGTTCTATGTAAAATTAAGATGTTCTATGTAAAACAAACTTAGCTTTGTTAAATGTTGTTGTTTGTACACCGCAACTGATCTCTGGAAGATGCGGTATAAAAATGAATGTTAAATAAATAAATAAAAATAAAATACCTTCACAGCCCATTACTGCTTGGACAAGGACTTCTGCCGGGATGCCTTGTTTGGTCAGGCTGTTCTCAAACACCTGTTTCATGCTTAATCAACTCCTACCCACCATCCCTCATGAGATGACAGAGATCCAGGTGGTGAAGTGCAGCCCTGTCCCAGGGACACACAACCTCTGGGCTCTCTCCCTGGCATCAAAAGCTAGGGAGTCCCCATATGTGAAGACTCATTCCTGCTTGTTGCTGGAAATAGCACAGTTACTTACCTGTAACAGGTGATCTCTGGGAACAGCAGGAATAAGTCTTCACAACCCACCCACCTCCCCTAGGAGTTTCTCTCTTTCTATCTCTCTTCCTTTCCCTCTCTCTCCCCTTTGTCTCAGCTATAAAACTCAACTGAGGAGAGACAGTTGGGAAGGTGGGAAGGCAGCACGCAGGCGCTGTGGGCTGCTCCCGAAAGCTTTCTGATTGGACGCTGGGGAGCGTTCCCGCGCAGGCTCCGTCGGTACCGACGTACCCATATGTGAAGACTTATTCCTGCTGTTCCCAGAGATCACCTGTTACAGGTAAGTAACTGTGCTTTCTGCGGGGACAGAAGGAATCAGTCCTCACAACCCTCCCTCTTCCCCATGGAGTTGCCATTTTGTGCTATGATATCATACTGAGGCAAGATGGCACCCTTAGGAGGGAAGGGGACCACACATGTGTGGTGAATCTCCCAAAGGCTTTCTTTGAAAGCTGGGGAGAGATTACTGCATGGGCTCCATCAGTGCCAACATTACCCATATGTGAGGACTGATTCCTGCTGTCTCCAGAGAACACCTGTTACAGGTGAGTAACTACGCTTTCCTCTATCTCTCGGTTACAAACCCAGCTGAGGAGAGGACTTGGGAAGGCAGACGTACAGGCGCAGTGGATTGCTCCCAAAAGCTTTCTAATTGGACACTGGGGAGCATTCCCATGTGGGGCTCCATCAGTATCGGTGATACTCATACGTGAAGACAGATTTCTGCTGTTCCTGGAGGTCACCTATTACAGGTGATTAACAACGCTTTCTTGGCTAGGTCATGCACCAATACTCCTTCTGGAACCCTGTAATCATAGGCTATGTTACCATTTGTTCCGGTGTACCCTACCCCTCTATATCAATTATTACTCCCAGTTGTAAATCTTGAACAGCATCTTTCCCCTTAACTCCAAGGATGATTACCTGTTCAATGCAATGTAAAGTTCTAAAAGTTACAATGTTGTATGTAAACTGCTTTGAATGTAAGACTGGCTGTATAAAAAAAACTTGTTAAATAAATAAATACAATAAATATTTAGGATTTTCTTCCTTCCCCTCCTCCCCTGCCAGTTCTGTGGATAATATTTTTTAGTTTCACTTCATCAGCTACCCAGTCACAGACAAATCCTTGGAGGTTTTAGGGTTGTTCAAACCAAAAAACTCAGTTTCTGAACTTCAATTCTTGTTAAAATATCTTTTAATTCTGCTGCAGAAATTGTTTTTCAGAGAATGTAATATCCAAAAAGCTGAGATTTGCATCAAAAATTTCACACAGGCAAAAATATACTGCATTCTATTTATTTATTGATACAATAATTAATCACCCTCTCTTCTTGTGCAAAATAAAAACATGGAATAAAAAAAGACATAAAATAACATTAATACAACAAATAATCTCCAGGAACAAGCAGGAATGTTGTCTTCACATATGGGTATCGTTGGTACCGACGGAGCCTGCGCTGGAACACTCCCCAGCGTCCAATAGGAAAGCTTTTGGGAGCATCCCACAGCGCTTGCGTGCTGCCTTCCTGCCTTTCCAACTCTCTTTGGTCAGTTCTTCATTTTCCGCGGAGCCGACAGGACGTATCTCCAGGAATAAGCAGGAATGAGTCTTCACATATGGGTATCGTCGGTACCGACGGAGCCTGCGCGGGAACGCTCCCCAGCGTCCAAAAGGAAAGCTTTTGGGAGCATCCCACAGTGCCTGCGCGCAGCCTTCCCGCCTTTCCTAACTGCCTCTCTCCAGTTCTTCTTTTCCGCGGAGCCAGCATGTTGTGTTTCCTGTCACCGCTGAAGAATTTCTTATTTTCTTTTATTTTTCTTTAGTCGCGTGTCTGCCTTCTCGATTCCGCACCGGTACCACCGGTCCTTTTTCTTTCTTAAAAAAAAACCAAAAAAACCCCCCAACTTCTACTCTTTTCAGTGAATTTTTCTTCTGGGGCCTTAGGCCTACAGATATATTTTTCCCTCATGGAAAAGCCCGCCTCCGGGTTTAAAAAATGCACAAAGTGCAGCAGCACTATTTCTGTCACTGACACCCATGACTGGTGTCTAAAATGTTTAGGTCCTGACCACTCCATTGTGGGTTGTGAGTCCTGTTCCATGATGTCTAAGAGAGGGTTACAGAATCGGGCAGCCAAGCTCAGTGTCCTGTTTCCCTCCGATGCAGCTTCTGTGGCATCGACGTCTTCCAGGGCTGCTTCTTCATCCCATAGATCTCAGGTAACCAAACTTAAATCTGGTCGGTCCTCAAAGAGTTCATCTCCCTCCAAGTATCGAGATGCCCCCGGGCTTACTCTTGAGGAACCCACACCAGCAAAATTACCCCGGCGGGAGGCTCCGGCTTCCAAAGCACTACCTATGGGGTCACAGGTTGACATTGATGGCTCGGCCTCGACCGATCTCCTGTTACAATGTTCTGGGGTACTCCACCGGTACCGACATACAGACATTGGTGGCGTCAGTGGATCAGAATATCCTGACCATGCAGCGTGCCATCACGGCATTCATACAAGCTGCGACGCCTACGGTACTGCAACAAACCCCGTTGTCGGTACCTGTACCGATTCCGGTACCGGACCCGATATCGGTCCCGATACCAGTACCACTTGCATTGACATCAGCATCGACGGCAGCGGTACGCTATCCAGTGATGCCCATCAGTACCGACCCGGTACCAATTACTCCCGGTACCTCCCGGTACGCGTATCGGGCTCTGCGAGAGCATCCAGACAGCCGATACTTCGATTCCTCTGAAGACTCTGATTCTTCAGAGGCCTCAATTGCATCATCGGGGATCCTTCCTCAGGAACCCTCTTCTCCAAAAATGAGAATGTCTCCTCCTGAAGACTTGTCTTTTCAGGACTTCATTAGGGAGGTGGCCAAAGGCCTGTCCATCTCAGTGACCTCTGAAACTGAACCTAGAGCCAAAAAATTAGATATCCTACAATATCCTAAGGCTCCTAAAGAGGCAACCACCTTACCAATACATGAGATTCTTTTTGATCACATGTTGGGCATATGGGAGACTCCTCTTTCCACCTCCCCTCACTCCAGAAGGTTGGACACCATGTATCGTGTTCCTCCTTGTCCTGGGTTTCATAAGACTCAGCTTCCTCACCACTCCATTGTGGTAGAGTCTGCTATGAAAAAGATCAAGAGTACAAAAAGGCACTCCTCTGCTCCTCCAGGAAGAGAATGCAGAACCCTAGATGCCTTTGGCAGGAAAATCTTCCAGGCCAGTATGCTTGTAGCCAGAATCAACTCCTATAGTCTCTATATGGGGATGTTTCTAAAAGAAGTTACAGATCATCTGCAATCCTTATCTCCTTTAAGCCAGGTGATATATTCTTCTCTCTTATCTTCTGACATAAAACATGCACAGGATGTATCCAAGTTTTCCAACCGTGCAGCCTTTGACTCTTTTGAGGCGGCCAGTAGAGCCTCGGCTATTGCCATAGGTGTATGCAGAGTTGCTTGGTTGCAAGCCTCTGATTTGGAATCCTGGGTACAGGATGGTCTAGGTAACCGTCCCTGTACAGGCGAAAACCTGTTTGGCAAAGATTGGCAAGCAAAGGCCAACCAGATGGATGCTGAAAATTCTGCTTTAGATAGACTTTCAAAGTCTACTACTGCTCCTTTTAAAAAGAGGTTGTTCAAAAAGGGATCTTTCCCAAAGAAAGGGAAATTTTCTTCTTATGGTCAGGCCTCTTCTCAAGGTCGTTTTGCTACAAAGAGACAGCAACAACCAAAACAGGCCAAAACCCAGGCTGCGAGGACTGCTACGGCCCAACAGCCTCAGCCTCCTCAGGGCCTTTGACTTTCCACTAGAGAACTTAGCCTTTCTGGCTGTAGAACATCCAGAGCCTCTCACCATCCCAGGAAGGTTAGCTCACTTTGCTCCCAGATGGGAACAAATCACATCAGAGCAATGGACCCTCTCCATCATAAGAGAGGGATACAAGCTACATTTCTTAAACCTTCCTCCTCACACCATGGTGAAACAGTTCAATTCTCCAACATCTCTCCTCAACCTTCTAGGTCAAGAGATTGCTACCCTTCTTGCCCAAGGGGCAATAGAAGAAGTACCCCTTCTTCAACAGGGCTCAGGGTTCTACTCCCCCTATTTTCTCGTTCCAAAGAAAACAGGGGGCTACAGACCCATATTAGATCTCAGAGAATTGAACAAGTTTCTATGCAAGGAGAAATTCAAGATGACTTCTCTCGGAACTCTCCTTCCATACCTCCAGAGTCAGGACTGGCTTTGTTCTCTAGATCTCAAGGATGCGTACACCCATGTTCTCATCCATCCAACACACAGAAGATTCCTTCGCTTCCTTTACCAAGGAAAGCACTACCAATACAAGGTGCTTCCTTTCGGTCTGGCCACTGCTCCAAGAGTGTTCACAAAATGCATGGCAGTAGTAGCTGCATTCCTACGCACTCGAGGAATATTCGTATTCCCATATCTGGACGACTGGCTCATCCGAGCTCCATCCCAGTCAGAGGCCCAGACTTCCCTAGCCTGCACAAGGCGTGTTCTTCAGTATCTGGGACTGGTAAGCAACATTCCAAAATCCCATCTTACCCCTATTCAGTCTCTAGAGTTCATAGGGGCCTTACTGGATACCACAACTGCAAGGGTCTATCTTCCCCAGGCCCGTTGCCTACGCTTGGTGCAGTTAGACTCCCAAATTCAGTTAAAATCCCATTTAACTGCTCGAGAGATGTTGCAACTCTTAGGCCACATGGCATCCACGGTGCATGTGGTTCCCTATGCTCGCCTTCACATGAGAGCAGCTCAGTTGACCCTATCCACCCAATGGACCCAGGCATCAGGTTGCCTGTCAGACAAAATAGCAACCTCCAGTCACCTTTTTTGGTCCCTCCACTGGTGGACGTCCACTCAGAATCTGTTGCTGGGGTCCCCCTTTCAACAGGTGTTACCCCAAGCAACCCTTACAACAGATGCCTCTCCAAAGGGTTGGAGGGCTCATCTACAAGATCTCTCGACCCAGGACATCTGGTCTTCACAGGAGACATCTCTTCATATCAACCTCTTAGAGCTCAGAGCAATCTTTCTGGCTCTGAGTCTTCCACAACCTGCTCAGCTACAAGACAGTCCTCATCCACACGGACAACCAGGTAGCCATGTTCTACGTGAAGAAGCAGGGAGGGACTGGCTCTCTGTCGCTTTGCAACAAAGCTCTGAGATTGTGGGCCTTCGCCAGAGAGCATCTAATCCATCTCATGGCAGTGTATCTTCCAGGGGTTCAAAACTCTTGGGCAGACAGACTCAGTCGAGTTCTGCTTACGCACGAATGGTTCCTCCATGGGGACCAGATAGCCAGGATTTTTCGGATTTGGGGTACCCCAGACATAGACCTGTTTGCAAGTCCGTGGAATGCCAAACTTCCCTGGTTCTGTTCCAGGATCCATGTCAGGGAGTTCAGGCCAGGGATGCCTTCCTCCTTCATTGGGGGCAAGACTTCCTTTATGCCTTTCCACCTATTCCCCTCATCCCCAAAACTCTGTTCAAGCTTCAGAGAGACAAGGGATCTATGATCCTCATAGCACCACTTTGGCCACGCCAAGTGTGGTACCCTCTACTTCTGCATCTCTCTCAGGCTCCCTCCCTAGACCTGGGGTCTGCTCCAGATCTCCTCTCCCAGGAGGAGGGAACCTTGTGGCACCCAAATCCTCAGTCTCTTCATCTCAGGACATGGTTGCTGAAGGCCTAGACCTTCAAGATTTACACCTTTCTCAGCAAGTGAAGGATATCCTTCATGCTTCCAGAAAGCCTTCCACCAGACGTTCATATGCTTTTAAATGGAAAAGGTTGGCGGTTTTATCAAGTGTTCCGGGCCAGCTTGGGGCCTTTGATGGTTGAGGTGTTTAACGGGGTGTTGATAGGGGGAGAAGCCCCCCGTTCCATGAGGGAAGCTGGCATAACCCTTATTCCTAAACCGGGCAAGGATCTAATGGTGTGTGGGTCGTACCGGCCTATTTCTTTATTAAATGTAGACGCTAAGTTGTTGGCTTAGGTGTTGGCTACTAGACTGGCTGCGGTGATGCCTGCCCTGATACCCCCGATCAAACAGGGTTTATAGGGGAGCAAGGGGGGATAATTCGTAAGATTTGTAATCTCACGTGGAGGTGCAGCGGACAGGGCAGGAGGCCGTTTTTCTTTCGGTGGATGCTGAAAAGCTTTTGATCGGTAGAGTGGCCTTTTATGTTGGGGGTGTTGGAGAAAGTTGGGCTGGGTGTTCATTTCCTTCAGTGGGTACAAGCGCTGTATGCGGGCCGCAGGCGAGAGTGCGGGTGAATGGCGGTTATTCGGGGCCGTTCGGTCTCGGTTAGAGGTACTAGGCAGGGCTGTCCCCTGTCCCTCTGCTCTTTGCTGGTCATAGAGCGTTGGCGGCAAGGGTCAGGAGGTCAAGGATGTAAAAGGGGTTTTAATGAACTCCCAGGAAGTTAAAATCACTCTCTTCGCGGATGATGTGATTTTTACGCTTCGAGAACCTTTGATGTCATTACCGAACTTAATGAGGGAGATTGAGGAGTACAGTAAAGTGGCGGGGTATAAGATTAATGATAGTAAATCAGAGATTTTGGGTTTAATGTACGTGGGAGATAGAGGTGGCCTGAAAGGGGCGTTTGCGTTTCGCTGGGTGGGGACGCAGTATCGTTACCTGGGTATCCAGATGGGTAAGCATGTCGAGGGGTTTAGGGAGAGTTCTGGCAGACTATTGCAGGAGGTGCGGAGTGATCTTCAGAAGTAAGGGGTTATACTTAACATGGCTAGGTAGATTGCCGTGCTAAAGATGAATGTTTCTCGTTTTTTGTTTTTATTTAGTTCCCTACCGTGCAAGGTGCCTCAGAGCTATTTAAGCAGGTGCAGCAACTCTTGCTGGCTTTTGTGTGGGGGGGGGAAACATCCGAGGGTAGCGCGGCTTACTATGTATAGACCCAGTAAGGGGGGGATGGGTGTCCCCTGGCTGGAACAATATACTCCTCGCATTAAGGGCCTTGCAGGTTGGCAAGGGGGAGGAGGTTCCGCGGTGGGTGTACCTGGAGGGGGATCGGAAAGGGGCGGAGTTTGGCGAAGTGGATTTGGGATCCCGGAGCAGTGGGCAGAGGGAAGGGGGATGGGTAACCCCTTTCGAACTTTGACGAAAGAGCTTTGGTTGCGGTTGAAACGTCCCTTGCTAGGGGGGAAGCGTTATACTAGGAGTAGTATATTACGGGTCCGGAGTTTAGCCGGGATAGAAGGAGGAGTGTTTCTTGAATGGGCAAGGAAGGGGTTGAGGGCTATGGTCAACCTACTGGGGGGGGGGAGTTTGAAGAGGTGGTGGAGTTTGGTGAAGGAGTTTGGGTTGGAGAGTAAGGTTTTTTGTGCAGAGGTACAGGTGGCGTCTTTCGTGGGCAGGCGGGAAGTTAAGGAGGACCTGGGTAAAGCAGCTACGAAGGTAGAGACCCTATTGGAAAGCGGGGGGCGCAAGGGGGCTATCACCCACTTTTATGCGGCGTGCTTGACCTGCGGGGGGTGGGGGAGCATTAGAGGGAAATATGGGAAAAGGTCCTGGGGGGGGATGTTTCCAGGAACGCTGGCAGGACATTTAACGGGTGGTCAAAATTGGCACCGGGGACGGTTTATTTGGAGGGGAGTTTGAAGATTAGATTATCACACCTATTGGACCCCATGGAAGTTGCGGGTCCTGGGGACGGGAATTTGGGAGAGTGTTGGAGGGGGTGCACGGGGAAGGGTGATTTATATCATCTGTTGTGGGATTGTCCATTGGTACGGGGTATGTGGGTGGGATTGGGGGAGTGACGGGGCTCCCCATTGTATTAACTCCAGCCATGGTATTGTTGAATGAGTTGGGGATGAAGGGGAGCGGGAGCAGCTTCAGCTGACTACTGGTCGGCGAGGGGGGAGCTCCTGGTGCGATGGAAAAAGTCGGGCTGTCCCCACTCGGGGGAGATATAGTGGGTCGGTTATGTGAACTGAAAGGTATGTGTGAGATCGGCAAAGATTTGATGTATGGCTCTGAATGGAGAGGGGGGGTGTAAGCTGTTGTCCAGGATTGGAACTCTGGGCCTGTAGCACGGGCCACTAGGGAGGGGGGGGTTGGGGCGGGGGGGATGGGTTGGTGGGGTTTTTTTCTGCTGTGGTCGGTGGGGGAGGGGCTGGGTGGGGTTCTTAGGGGTTTTTGGGGGGGGTACTGGAAAGGGTTCCCTGGGACATTGTTTAGTTGCCAGAGGAAAAGGTTTTCCATTTGGTGTGCAGAGAAGGGTCTCAACCCTCTTGCAATACCTTTGAATTCTTTACTAGACTACTTGCTGCATTTATCCCATGCAGGCCTTAAAACAAATTCAATCAGAGTCCATTTGAGTGCTATTGCAGCATCCCTTAAGCCTCTAAATGGACAACCTATTTCCTTTCATCCTCTTATAGCAAGATTCATGAGAGGCCTTCTTTTGACTAAACCTCCCATTAGACCTCCTCCAGTGGCATGGGACTTGAATCTGGTTCTTGGCCAGCTTATGAAGCCACCCTTTGAACCCTTAGCCACTACCTCCTTGAAATTCCTTTCCTGGAAGGTTATTTTTCTCATTGCAGTCACCTCAGCTCGCCGTATCAGTGAGCTGCAAGCTTTAGTGGCTAATCCTCCTAATACAAGGTTCCATAATGACAAGGTAGTCCTCAGAACTAATCCACACTTTATGCCTAAAGTGGTCTCACATTTTCATCTGAACCAGGAGGTGTATTTACCTGTCTTTTTTCCAGGACCTCATGCATCAAGTGCAGAGAGGAATCTTCATACCCTGGATTGTAAAAGAGCACTTGCTTTCTACTTACACAGGACACAGCAACATAGAAAGTCCTCTCAACGTTTTGTTGCTTTTGATCCTTCTCATTTAGGACTTCCAGTCTCTAAGAGAACTCTATCTAATTGGATTGCTCAGTGTATTTCCTTCGCCTACCAGAGTAAGAACCTTTCTCTGGAGGGCCATGCCACAGCTCACAATGTGAGGGCCATGGCAGCCTCTATGGCTCATCTTAACTCTGTGTCCATTGGCCAAATCTGTCGGGCGGCCACCTGGGCATCGGTTCATACCTTCACAGCCCATTACTGCTTGGACAAGGACTCCCGCCGGGATGCCTTGTTTGGTCAGGCTGTTCTCAAACACCTGTTCCATACCTAATCAACTCCTACCCTCCATCCCTGACTGGATGCCTGAGATTCATGGGTGCAGGTGGAGCCCTTCCCAGGGACTCACAATCTGGGTGATCTCCCAGGCATCTCTAGCTGGGGAGTCCCCATATGTGAAGACTCATTCCTGCTTGTTCCTGGAGATAGCACAGTTACTTACCTGTAACAGGTGATCTCTGGGAGCAGCAGGAATAAGTCTTCACAACCCACCCACCTCCCCTAGGAGTTGTATCTCTCTATCTTTCATTTCCTCTCTCTCTCTTTGTCTCAGCTTTAAAACTCGAACTGGAGAGAGGCAGTTAGGAAAAGCGGGAAGGCAGCGCGCAGGCGCTGTGGGATGCTCCCAAAAGCTTTCCTTTTGGATGCTGGGGAGCGTTCCCGCGCAGGCTCCGTCGGTACCGACGATACCCTTATGTGAAGACTTATTCCTGCTGTTCCCAGAGATCACCTGTTACAGGTAAGTATCTGTGTTATCCATGTCGCCGCAGAAAATCTATTCTTACTTTTTTGTTTTTTGTGGTTACATCTGCCTTCATTCGATGCCTACCCGTACCGCCGGTTCTCTTTTCTTTCTTAAAAAAACAAAAAAACAAAAAAAACCTAGCTTCTAAAATCTTTTCTTTAGGAGCATTTTGGGCACTAGGCCCATATTTCCTCAGACATGGAAAAAAACCAGCTAGTGGTTTTAAAAAAATGTTCTAAATGTGGCGGTACCATATCCGTCACCGACACCCAATGAATGGTGTCTAAAATGTTTAGGTCCTGAACATTGTCCATCGGAGTGTCTCTCCTTCAGAAAGATGACCAAAGGGGCCTGCAGAAGAATAGAGCTGCAAAACCCGGTACCCTTTTTGCACTGACACAATGTCCATTGCATCGACGTCTTCCAGGACTTCGTCTTCCTCCCATGGATCTCAGGTAACTAAACCTAAGGCTTTTAAGACTGGCCAGTCCTCGAAGGGTAGATCTCCTTCCAAGCATCGAGATGCCATTGGCGTTGCCTTCGAGGATAGTTCACTGACAAAACAGCCCCAGCGGGAGACCTCGGTCTCCAAAGCATTAACGGGGCTCCAGAATGTTCTGGAGGCTTCAACCTCTGCAGAACTACTGGTGCCATGTTCTGGGGTCATAGCCGCTTCCACCTGTACCGACACCCAGGCATCGGCAGGAGCGATCGATCAGAGATCCCTCGCTCTTGAACGCAGTCTAGTGGCTCTCTTAGGAGCTTTGGTACCGCTAAGACCGCTACAGATGGTTCCACAGGTATTGGTACCGACACCGGTGCTGGTACCGAGTGCACCTGCCTCGACAGATATGCTTCCGCCCATGCCAAGCCTTGAGTATATCTCAGGTTTTGAAGGGCTGGTACCGAGACACCCCGATACCGACTTCGAGTGGTACCGGTACCAAGCGTTGCACGAACACCGGTCACGAGATACTTCGAATCATCCAATTCTGATGATTCTGATGACTCTGCTGGTACTAGAGCAATCCTCCCGGAGGATCCATTTCCTTCTCCTCATTGCAGAATGTCTCCTCCAGAGGCCACGTCCTTCCAGGATTTATCCGTGATGTAGCTCGAGGTTTAGCAATCACGGTGACTCCATAGAAGGAACCCAGGGCAGAAGAATTAGAAATTCTTCAATACCCTAAAGCTCCTAAAGAGACAGCTACCCTTCCCATTCATAGGATCTTGCAAGATCTTATGTTCAGAATTTGGGAAAACCCTTTAACGGTATCTCCACACTCTCGACGACTCGATACTATGTACCGAGTTCCAAACTCTCCTGGTTTTCAAAAGACTCAGTTGCCACACCATTCAATGGTAGTGGAATCGCAATGCATAGGATTAAGAGTGCTAAGATGCATTCATCTAATCCTCCGGGCCGGGAGTCGAGGACTCTCGCGATGCCTTTGGGCATCGATGCTTCCAATCTTCCATGTTGGCAGCCAGGATCAGCTCTTACATTCTCTATATGGGAATGTACCTCAAGGAAGTTACAGCAGACTTGGAGCTTATGAGCCCTCTTCTTCCTGAGGACAAAAGGGGGGATTTTTTTACTCTGGTCAAACATGCCCAAAATGTCTCTAAATTTATGAACCGTGCATCTTTCTATTGCTTTGAATGTATTAGCAGAAATTCTGCTATTTCAATTGGTGCACGTTGTATTACCTGGCTCCAGGCATTGGACTTAGTACAATGGGTGCAAGAGAAACTGGGAAATATTCCTTGCACAGGAGAAAATCTCTTTGGCAAGGATTGGCAGGACAAGGCCAATCAGCTTGAATCTGAAAATACTACCTTTAATAGACTATCT
>CM066034.1:901889202-901908271 GCA_033557465.1 Ichthyophis bannanicus
ATTCCAAAATCCCATCTTTACCCCTATTCAGTCTCTAGGTTCATAGGGGCCTTACTGGATACACCAACTGCAAGGGCCTTTCTTCCCCAGGCACGTTGCATACGCTTGGTGCAGTTAGACTGCCCAAATTCAGTTAAAATCCCATTTAACTGCTCGAGAGAGATGTTGCAACTTTTAGGCCAACATGGGCATCCACGGTGCATGGGCGTTCCCTATGATCGCCTTCACATGAGAGCAGCTCAGTTGACCCTATCCACCCAATGGACCCAGGCATCAGGTTGCCCTGTCAGACAAAAATAGCAACCTCCAGTCACCTTTTTTTGGTCCTCCACTGGTGGACGTCCACTCCGAAGCGGTTGCGGGGGGTCCCCTTTCAAACAGGTGTTACCACCAAGAAACCCTTACAACAGAATGCCTCTCCAAAGGGGTGGAGGGCTCCACTACAAGATCTCTAGACCCAGGACATCTGGTCTTCACAGGAGACATCCTCTTTCATATCAACCTATTAGAGACTCAGAGCAATCTTTCTGGCTCTCAGAGTCTTCCAAACCGGCTTCAGCTACGTGGAAGCGAACTCAGTCCTCATACCACCGGACAACAAGGTAAGCCATGTTCTACGTGAACAAGCCGGGAGGACTGGCTACTCTGTCGGCTTTGCAAACAAAAGCTCTGAGATTGTGGGCCTTCGCCAGAGAGCATCTAATCCATCTCATGGCAGTGTATCTTCCAGGGGTTCAAAACTCTTGGGCAGACAGACTCAGTCGAGTATGCTTACGCACGAATGGTTCCTCCATGGGGACCAGATAGCCAGGATTTTTCGGACTTTGGGGTACCACAGACATAGACCTGTTTGCAAGTCCGCGTGGAATGCCAAAAACTTCCCTGGTTCTGTTCCAAGCGATTCCATGTTCCGGGAAGTGTAGGCCAGGGATGCCGTACTCCTTCATTGGGGGCAAGACTTCCTTTATGCCTTTCCACCTATTCACCTCATCCCCAAAACTCTGTTCAAGCTTCAGAGGAGACAAAGGGATCTATGATCCTCATAGCACCACTTTGGCCACGCGAAGTGTGGTACCATATTACTTCTGCATCTCTCGCAGGCCTCCCTCCATAGACCTGGGGTCTTGCTCAAGATCTCCTCTCCCAGAGAGGACGGCGAACCTTGTGGCACCCCCACAAATCCTCAGTCTCTTCATTCTCAGGGACATGGTTGCTGAAGGCCTAGACCTTCAATGATTTCCAACCTTGTCTCAGCAAGTGAAAAGCGATATCCGATTCATTGCTTTCAGAAAGCCTTCCACACAGACGGTCATATGCTGTAAAATGAAAGGTATCGGAGGTTTATATCAAGTGTTCCAGGGCCAGCTTGGGATGATGGTTTGAGGTGTTTAACGGGGTGTGTGATATGGGGGAGAAGAAAGCCCAACGTTCCATGAGGGAAGCTGGCCGATAAATCCTATATTCCTAAACGCGGCGGGATATAATGGTGTGTGGAGAGTACGGCCTATTTCTTTATTAAATGTAAGACGCCTCAGTTGATTGGCTAGGGGTTGGCTACTAGACCTGGATGCGGTGATGGCCTGCATGATACACCCCGATCAAACAGGGTTTATAGGGGGGAGGCAAGGGGGGGATAATATTCGTAAGATTTGTAATCTCAAGTGGAGGGCAGTCGGAAAGGGCAGGAGGGCAGTTTTTCTTTCGGGGCGATGCTTGAAAAAAAGCGTTTTTGATCGGGTAGAGTGGCCTTTTATGTTGGGGGTGTTGGGAGAAAGAAAGTTGGGCTGGGTGTTCATGTTCCTTTCAGGGGGGTACAAGAGCTGTATGAGGCCCGCGGCCGAGCAGGCGGGAGAGTGGCGGGTGGAATGGCGGTTTTATTCTGGGCCCCGTATTCGGTCTCGGTTAGAGGTACTAGGCAGGGCCTGTCCCCTGTCCCCTCTGCTCTTTGCCGTGGTCATAGAGCCGTTGGCGGCAAAGGGTCAGGAGAGGTGGTCAATGGATGTAAAAGGGAGTTGAATGAAACTCCCAGGAAAGTTAAAATCACTCCTGCTTCGGCGGCTGATGTGATTGTTCCGCTTCACGAGAAACCTTTGATGTACAATTACCGACAAATAATGAGGGAGATTGAGGAGTACAGTAAAGGTGGCGGGGGTGGTTATAAGATTAATGAATAGTAAAACAGAGATTTTGGGGTGTAATGTATGTAAGGGGGAGATAGAGGTTGGATGAAAGGGGCGTTTGCGTTTCGCTGGGTGGGGACGCAGTAATCGTGACACTGGGTATCCAGAATGGGTAAGCCTGTCGAGGGGTTAGGGAGAGTTTAATTATGGCAGACTATTGCAGGAGGTGCGGAGTGATCTTCAGAAGTGGAAGGGGTTATACCTGAACATGGCTAGGTAGGATTGCCGTGCTAAAGATGGAATGTTTTACCTCGTTTTTTGTTTTTTAATTTAGTTTTTCCAATACCGCTGAAATGTTGCTCGAGAGCGTATTTAAAGCCAGGTGGCAAGCAAACTCTTGCTGGCCTTTTGTGTGGGGGGTGGAAAACCATACGAGGGTTTAGAGCCGCGGCTTACTATGTATTAGACCCAGTAAGGACGGGGGGGTATGGGTGTACATGGCGGGAAACAATAGTACTTGGCCTCGCAGTTAATGGGATTGCCAGAGTTGGCAAGGGGGGGAGGACGGTGTCCGACGGTGGGTTGTTATGGAGGGGGATCCGGGGAAAAGGGGAGAGAGTGAGTTTGGCGAAGTGGATTTGGGATACCGGCAGCAGTGGCCGAGGGGAAGGGGGATGGGTAACCCCTTTTCGAACCTTGACGAAAAGAGCTTTGGTTGCGGTTTGAAACGTCCCTTGCTAGGGGGGAAGCGTTTTACTAGGGAGTATGTATATTACCGGGGGGCCGGGAGTTCTAGACCGGGGAGAGAAGGAGGAGTGTTCCTTCTTGATATGGGCAAGGAAGGGCGTTGAGGGCTATGGGTCAACTACTTACGGCGGTAGGGGGGGAGTTGAAAGAGGTGGGGGAGTTGGTGCTTGAAGGAGTTTGGTGTTGGAGAAGTAAGGGAGTTTTTTTTGCAATAATTACAGGTGGGCGGGGGGGGTCTTTCTGGGCAGGGCTGGGAAGTTAAGGAGGCGGACCTGGGGTAAAGAAGAAAGATACGAAGGTAGAGGCCCTGATTGGAAACGCAGGGGGGCGCAAGGGGGCTAGCCACCCACTTTTATGCTGGCGTTTGCTTGTACCCTGCGGGGGGTGGGTGGGGGGGGAGCATTAGAGGGGAAAGAGAATATGGGAGGAAAAAGGTCCTGGGGGGGGAGCGGTGGTTCCAAGGAACGCATGGCAGGACATTTTACGGGTGGTCAAAAAACTTGGGCACCGGGGACGACGGTGTATTTGGAGGGGAGTTTGACAGATAAGATATCACACCATATTGGACCCCATGAGACAGAGTTGCGGGTCCTGGGGACGGGGGGAAATTTGCGAGAGAGTTTGTTGGAGGGGTGCAAGGGCGAAGGGTGATATTATGATTATATGTTGTGGGATTGTCCATTGGTACGGGGTCTGTGGGGGTGATTGGGAACATTGTTCTTCGGGGTAAGGTAGAAGGAGGCTCCCAATTGTAGTAACTCCAGCCATGGTATTGTTGATATGAGTTGGGGGATGAAGGGGAGCGGGAAGCAGCCTTCAGATGATTGGCTACTGTATTTTTTAAATGTTCGGGGCGAGGGGGGAAGCCTCCTGGTGCGATGGGAAAAGTAGGGCTGGTACCCCAATCGGGGAGATATAGTGGGCGGTTATAGTGAACTGAAAGGTATGTGTGAGATCGCAGCGTATGGTAAGCGCATCGCTTGCAGACCTTCAGGACCTGATTGTGGCAAAGCATTTGATGTATGGCCTCTTGAAATGGATGAGGGGGGGGGGTGTAAAGCTGGCCGCTGTTGCGGGTGTCAGGATTGGAACTCTGGGCCTGTAGCACGGGCCCCTAGGGGAGGGGGGTTGGGGCGGGGGGGATGGGTTGGTGGGGGTTTTTTTCTGCTGGGCGGTGGGGGGAGGGGCTGGGTGGGGTTCTTAGGGGTTTTTGGGGGGGGTACTGGACAGGGTTCCCTGGGGACATTGTTTAGTTGCCAGACGGTAGCAATGTATCATATGGGTGGGGGGGAGGGGGGGGGGGGGTAAATCTTGAAACTGTGGTTCACCACTGTCTTAATCGGTTACCTCTGTGGTGGGGTTAAGTGTTTGCCCCACCCAGAGATTTTGTTGTAATGTGATTCTATTTGTGAATTGGTGGAACTAAATAAATAAAGTTTAAAAAAAAAAACGGAAAAGGTTTTCCATTTGGTGTGCAGAGAAGGGTCTCAACCCTCTTGCAATACCTTTGAATTCTTTACTAGACTACTTGCTGCATTTATCCCATGCAGGCCTTAAAACAAATTCAATCAGAGTCCATTTGAGTGCTATTGCAGCATCCCTTAAGCCTCTAAATGGACAACCTATTTCCTTTCATCCTCTTATAGCAAGATTCATGAGAGGCCTTCTTTTGACTAAACCTCCCATTAGACCACCTCCAGTGGCATGGGACTTGAATCTGGTTCTTGGCCAGCTTATGAAGCCTCCCTTTGAACCCTTAGCCACTACCTCCTTGAAATTCCTTTCCTGGAAGGTTATTTTTCTCATTGCAGTCACCTCAGCTCGCCGTATCATTGAGCTGCAAGCTTTAGTGGCTAATCCTCCTAATACAAGGTTCCATAATGACAAGGTAAGTCCTCAGAACTAATCCTCTCTTTATGCCTACAGTGGTCTCACATTTTCATCTGAACCAGGATGTGTTTTTACCTTTCTTTTTTCCAGGTCCTCTTGCATCAAGTGCAGAGAGGAATCTTCTTACAATGTATTGTATAAGAGAACTTGCTTTCTACTTACACAGGACACAGCAACATAGAAAGTCCTCTCACTTTTTGTAGCTTTTGATCCTTCTCATTTAGGACTTCCAGTCTCTAAGAGAACTCTATCTAATTGGATTGCTCAGTGTATTTCCTTCGCCTACCAGAGTAAGAACCTTTCTCTGGAGGGCCATGTCACAGCTCACAATGTGAGGGCCATGGCAGCCTCTATGGCTCATCTTAACTCTGTGTCCATTGACCAAATCTGTCGGGCGGCCACCTGGGCATCGGTTCATACCTTCACAGCCATTACTGCTTGGGACAAGGACTCCCGCCGGGATGCCTTGTTTGGTCAGGCTGTTCTCAAACACCTGTTCCATACCTAATCAACTCCTACCCTCCATCCCTGACTGGATGCCTGAGATTCATGGGTGCAGGTGGAGCCCTTCCCAGGGACTCACAATCTGGGTGATCTCCCAGGCATCTCTAGCTGGGGAGTCCCCATATGTGAAGACTCATTCCTGCTTGTTCCTGGAGATAACACAGTTACTTACCTGTAACAGGTGATCTCTGGGAGCAGCAGGAATAAGTCTTCACAACCCACCCACCTCCCCTAGGAGTTGTATCTCTCTATCTTTCCTTTCCTCTCTCTCTCTTTGTCTCAGCTTTAAAACTCGAACTGGAGAGAGACAGTTAGGAAAAGCGGGAAGGCAGCGCGCAGGCGCTGTGGAATGCTCCCAAAAGCTTTCCTTTTGGATGCTGGGGAGCGTTCCCGCGCAGGCTCCGTCGGTACCGACGATACCCATATGTGAAGACTTATTCCTGCTGTTCCCAGAGATCACCTGTTACAGGTAAGTAACTGTGCTATCCATGTCACCGCAGAAAATCTATTCTTACTTTTTTGTTTTTTGTGGTTGCATCTGCCTTCATTCGATGCCTACCCGTACCGCCGGTTCTCTTTTCTTTATTAAAAAAACAAAAAAACAAAAAAAACCTAGCTTCTAAAATCTTTTCTTTAGGAGCATTTTGGGCACTAGGCCCATATTTCCTCAGACATGGAAAAACCAGCTAGTGGTTTTAAAAAATGTTCTAAATGTGGCGGTACCATATCCGTCACCGACACCCAATGAATGGTGTCTAAAATGTTTAGGTCCTGAACATTGTCCATCGGAGTGTCTCTCCTTCAGAAAGATGACCAAAAGGGGCCTGCAGAATAGAGCTGCAAAACCCGGTACCCTTTTTGCACTGACACAATGTCCATTGCATCGACGTCTTCCAGGACTTCGTCTTCCTCCCATGGATCTCAGGTAACTAAACCTAAGGCTTTTAAGACTGGCCAGTCCTCGAAGGGTAGATCTCCTTCCAAGCTCGAGATGCCATTGGCGTTGCCTTCGAGGATAGTTCACTGACAAAACAGCCCCAGCGGGAGACCTCGGTCTCCAAAGCATTAACGGGGCTCCAGAATGTTCTGGAGGCTTCAACCTCTGCAGAACTACTGGTGCCATGTTCTGGGGTCATAGCCGCTTCCACCTGTACCGACACCCAGGCATCGGCAGGAGCGATCGATCAGAGATCCCTCGCTCTTGAACGCAGTCTAGTGGCTCTCTTAGGAGCTTTGGTACCACTAAGACCGCTACAGATGGTTCCACAGGTATTGGTACCGACACCGGTGCTGGTACCGAGTGCACCTGCCTCGACAGATATGCTTCCGCCCATGCCAAGCCTTGAGTATATCTCAGGTTTTGAAGGGCTGGTACCGAGACACCCCGATACCGACTTCGAGTGGTACCGGTACCAAGCGTTGCACGAACACCGGTCACGAGATACTTCGAATCATCCAATTCTGATGATTCTGATGACTCTGCTGGTACTAGAGCAATCCTCTCGGAGGATCCATTTCCTTCTCCTCATTGCAGAATGTCTCTTCCAGAGGACACGTCCTTCCAGGATTTCATCCGTGATGTAGCTCGAGGTTTAGCAATCACGGTGACTCCATAGAAGGAACCCAGGGCAGAAGAATTAGAAATTCTTCAATACCCTAAAGCTCCTAAAGAGACAGCTACCCTTCCCATTCATAGGATCTTGCAAGATCTTATGTTCAGAATGTGGGAAAACCCTTTAACGGTATCTCCACACTCTCGACGACTCGATACTATGTACCGAGTTCCAAACTCTCCTGGTTTTCAAAAGACTCAGTTGCCACACCATTCAATGGTAGTGGAATCGGCAATGCATAGGATTAAGAGTGCTAAGATGCATTCATCTAATCCTCCGGGCCGGGAGTCGAGGACTCTCGATGCCTTTGGGCATCGATGCTTCCAATCTTCCATGTTGGCAGCCAGGATCAGCTCTTACATTCTCTATATGGTAATGTACCTCAAGGAAGTTACAGCAGACTTGGAGCTTATGAGCCCTCTTCTTCCTGAGGACAAAAGGGGGGATTTTTTTACTCTGGTCAAACATGCCCAAAATGTCTCTAAATTTGTGAACCGTGCATCTTTCTATTGCTTTGAATGTATTAGCAGAAATTCTGCTATTTCAATTGGTGCACGTTGTATTGCCTGGCTCCAGGCATTGGACTTAGTACAATGGGTGCAAGAGAAACTAGGAAATATTCCTTGCACAGGAGAAAATCTCTTTGGCAAGGATTGGCAGGACAAGGCCAATCAGCTTGAATCTGAAAATACTACCTTGAATAGACTATCTAAGTCTACAGCCAACCCAGCAAAGAAAAAGTCAGCCCATAAACCCTTTTTCAATAAGAAAAAGAAGTTTTACCCATCCTATGCCCATCATACTCACTGTCCAGGTCATGTTCCCCAAAAGGGGGCAACAACAGAACAGACAGCAGAGGAAGCCACAAGTTCCAAGAACTCAATAGGCTCCACAAGTTCAGCCTCCTCAGGGGCTTTGACTCCTTCCTAGAGAACTTAGTCTTTCTGCCCCTGAAAGGTCCAGAACCCCTCACCATTCCAGGAAGGTTATGCCATTTTGCCAGCAGATGGCAACAAATAACATTAGAAAACTGAACTTTGTCCATTGTATGAGAGGTGTACAGACCCCACTTCCACAGCCTGTCCCCTCCTACAATCATAAAACAGTTCAATTCTCAGATCCCTGTCACCAATCTCTTGGGCCAGGAGGTCACATCACTTCTTGCTCAAGGAGCAATAGAAGAAGTACCCATACCCCAACAGGGTGCGGGATTTTACTCCCCCTATTTTCTCATTCCCAAGAAAACAAGGGGATACAGGCCTATTCTGAACCTCAGAGAATTAAACAAATATCTGTTCCGAGAAAAATTCAAAATGATTTCCTCGGAACACTCTTGCCATACCTTCAGAGTCAGGATTGGCTATGTTTTCTAGATCTAAAGAATGCATATACTCATATTCTCATCCATACAGATCACAGGAAATTCCTTCAATTCCTTTTCCAGCGAAGACACCTCCAATACAGGGTTCTTCCCTTTGGACTGGCTTCTGCTCCAAGAGTCTTCACAAAATGCATGGCAGTAGTAGCAGCATTTCTGAGAACTCTAGGAATATTTGTCTTCCCCTATTTAGACGACTGGCTCATTCGAGCATTGACAGCTCCAGAAGCCAGCTCTGCTCTTTCTCGCACAATGCAAATTCTTCGCTACTTGGGACTGGTCATAAACCTCCCAAAATCTCAGCTCATCCCTTCTCAGTCACAGGAGTTCATAGGGGCTCATCTAGATACCAGACAGTCAAGGGCTTTCCTACCACAGCCCCGCTGTCTTCGTATAGTGCAGCTGGCATCCCAAGCAGCTATGGAAGTCTTCCTGACTGCTCGGGAAATGCTTCAGCTTCTGGGGCATATGGCATCCACTGAGACAAAGAGAGAGAGAAAGAGAGAGATAGAGAGATACAACTCCTAGGGGAGGTGGGTGGGTTGTGAAGACTAAATTCCTGCTGTTCCCGGAGATCACCTGTTACAGGTGAGTAACTATGCTATCTCCAGGAAAAAGCAGGAATGTAGTCTTCACATATGGGGACTCCCTAGCTGCAGATGCCAGGGAGAAGGCCCCAGAAGTTGTGTGCCCTTGTGAAATGGCTCCACTTCCCCCCCATGGATCTCTGGCATCCTACCAGGGATGGTGGGTAGGAGTTGATTAGGTATGGAACAGGTGTTGGAGAACAGCCTGACCAAACAAGGCATCCCGGTGGGAGTCCTTGTCTAAGCAGTAATTTGGCTGTGAAGATATGAACCGAAGCCCAAGTAGCTGCTCGACAGATGTCATAGATAGACATAGAGTGAAGATGAGCCATAGAGGCTGCCATGGCTCTCACATTGTGAGCTGTGACATGGCCTTCAAGAGGAAGGTTTTTACTCTCATAGGCAAAAGATATGCACTGTGCAATCCAGCTGGACAGTGTTCTTTTGGAGACTGAAAGTCCCAAATGACTAGGATCAAAAACAACAAAGAGTTGAGAAGACCTTCTATGTTGCTGTGTTCTTTGCAAGTAAAAGGCCAAAGCCCTTTTGCAGTCCAAAGTATGAAGATTCCTTTCTGCATTTGAGGCGTGAGGCCTTGTGAAGAATACAGGAAGGTAAACCGCTTGGTTTAAATGAAAAGGTGACACCACCTTTGGCATAAAGTGTGGATGAGTCCTAAGGACTGCCTTATCATGATGTAACCTTGTATAAGGAGGATCAGCCACCAACGCTTGCAATTCACTGATGCGACGTGCTGATGTGATTGCAATAAGGAAAATGACCTTCCAGGAAAGGAATTTCAAAGAGGTAGTGGCTAATGGTTCAAAAGACGGTTTCATGAGCTGCCCAAGAACCAGATTTAAGTCCCATGCCACCGGTGGTGGCTTAATGGGAGGCTTAGTTAAAAGAAGGCCTCTCATAAATCTCGCTATGAGAGGATGAGATTAAATAGGTTGTCCATTTAGAGGCTTGAAAGAAGCTGCAATAGCACTCAAATGAACTCTCACTGAATTGGTCTTAAGCCCTGCATTTGATAAATGAAGGAGATACTCCAGTAATGATTCCAGAGGTATCGCAAGAGGGTTAAGACCCTTTTGTGAGCACCATATGGTAAACCTTTTCCACTTAAATGCATAAGAGCGTCTTGTGGAAGGCTTCCTGGAAGCATAAAGGATATCCTTTACCTGCTGGGAAAGGTTAAGACCGTGAAGTTCTAGGCTTTCAGCAACCAGGCCCTGAGATGCATAGACTGGGGATTAGGATGCCACAGCATCCCGTCCTCTTGAGAAAGGAGATTTGGAGCAGATCCTAGCTCCAGAGGCGGAGCTTGAGAGAGATGTAGGAGCAGAGGGTACCACATTTGCCGTGGCCAACGTGGAGCTATGAGGATCATATGACCTCTGTCTCTCTGAAGCTTGAACAAGGTTTTGGGAATTAGGGGAATGGGTGGCAAGGCATTCAGAAAGTCCTGACCTCAACTGAGGAGGAAAGCATCCCTGGCCTGACAACCCTGAACCGGAATTCTGGAACAGAACCGGGGAAGTTTGGCATTCAGCGGACTTGCAAAGAGGTCTATGTCCGGGGTTCCCCAAATTTGAAAAAGTTTGGCCACCTGGCCTGCATGGAGAGACCAATCGTGTGGAAGCAGAACTCGATTGAGTCTGTCTGCCCAAGAGTTTTGAATGCCTGGAAGATACACTGCAAGGAGATGAATCTGATGCTCTCTGGGGAGGGCCCATAGTTCCAAAGCTTTGTTGCAAAGCGACAGAGAGCCTCTTCCGCCCTGCTTGTTCACGTAGAACATGGCTACTTGATTGTCCGTTTGAACTAGGACTGTCTTGTAGCTGAGCTGGGTGTGGAATACTCGAAGAGCAAGGAAAATTGCTCTGAGTTCCAGGAGGTTGATGTGGAGATAGGCCTTCTGTGGAGTCCAGGTACCATGGGTAGAGAGGCCTTGCAGGTGGGCTGCCCAACCCACCTGTGAAGCATCTGTTGTTAGAGTCGCCTGGGGTGGGGGTTGCTAAAATGGAACCCCACCAAAAGGTTTTGGGGTGATTGCCACCATTGGAGGGACAAAATAAGGTGATCTGAGTTTGCTATTTTGTCTGACAGGCAACTTGATGCCTGAGTCCACTGAGTGGATAAAGTCCACTGGGCTGCCCTCATATGGAGGCGAGCATAAGGAACCACATGCACGGTGGATGCCATGTGGCCTAGCAACTGTAACATTTCCCGAGCAGTGAGGTGAGGTTTTAGCACTGCTTGGGAAGCTAACTGCACAATGCGAAGGCAGCGGGGCTGTGGAAGGTAGGCCCTTGTCTGTCTGGTATCCAGCAGAGCTCCTATAAACTCTAGGGACTGAGTGGGAGCAAGGTTGGATTTTGCGTAGTTTATGACAAGTTCCAAATACTGAAGGATGCACATTGTGCGAGAGAGGGCAACCTTGGCCTCTGGCTCTGAAGGGGCTCGAATGAGCCAGTCATCTAAGTAAGGGAAGACGAATATTCCCAGGGTGTGGAGAAATGCTGCCACCACAGCCATTCATATTGTGAACAAACTTGTAGCAGAGGCCAGTCCAAAGGGAAGAACCATGTATTGGAAGTGCTTCCCATGAAACAGAAAGCGAAGGAACTTTCGGTCAGTTGGATGGATGAGAACACGAGTGTACGCATTCTTGAGATCTAGAGAACAAAGCCAATCCTCACTCTGAAGGTATGGCAGCAGAGTTCCTAGAGAAATTATTTTGAACTTCTCTGAACAGGAATTTGTTCAATTCTCTGAGGTCTAAAATGAGTCTGTCCTCCTATTTTCTTTAGAATAAGGAAAAAAGGGGAGTAGAACCCTGTACCCTGTTGTAGAATGGGTACCTCTTCTATTGCCCCTTGAGCAAGGAGCACAGTTAACTCTTGACCTAACTGGTCATTGAGAGAGGTCTGAGAATTGAACTGTCCTACCATTGTAGGAGGGGGCATGCTGAGGAAATGAAGCTTGTACCCCTCTCTTACAATAGACAGAGTTCAATTTTCTGCTGTTATCTGACCCCATCTGGGGGCAAAATGACATAACCTTCCTGGGATGGTGGAGGGTTCTGGGCCGTTCAGGGCTAGGAAGGCAAAGTTCTCTAGATAGGAGTCAAAGCCCCTGTGGAGGCTGAGTCTGCTGAGCCGGTTGAGGCTTAGCTGCTTTTGTCTTTTTCCAGGACCAAGCAGGAAGTCAGTCCTCACAAATGGGTGACATCGGCGCCAAAGGAGCCCTCGTGCGGAGCATTTCCCCAGCTTTCAAAGAAAGCCTTTGGGAATGCAGCGCACATGCGTGGTGCCCTTTCCGCCCAAGGGTGCCATCTTGCTCAGTCTTCTTTTTTCCGTGGAGCCCGATGGACGTGTGTCGTTGTCACCCGGTAGAAAGTTGATTTTTCTTGCCTTGGATTCGTGGTTTTTGCCCTGTTCGACACCGGTTCCCCTTCCCGCTGGGCACGGTACACCGGTATCGAGCACAGAGCTAGTTTTTCGGTTTTTGTCCTTCGTGACTAGCGTTCCCGCTTTTTTCTCCTTTTCACTGGCAGCTCGGTCTTTTGACCTTGCAGGGGTCCTTTTTCCCCCGATGGCTGCCAGCGGGTTCAAGAAGTGTGATCGGTGTAAGAAGCTAATGTCTCTCACCGACACACATGACTGCTGCCTCCGGTGCCTCGGGCCTGACCATGACCCGGTGGTCTGTGTCCCATGCAGTAAAATGTCCTCTAAGGCGCTCAGGAGCCATCAGCATTGGCATGAAAGATTGTTATCTGACTCCTCGTGCGGCCAGGCCTGGACCTCGTCAGAGGCCTCGACATCTCGGGAGTCCGATCCCGAGCACCGTCGAGGCTCCTCTGAAAGGGGGTCTCCTTCTCGGGAACACAGAAGGAAGAAGAAACCCTCGAGGGCCAGGTCGCATAGCCCCGACCGCTGTCCCGGGTCCTCGGAGTCGGAGAGGCCTGCCAATTTGCCTAGAGTGGAGACGGAGTCCCCGAGTCACGTGAGTACTGTTGTCCTCGTAGACTCCCCTCCAGGGGAGCTGACGTCGAGTCCCGAGTCGGGGGCTGCTGAGTCTCCTGAGCTGAGTCTCAGGTTGACGGCCTTGGAGAGCAGCTTGGCTGCCTTCATGGAGCAGCAGCGGGTAGTGATCGCTGGTATCTCCAGGAACAAGCAGGAATGAGTCTTTACATATGGGTACATCGGTACCGACGGAGCCTGCGCGGGAACGCTCCCCAGCGTCCAATCAGAAAGCTTTTGGGAGCATCCCTCAGCGCCTGCGTGCTGCCCTCCCGCCTTTCCAACTGTCTCTCCTCAGTTTTCGTTTTTCCGCGGAGCCGACAGGACATCCTCCTGTCACCGCAGAAAATGTTTTCTTTAATTCTTAATTCTTGTTTTCTTGTGGTCGCGGCTGTTTCCCCGCCTCCACCGGTACCGCCGGTGGGTTTTTTCTTTTCTTTTTCTCAAACTCAGGGAGAGTTTTTCCCTCAGTTTCTGTCTTAAATTTTTGGGCTTGTAAGGCCTCTCCATCATGGAGCCTTCTTCTCCTAAGAAGTGCCTTAACTGTGGAAATACAGTTTTCTTTTTAGACTCCAATAACTGGGTCTAACCTGTTTGGGTCCTGACCAATGTTCCCTCTAATTTTCTGTAGGCTGTGTGCACATAAAATATCAGCTGTGCAGCTTTTGAAGGAAGGTTAAATTTTTGTGCGCCACATAACGACACTCGGAGTTATATACGTTAAAATTTGACTACCCGTCAGAATACAGTATGTACACCACATTGATTGCACTAGAAAATATTGTAGAACTTGTGAAAACCGTAAATACACAACTACTTTTAAATTTTAAGACATCTGTGTTGTTTTCTATCAGAATCAGAACCATAATTTTTGTGCGCTCTGTTGTAAAGTATGTGCGCTAGCTTGGCGAGGTGTGTGCGCGTGCACACGCGCACAGCTTAGAGGGAACAGTGGTCCTGACCCTTTTCCTCCGGAGCCATTAGGCTACAATTTTATGAGAAGAGATTTTCCATTTCGAGTTTCCCTCGTTACCGAGTTCCCCTCGATACCGAGTTCCCGTCAAGTGTCAGGGCACCGACCATTTCTTCTCTACAGGATCAGGTAACCCACAAACAGTCTGTTAAGACTAGCCAATCCTTGAGTGGTAGGTCTCATGTCAAGCATGATGACAGCTCCGGCCTTGCCCTCAAGACCCTATTGGCTTCAAAACCCCGGCGGGAGTCTTCGGTCTCCAAAGCCTTTCAAGGGTTTCAGGTTGTTCCTGGGGCTCACCCCTCACAGAACATACCTGAGCCATGCTCGGTGGTGGCATCCGCTTCGAGCGGTACCGATACCCCGGCATCGGCACTGGTGTTGAGTGATCCACTCTTCAGCAGGGATCGTCATCTGGCGTTCTCGGTACCTTCTGGACCGATCAATACGTCCCAGATTGACTTTCCATTATCGGCAGCATCGCCGATACGACCACCGACGCCGGTACCCTCCAGACATGCATCGATAGACTCGCTTCCTTCGATGCCGAGTCTGGAATCGATATCTAGTCTGGAAGACTGGGTACCGACGCGTCTCGGAACCGACGCTTACCGTTTCCGGATGCGCGGTATCGAGGATACTCACCAAGGGTTTTTGGTTGCCTCGGTACCGCTTGAGCAGCCTCCGATGACTGCTTCGATGTCGGTATTGCCTCCGGTTCCGGCACAGCTATCGGTATCGGTACTGATGCCGGTTCCTGCAGTAACATCGGGACCAACTACTCCTTTTTCACCGGGATTGCTCCTTTCTATACCTAGTTTGGAGTCGATACCTGGCATGGACGATGCAGTACTGACTATCTCAAGTCATAACCTCCAGTACCAGTATCCATCCATTAGGGCTCCTTTTCTGCACTGGACCAGTACAACCTCCGGTGCCCAGGCTAGTTCTTCAACTTTAGCCTGTCCAGGGATGGTTCCCATTGGAGATCCTTCTTTTCAGAAATTTCTCCTTGACATGGCTACATTCCTTGCTATTCCTATCCCTGGCTATGATCCTACAACAAGGCTCTTCTGGGGAAAAGGAAAATATAATGCTTCCTTTACATCATTCTTTGCAGGATCTTCTTCTGAGAATATGGGAAACACCTTTAAGGGTTTCCTCACCTTCTACAGCAACTGATCTTCTGTATCAGGTGCCCCCCTCTCCAGGGTTTCAAAAGACTCAACTTCCCCATCATTCCATTGTAGTGGAATCAGCAATGAGGAAGGTAAAAAGCAAGAAGAAGCATTCTTCTTATCCGCCAGGTTGTGCTTCTAGAACACTGGATGCTTTTGGACGTCAAACCTTCCAAACATCTATGCTGGCAACAAGGATTCTCTCATATATTTTTTATATGAGTCTATCCCTTCAGGAGGTCACAAATAAATTGTCTCTTTTAACTCCTTTTCTATCAGAGCCCAAGGCTACAGACTATTCCTTACTTCTTAGTCATAGCCAAAATATATCTTGGTTTCTTTCTCGTGCTTCCCTTGACTCTTTTGAGTCTGTTAGCAGAACCTCTGCTATAGCTATAGGGGCACGACGTAAAGCCTGGCTCCAAGCTTCAGACTTGAACAGATGGGCACAACAAAGATGGGTAATACTCCTTGTACTGGAGATAATCTCTTCAATAGGGAGTCTTTACGTCAGGTTGCTCATTGCTCCACTGACTTCCATGTTTCTGAGGGCTATCCTAGCCTTCTCCTTCCCCAGTAGGTAGGAAATGCCCTACCAAACCTTCTTTCCCTAAAGAAGAAGGTTTTATTCTTCTCCTTCCCATCATACAGATGTTCCCAAACAAGGGATACCTCGCCCTGGCCTGAAGAATCATAACTCAAGACATGACTAATAAACCTCAGTGGGGTTCCATTTTATCTCTTATAACAGACAGTTCACTTCTTCTCAGCAGAAGTTTTATAACTGTTTTATTATTTCAAACTCTACGCTTGGATTCCTGTTTCCAGGACATCCACTTGCTCTCAGGTAGGCTGAGCTGTCAGGACATTCATGTCTGTGGGTCACAGGGTTTCCTCCTCTTCCTACCATGAAGAGAGGTTTGCCAACTATCTCATGATAGTTTCCCTGTACCACCATGAATTTTTTCCTTCTACAGACTTACCATATAGCAAGTCTCCCTTCAGCTCCTATTTTTCTTTACCCTCGTTTCCAGGGCTTCCCCTGTACGAGTGGTACTATACGACTGGAAGGGCTTTCTTAGCCTTTCTAGTCTTCCTTTTCTTTCCAGTGTAGAGTTTTCTCTGGAGTTACCTCCCGGCTTTCATTGGGCAGCTCATCAGTCATGATCAGGATTTTTTCCTCTTGTTCTGTCTGTTCTCTCTGTTACAAACAGAAGATTCTCTTCTGCTGTTTCTATTCAGCAGCTGCCCATGCAGGAGTTCCAGTGATTGGACTACTGGTACTTTCTACGAGTTCCAGTCTTGTCTTCCATTACTTTCTCTGGTCTTAGTAGTGCTTCCAAGATAGTGCTCATCTATCTTGGAAAATCCTTATCGCTTCTTTTCTGTCATCTCCAAATTTCTGGAGTTGGCAGCATAACTGAGGTGGCAGCTGGTTTCCTCCAACAGCGACTTTTATTTTCCAATTCTCCTGCATAGTGCTCTCTGCAATCCTACTGAGAAGCTTTCCACTATGGGCCCTTGCTAGAGAGCATGGGGATTTTTTCTCTAATTACTATCCTATATGGTTGAAAAAGGCTTCCTCAGTCATTCCTCATGACTGTAGAGGTTCTTTACACCCTTCTGTTTCCTTTTAATAAAGGACATAAGCCTTCTCTATATGACAGTCTAAAGAGTTACCCAGTTTCTACAGGAAATATGCTCTCTTTCCTTGAGCTTGTCCTAATGTTATCCTAATCCTTAATGGAAATCACATATTTAATTAAACAACCCAATATACCCACCCCCCCCCCCTTTGTTCCTCAAGTGGTTCAACCTGGTTTCTCATCCTATGCGTTTTCTGTCCATTTACCATGCGAGAGTTCTATAGGACTCAGGACTTGCTGTTTACAGACTGATATTATCCTCTGGTTTTCACGCAACCATCCTGGTTATTCCACTGGATGGCGTTCCTGCACCATCTTAGCCAGGGGGAATAGATTCTCTATATATCTTCTCAAGTAGGTTCCACCTTCTTGTTATTAGATGAATCTTTCTCCTTCACATCTCCCATTTGAATGTTCTTATAGGCATATCTCTATCTGCTTAGTTGCAGACATTTATCTTTAGACATCTATATACAAATAGTATATATTTCTATATACTTCGCGAGAGATACATATGTCTGTAAGCTGCATGTGCATATCTTATGCCCACTCCAGATCTCACTATAGGCATATATATATATATATATACCCCCACCGTGCATATTGATAGTATCATACCCCAGGGAAGATATTAGATTACCAACTCCCTGTGTATATATATAATATATAACCACTAGTGAATATCATATAATACCCCTGTGATATATATATATATATACCCCTGTGTATATATATAAATATACCACTGGATACTATATATAATATATGGCACCTGTGTATAGTATATTATAACTATACCCCTGTGGTATATAGATATATAATTAGACACCCTATGTGCTAAGAATATATCGACTCTATTATACTCGCGTCCTGTGTATATACGCATTATGACTATATACCCTTTGTATGATATAATATATATAGTAACCCCGTGTATATATAGTAAAGATATACCCCGGTGTATATAAATATATGATATATAACGCCTGTGTTATATAAGTTATAATATTGAACCCGGCCGTGTGTATGTATATATATGATCTCAGGTTACCCCTGTGTCGATATAATAGACTCTATGATACCCCTGTGGTAGATATATATATATATAGCTCACCTGTGTATATAGAACTATATATAATACCCCTGTGTATATAGATCTATATCTACCCCGTGTATATAGATATTTATATATAGCCCGCCTGTGCTATATAGTATATAATCATACCCCTAGTGTATATTATATATATATATACACTCCTGTGTATATATATATATTAGATATACCCCTGGGGTGTATATTTATATCTATATAGCCTCCCTGTGGGATATATTACGATATATATATCCCTGGGTGTAATATATATATAACCCGTGTATATATAAATCCAAGCATATTATATACCCCCTGGTGTATATTGATATAGATTATATTATAATATATATACCCCTGTGCTATAATATATATATGGGGTATATTCTTATACCCTCTCCTGTGTGTCCATATATAGTTCTATATATCACTATATACCAGTCCGTTGGTGTAAATATAGCTTAAAATACTATATATATATACGCTATACATGTGTAACTAAGTAATATAGTACTATATGATATATATATATATGCCCCTGTGAGTATTATTATATATTTTAGATTATATAGCCGCCTGGTGAGATCGGATACTATATATATATTACGTCATATGTATATCCTACCTCGGGTATACGATCCCCTGTGTATTATAACACACACTGAAATGTGTGTATCATGTCGAGCGCTCCCTTATAGGTCGATATGTATCTCCAGACTTAATCTCTTAGGGTCCTAATGCATATAAAAGGTTTTACCTTACTCAGGTTCACCAGACAGTAGGCTATGCGTCTTCATACTTAGTTCCTCAGTGACTGTCTAAGGTACTTATGCACACAACCACTACTGTCTCGGAGAACTGACAGGCTTCTACCTTTAAACCCTATAGTCTAGGTATCCCTGACGAGAGCACCAATGCTCTCACTATCTTGTTCGTATCTCTCCAACCACGAGAGGAATAGGACAGGGTGGCGATCTGTCAGTAGAGGCTTGAAGTTTCAGCCCTTCCGGAATCCTGTCCTTCATGGGGATATTATGGGCTTTTTTCCATATCTCTTCTTCCTCCCAGGACCTGGGCTAGTTGTCCCAAAGGCAGCAGTCAGTCTTCCTCTTTTGCTCCTAATGTTACTACCGCTGTGGATCCAAAAGAGTTCCCAAGCTTTTTTTCCATAAGATTCCACTAAAGACCTGACATGTTTGTAGCCTACACCAGTTGACACTTGGGTCATCTGTCAATTCCATGACAGGGTTGGACCGCATTCGCCTTCACTTCAGATGAAGTCTTCTTGAAGAATCCTCTACTGGACTCTCCAGTA
>CM066034.1:901908771-901961452 GCA_033557465.1 Ichthyophis bannanicus
TAAAAGGCCAAAGCCCTTTGGCAGTCCAAAGTATGAAGATTCCCTTTCTGCATTTGAGGGGCATTGAGGCCTTGTGAAGAATACAGGAAGGTAAACCGCTTGGTTTAGTAAAATGAAAAAGTGTGACACCACCTTTGGCATAAAGTGTGGATGAGTCCGTAAGGACTAAGCCCTTATCATGATGTTACGCTTAGTTATAAGGAGGTATTCAGGCCACCAACGGCTTGCAATTCACCTGATGCGAACGTGCTGATGTGATTGGGCAATAAGGACAATGACCCTTCCATGGGACAGTATATTCAAAGAGGTAGTAGTGGCTTAATGAGTTCAAAAGAGACGGTTTCATGAGGCTGCCCAAAGAACTGCAGATTTCAAGTCCCATGCCACCGGTGGCTGGCTTAATGGGAGGCTTAGTTCAAAAGAAGGCTTCTCTCCCTATAATCATCTCGCTGATGAGAGGATGAGATATAAAATAGGTTGTCATTTAGAGGCTTGAAAGAAGCTCGGCAATAGCACATCAAATCGAAACTCTCACTTGAATTGGTCTTAAGCCCTGCATCTTGATAAAAATTGAAGGAGATACTCGTTCAGTGAATGATTCCCGAGGTATCGCAAGAGGGTCTAGAGGACTCGCTTTTGTGAGCAACCATATGGGTAAATCTTTTCCACTTGAAATGCATTAAGTATCGTTCTTGTGGAAGGCTTCTGGAAGCATAAAGGATCATCCTTTACCGTGCTGGGAAAGGTTTAAGGACCGTGAGTTCTAGGCTTTCAGCGAACCTAGGGCCGCTGAATGGGCATAGCCTGGGGATTAGGATGCCACAGCAATCCCGTCCTCTTGAGAAAGGAGATTTGGAGCAAGATTCCTAAACCTCCATGAGGTGTATGCTTGAGAGATGATTTAGGAGTCAGAGGGGTATCCACCATTGCCGTGGCTCAACGTGGAGCTATGAGGATGCACTATGAACCTCTGTCTCTCTGAAGCTTGAAACAACGGTTTTGGGAATTAGGGGAAATGGGTGGCAAGGCATCAATCAGAAAGTCCTGTACCTCAATCTGGAGGAGGAAAGACAGCGGACTTGCGTCTGACAACGCCTGGAACCGGAATTCTGGAACAGAACCGGGGAAGTTTGGCATTTCCAGCGGACGTGCCAAGGAGCGTCTATGTCTCGGGGTTCCCCAAATTTTGAAAAAAGTTTGCGCCACCTGGCTCTGCATGGAAATAGAGACCAAATCGTTGTTGGGAAAGCAGAACTCGATTGAGTCTGTCTGCCACAAGAGTTTTGAATGCCTAGGAAGATACACTGCAAGGGAGATGAATCTGATGCTCTCTGGGGAGGGCCGCATAGTTCCAAAGATTCGTTGCAAAAGCGACAGAGAGAGCCTCTCCTTCCGTTCCCTGCTTGTTGTCACACGTAGAACATGGCTACTTGAATCTGTCCGTTTGAACTAGGACTGTCTTGTAGGCTGAGGGCTGGGTGTGTGGAGATACTTCTAAGTAGTGCAAGGAAAAATTGCTCTCGAGTTCCAGGAGGGATTTGATGTGCGAGATATTGCGCATTCTGTGTGTGTTAGTCCCAGGTATACCATGGGTTAGAAGATGGCCGTGGGCTTGCAGGGTGGGTCTGGTCCCAACCCACCTGTAGCAGGTCATCTGTTGTTAGAGTCGCCTGGGGTGGGGGTTGCTAAAATGGAACCCCACCAAAAGGTTTTGGGGTGATTGCCACCATTGGAGGGACAAAATAAGGTGATCTGAGTTTGCTATTTTGTCTGACAGGCAACTTGACGCCTGAGTCCACTGAGTGGATAAAGTCCACTGGGCTGCCCTCATATGGAGGCGAGCATAAGGTACCACATGCACGGTGGATGCCATGTGGCCTAGCAACTGTAACATTTCCCGAGCAGTGAGGTGAGGTTTTAGCACTGCTTGGGAAGCTAACTGCACAATGCGAAGGCAGCGGGGCTGTGGAAGGTAGGCCCTTGTCTGTCTGGTATCCAGCAGAGCTTCTATAAACTCTAGGGACTGAGTGGGAGCAGCAAGGTTGGATTTTGCGTAGTTTATGACAAGTTCCAAATACTGAAGGATGCACATTGTGCGAGAGAGGGCAACCTTGGCCTCTGGCTCTGAAGGGGCTCGAATGAGCCAGTCATCTAAGTAAGGGAAGACGAATATTCCCAGGGTGTGGAGAAATGCTGCCACCACAGCCATGCATTTTGTGAACACCCTTGGTGCAGAGGCCAGGCCAAAGGGAAGAACCCTGTATTGGTAGTGCTTCCCTTGAAACAGAAAGCGAAGGAACTTTCGGTCAGTTGGATGGATGAGAACACGAGTGTACGCATTCTTGAGATCTAGAGAACAAAGCCAATCCTCACTCTGAAGGTATGGCAGCAGAGTTCCTAGAGAAATCATTTTGAACTTCTCTGAACAGGAATTTGTTCAATTCTCTGAGGTCTAAAATGAGTCTGTCCTCCTATTTTCTTTAGAATAAGGAAAAAAGGGGAGTAGAACCCTGTACCCTGTTGTAGAATGGGTACCTCTTCTATTGCCCCTTGAGCAAGGAGCACAGTTAACTCTTGACCTAACTGGTCATTGAGAGAGGTCTGAGAATTGAACTGTCCTACCATTGTAGGAGGGGGCATGCTGAGGAAATGAAGCTTGTACCCCTCTCTTACAATAGACAGAGTTCAATTTTCTGCTGTTATCTGACCCCCCATCTGGGGGCAAAATGACATAACCTTCCTGGGATGGTGGAGGGTTCTGGGCCGTTCAGGGCTAGGAAGGCAAAGTTCTCTAGATAGGAGTCAAAGCCCCTGTGGAGGCTGAGTCTGCTGAGCCGGTTGAGGCTTAGCTGCTTTTGTCTTTTTCCAGGACCAAGCAGGAAGTCAGTCCTCACAAATGGGTGACGTCGGCGCCAAAGGAGCCCTCGTGCGGAGCATTACCCCAGCTTTCAAAGAAAGCCTTTGGGAATGCAGCGCGCATGCGTGGTGCCCTTTCCGCCCAAGGGTGCCATCTTGCTCAGTCTTCTTTTTTCCGTGGAGCCCGATGGACGTGTGTCGTTGTCACCCGGTAGAAAGTTGATTTTTCTTGCCTTGGATTCGTGGTTTTTGCCCTGTTCGACACCGGTTCCCCTTCCCGCTGGGCACGGTACACCGTATCGAGCACAGAGCTAGTTTTTTCGGTTTTTGTCCTTCGTGGACTAGCGTTCCCGCTTTTTTCTCCTTTTCACTGGCCGCTCGGTCTTTTGACCTTGCAGGGGTCCTTTTTCCCCCGATGGCTGCCAGCGGGTTCAAGAAGTGTGATCGGTGTAAGAAGCTAATGTCTCTCACCGACACACATGACTGCTGCCTCCGGTGCCTCGGGCCTGACCGTGACCCGGTGGTCTGTGTCCCATGCAGTAAAATGTCCTCTAAGGCGCTCAGGAGCCGTCAGCATTGGCATGAAAGATTGTTATCTGACTCCTCGTGCGGCCAGGCCTGGACCTCGTCAGAGGCCTCGACATCTCGGGAGTCCGATCCCGAGCACCGTCGAGGCTCCTCTGAAAGGGGGTCTCCTTCTCGGGAACACAGAAGGAAGAAGAAACCCTCGAGGGCCAGGTCGCATAGCCCCGACCGCTGTCCCGGGTCCTCGGAGTCGGAGAGGCCTGCCAATTTGCCTAGAGTGGAGACGGAGTCCCCGAGTCACGTGAGTGCTGTTGTCTTCGTAGACTCCCCTCCGGGGGAGCTGACGTCGGGTCCCGAGTCGGGGGCTGCTGAGTCTCCTGAGCTGAGTCTCGGTTGACGGCCTTGGAGAGCAGCTTGGCTTCCTTCATGGAGCAGCAGCGGGTAGTGATCGCTGGTATCTCCAGGAACAAGCAGGAATGAGTCTTTACACATGGGTACATCGGTACCGACGGAGCCTGCGCGGGAACGCTCCCCAGCGTCCAATCAGAAAGCTTTTGGGAGCATCCCTCAGCTCCTGCGTGCTGCCCTCCCGCCTTTCCAACTGTCTCTCCTCAGTTTTCGTTTTTCCGCGGAGCAGAAAATTTTTTCTTTAATTCTTAATTCTTGTTTTCTTGTGGTCGCGGCTGTTTCCCCGCCTCCACCGGTACCGCCAGTGGGTTTTTTCTTTTCTTTTTCTCAAACTCAGGGAGAGTTTTTCCCTCAGTTTCTGTCTTAAATTTTTGGGCCTGTAAGGCCTCTCCATCATGGAGCCGCCTTCTTCTAAGAAATGCCTTAACTGTGGAAATACAGTTTTCTTTTTAGACTCCAATAACTGGGTCTAACCTGTTTGGGTCCTGACCAATGTTCCCTCTAATTTTCTGTAGGCTGTGTGCACATAAAATATCAGCTGTGCAGCATTTGAAGGAAGGTTAAATTATTGTGCGCCACATAACGACACTCGGAGTTATATACGTTAAAATTTGACTACCCGTCAGAATACAGTATGTACACCACATTGATTGCACTAGAAAATATTGTAGAACTTGTGAAAACCGTAAATACACAACTACTTTTAAATTTTAAGACATCTGTGTTGTTTTCTATCAGAATCAGAACCATAATTTTTGTGCGCTCTGTTGTAAAGTATGTGCGCTAGCTTGGCGAGGTGTGTGCGCGTGCACACGCGCACAGCTTAGAGGGAACAGTGGTCCTGACCCTTTTCCTCCGGAGCCATTAGGCTACAATTTTATGAGAAGAGATTTTCCATTTCGAGTTTCCCTCGTTACCGAGTTCCCCTCAATACCGAGTTCCCGTCCAGTGTCAGGGCACCGACCATTTCTTCTCTACAGGATCAGGTAACCCACAAACAGTCTGTTAAGACTAGCCAATCCTTGAGTAGTAGGTCTCATGTCAAGCATGATGACAGCTCTGGCCTTGCCCTCAAGACCCTATTGGCTTCAAAACCCCGGCGGGAGTCTTCGGTCTCCAAAGCCTTTCAAGGGTTTCAGGTTGTTCCTGGGGCTCACCCCTCACAGAACATACCTGAGCCATGCTCGGTGGTGGCATCCGCTTCGAGCGGTACCGATACCCCGGCATCGGCACTGGTGTTGAGTGATCCACTCTTCACCAGGGATCGTCATCTGGCGTTCTCGGTACCTTCTGGACCGATCGATACGTCCCAGATTGACTTTCCATTATCGGCAGCATCGCCGATACGACCACCGACGCCGGTACCCTCCAGACATGCATCGATAGACTCGCTTCCTTCGATGCCGAGTCTGGAATCGATATCTAGTCTGGAAGACTGGGTACTGACGCGTCTCGGAACCGACGCTTACCGATTCCGGATGCGCGGTATCGAGGATACTCACCAAGGGTTTTTGGTTGCCTCGGTACAGCTTGAGCAGCCTCCGATGACTGCTTCGATGTCGGTATTGCCTCCGGTTCCGGCACAGCTATCGGTATCGGTACTGATGCCGGTTCCTGCAGTAACATCGGGACCAACTTCTCATTTTTCACCGGGATTGCTCCTTTCTATACCTAGTTTGGAGTCGATACCTGGCATGGACGATGCAGTACTGACTATCTCAAGTCATAACCTCCAGTACCAGTATCCATCCATTAGGGCTCCTTTTCTGCACTGGACCAGTACAACCTCCGGTGCCCAGGCTAGTTCTTCAACTTTAGCCTGTCCAGGGATGGTTCCCATTGGAGATCCTTCTTTTCAGAAATTTCTCCTTGACATGGCTACATTCCTTGCTATTCCTATCCCTGGCTATGATCCTACACAAGGCTCTTCTGGGGAAAAGGAAAATATAATGCTTTCTTTACATCATTCTTTGCAGGATCTTCTTCTGAGAATATGGGAAACACCTTTAAGGGTTTCCTCACCTTCTACAGCAACTGATCTTCTGTATCATGTGCCCCCCTCTCCAGGGTTTCAAAAGACTCAACTTCCCCATCATTCCATTGTAGTGGAATCAGCAATGAGGAAGGTAAAAAGCAAGAAGAAGCATTCTTCTTATCCGCCAGGTCGTGCTTCTAGAACACTGGATGCTTTTGGACGTCAAACCTTCCAAACATCTATGCTGGCAACAAGGATTCTCTCATATATTTTTTATATGAGTCTATCCCTTCAGGAGGTCACAAATAAATTGTCTCTTTTAACTCCTTTTCTATCAGAGCCCAAGGCTACAGACTATTCCTTACTTCTTAGTCATAGCCAAAATATATCTTGGTTTCTTTCTCGTGCTTCTCTTGACTCTTTTGAGTCTGTTAGCAGAACCTCTGCTATAGCTATAGAGGCACGACGTAAAGCCTGGCTCCAAGCTTCAGACTTGAACAGATGGGCACAACAAAGACTGGGTAATACTCCTTGTACTGGAGATAATCTCTTCAATAGGGAGTCTTTACGTCAGGTTGCTCATTGCTCCACTGACTTCCCTGTTTCTGAGGGCTATCCTAAGCCTTCTCCTTCCCCAGTAGGTAGGAAATGCCCTACCAAACCTTTCCCTAAAAGAAGAAGGTTTTATTCTTCTCCTTCCCATCATACAGATGTTCCCAAACAAGGGAAACCTCGCCCTGGTCTGAAGAATCCAAACTCAAGCCAGGACAATTAACCCTCAATGGGGTTCCAATTGATCTCTTATAACATACAGTTCACTTCTTCTCAGCAGAAGTTTTTTCACTGTATTTTTATTTCAAACTCTATGCTTGGATTCCTGTTTCCAGGACATCCACTTGCTCTCAGGTAGGCTGAGCTGTCAGGACATTCATGTCTGTGGGTCACAGGGTTTCCTCCTCTTCCTACCATGAAGAGAGGTTTGCCAACTATCTCATGATAGTTTCCCTGTAACCACCATGAATTTTTTCCTTCTACAGACTTACCATATAGCAAGTCTCCCTTCAGCTCCTATTTTTCTTTACCCTCGTTTCCAGGGCTTCCCCTGTACGAGTGGTACTATACGACTGGAAGGCTTTCTTAGCCTTTCTAGTCTTCCTTTTCTTTCCAGTGTAGAGTTTTCTCTGGAGTTACCTCCCTGCTTTCATTGGGCAGCTCATCAGTCATGATCAGGATTTTTTCCTCTTGTTCTGTCTGTTCTCTCTGTTACAAACAGAAGGATTCTGTCTGCTGTTCTATTCAGCAGCTGCCCATGCAGGAGTTCCAGTGATTGGACTACTGGTACTTTTCTACGAGTTCCAGTCTTGTCCTTCCACTACTTTCTCTGGTCTTAGTAGTGCTTCCAAGATAGTGCTCATCTATCTTGGAAAATCCTTATCGCTTCTTTTCTGTCATCTCCAAATTTCTGGAGTTGGCAGCATAACTGAGGTGGCAGCTGGTTTCCTCCAACAGCCACTTTTATTTTCCAATTCTCCTGCATAGTGCTCTCTGCAATCCTACTGAGAAGCTTTCCACTATGGGCCCTTGCTAGAGAGCATGGGGATTTTTTCTCTAATTACTATCCTATATGGTTGAAAAAGACTTCCTCAGTCATTCCTCATGACTGTAGAGGTTCTTTACACCCTTCTGTTTCCTTTTAATAAAGGACATAAGCCTTCTCTATATGACAGTCTAAAGAGTTACCCAGTTTCTACAGGAAATATGCTCTTTTTCCTTGCAGCTTGTCCTCATGGTATCCTAATCCTTCATGGACAGCACATATTTAATTAAACAACGCATTATACCCCCCCCCCCTTTGTTCCTCAAGTGCGTCAACCTGGTATCTCATCCTATGCGTTTTCTGTCCATTTACCATGCGAGAGTTCTATAGGACTCAGGACTTGCTGTTTACAGACTGATATTATCCTCTGGTTTTCACGCAACCATCCTGGTTATTCCACTGGATGGCGTTCCTGCACCATCTTAGCCAGGGGGAATAGATTCTCTATATATCTTCTCAAGTAGGTTCCACCTTCTTGTTATTAGATTAATCTTTCTCCTTCACATCTCCCATTTGAATGTTCTTATAGGCATATCTCTATCTGCTTAGTTGCAGACATTTATCTTTAGACATCTATATACAAATATGTATATATTTCTATATACTTCTCTATAGATACATATGTCTGTAAGCTGCATGTGCATATCTTATGCCCCTCCAGATCTCACTATAGGCATATATATATATATATATACCCCTGTGTGTTTATATATATATATATATATATATATATATATATATATAATGTGTGTATCTGTCGAGATGCTCCCTTATAGGTAGATATGTATCTCCATACTTATCTCTCTAACTGTCTATGCTTATAAAAGGTTTTACCTTCCTATAGGTTCCAGACAGTGGGCTTGCATGTCTTCATACTGTTCCTCAGTATGTCTAAGGTATTATGCACACAACCACTACTGTGGTACTGACAGCTTCTACTTTAACCCTACGTCTAGGTATCCCTGAAGCTCCATGCTTCACTATCTTTCCTATCTCTCAACAGATAGGAAAGACAAGGGTGGATCCTTTAGTAGATCTGAAGTTTCAGCCCTTCAGACATCTGTCCTTCATGGGAATATGGGCTTTTTTCCATACCCCTTCTTCCCTCCAGGACTGGGCTAGTTGTCCAAATCAGTCAGTCTTCCTCTTTTGCTCCTAAATGTTACTAACTCTGTATCCAAAAGAGTTCCCAGCTTTTTCCATAAAGCTTCCACTAAAGACCTGACATTTTTGTACTACCCCAGTTGACACCTGGGTCACCTGTCAATTCCAGATTTGGACCTTCGCCTTCACTTCAGTGAAGTCTTCTTGAAGATTCCTCTACTGGATCTCCAGTAGACTCCATCAGCCTCTCTACTTCCTGCAATCTAGTAGGTGAGGACCATGTTGTGTTTGTTCATGTCAATATTTTTTCATGGTAATTATCATACATACAAAGACTCCTTACCTGTAGTCCTTAGGTTAGCTGTTTTTCCTACAGCTCCTCTCTTTCCAACTCCTACCCTCCATCCTCAGGATGCCTGGCTATATGAGGTGTAGCATGTTCCAATCCTCACCATGCTAGGGCTCCAGGCATCTTAGCTTGGGAGTCCCCATATGTGAAGACTCATTCCTGCTTGTTCCTGGAGATAGCACAGTTACTTACCTGTAACAGGTGATCTCTGGGAACAGCAGGAATAAGTCTTCACAACCCACCTCCCCTAGGAGTTGTATCTCTCTATCTATCTTCCTTTCCTCTTTCTCTCTTTTTGTCTCAGCTATAAAACTCAACTGAGGAGAGACAGTTGGAAAGGCGGGAAGGCAGCACGCAGGCGCTGAGGGATGCTCCCAAAAGCTTTCTGATTGGATGCTGGGGAGCGTTCCCGCGCAGGCTCCGTCGGTACCGACGTACCCATATGTGAAGACTTATTCCTGCTGTTCCCAGAGATCACCTGTTACAGGTAAGTAACTGTGCTTTCACCGGTGCATCTGCCCCGACCACTGGGACCTCGACGTTCAAGTCGACCCTGGAGACCGAGCTGATCCTCGAGTCGATGCGGTCTCGAGTCGATCCTCGGCCAAGGTCCCCCTCGGCCTCCCGCTCGGGGCCGAAGTCGTCGACGCCGGTGCCCTCGGCATTGGGGTGGAATGCATCGATGCCTGCCCAGTCAGAGCCGCTCGATTCCTCCTCAGAGTGGTCAGAGTGGGAGACAGAGGATGAGGAGTCCCCGGACACTTTCCGGACCTGGTGTGTCCCATCGGACTCACTGGAGTCCGAGCTTTGGAGATGGTCCCCACCGGAGGATACCCGGTTCTCAGACTTCGTGAGGGACATGGCCAAGGCCTTGGCCTTCCCCGCGGATCCCGAGGAGGAGCTTCGAGCCGAGGAGCTCGAGGCCCTCCAGTATGACTCTCCGCCTAAGGAGGCCTTTACTGTACCGGTTCCTCCGATGCTGGAACGGCTGCTCTTCCGCATGTGGGAGGCACTGGCCTCGGCGCCGGTTCTCAGCAAACGGGTCGATTCCATTTATTAAGTCCGTAAGAGCCCTGGGTTCCAGAAGGCACAGCTACCGCACCACTCCATGGTTCTGGAATCGGCCATGCATCGTCTGAAGAGTCAGAAGATGCACTCCTTGGTGCCCCCCGGCCAGGAGGCCTGGAACCTGAAGTCCTTATGTATGGTTATGTCGTTGATGGAGCTCCGCACGGGAACGCTCCCCAGCTTCTTTTGGAAGCTTTTGGGAGGCTCCACCACACCTGCATGCCTGTCTTCCCGCTTGCCGTGGTGTCATCCTCTTCAGTCTTCATTTTCCGGGTTCCCCACAGATGTGAATTGGTTGTCTGCTAGTAAACCAGTTGTCATGCTCATATTCCGCCAGCCTTGTCATACTCATTTTACTCCTCTTCTCAAGTCATTTTCAATGGCTTCCTATCCATTTCTGCATCCAGTTCAAACTTCTCCTGCTAACCTATTAGTGCATTCACTCTGCAGCTCCTCTCTATCTTTCTTCTCTTATAGCTCCCTACACTCCTCCCCGGGAACTCGACTCTTCTGGCAAATTACTTTTATCTGTTCTCCTCTTCTGTTGCTAACTCCAGACTTCACTCCTTTCACCTTGCTTCTCCTTATGCCTGGACCAAACTTACCTGAGTCTGTACGTCAGGTACTTTATCTGGCCCTTTTCAAATCCAGGCTGAACACTCACCTCTTCGCTGCCACTTTCGGATCTTGACTCACCTGATCTTTGTGTTTCCTTACCGTTCCCCCTAGCTGTATCCCTTTCTATACCTACTATGTTGTCTGTCTTGATTAGCTTGTAAACTCTGATGAGCAGAGACTGCCTCTTGCATGTGTTTGTGCAGCGTTGCGTACATCTTGTAGTCTTATACAAATGCTCAGTAGTAGTAGTAGTAAACCTTTCATTTTTTCCCCAACGGGGGTCTTTTTTTTGTGCTTGTTTCTTTTTCTGCCTGCTCTCAGTAGCGTCTGGTCCATTGATTGCGGTTCCACCTTCTGTTCCGGCGCTTTTTCAGTAACTTTTATTTTCTCATTTTTCCCACGGCCCAGCAAAAATGGGCCTCTTGTCACCCTCAAACCATTTGATTTAGACACGGCCATTTTTCCAGACTTGTCCCAGAAAACAGCCAGTGGGTTAAAAAATGTACCAAATGTGCCTGGACTATCTTGGTCACTGACAAACACAATTGGTGCCTCCAAAGTCTGGGTCCTGATCACCAGTCCTCCTCTTGCAATTTGTGCTTACAGATGACAATGAGAGGCCTGAGGGGTTGAGAGAAGCAGAGAGAATCCCTCTTTGGCCAGAGGTTTGATTCAATGTCTTCAACACCAGCATCGGTCTTGATGGCTCCCCTAGGATACGCCAAAAGTGCATCAATATCGAGAGGTTCCTGGGCTCAATCAGAGTCGAGTGCCCTGGAGCTTCAGTCATTGGTTGGTCTCCACATGGGATTGAAGGACTCCTCCACCTCTGCTCCATTGGCGTCGAAAGGGGGACCCTTTCGAGCATCGGACTAAGCCCCATGTGTATTGGCATTGGAGCCCTTCCCGATGTAGTGTCGAGAGCAATGGCTGTGAATGGTTGCCATGGTGCCCTGGAGAGTGGAATTGACCCCCAGAGTTTTGGAGGGGTACCAACTGTTTCCCGACAACTGAGACAATGCTGATACCCTGCAATGATGCCAGAGACATTGGTTGAAACTGATCAGGTCCCAAGGCCTTCAGAATTGACAGCTGTGGAGGAACGCCTTCAGGCACTTAAGGCCCAAATCGCATCGATGCTGGAGAAACAGCTGGCTGGTCCTTCGGTGCCCAGGGCATCATCATGAACATTATGCAGCAGATCCTCGAGGCATATGGTCTGTCTGTGGAGGCATTGATATTGGGGCACAAATGGTTGAAGTCTCCTCCAGAGGACATGTCCTTCCAGGTCTTCATGGGGGATATGACCAAGGCCGTCCCATTTTCATTGAAGATGGAGGATGACCCCTGGGCAGAGGAGTTAGAGATCCATCAGTACTCCTCGGCTCTTAAGGAAGCAGTGGCAGTACTGGTGCACCAAATTCTACAAAGGCTGCAAATGAGAATGTGGAAGAACCCACTCTCCCTGTAGGAGGCTGGACTCATTGTACCAGATTCAAAATGCCCCTGGACTTGAGAAGCCTCAACATCTGCACCACTCCTTAATGGTGGAGTCCACCCTAAAGAGGATTAAGAGCCCCAAGACTCAATACCCCTGGGTAGAGAGGCTCGGACGTTGGACTCCTTTGGAAGGAGGTGTTTTCAGAGCCCCATGTTCGCGGCTAGAGTACACTCTTACCAGCTCTACATGAATGTGTTCTTCAAGGACATCATGCATGATCTCGCCAACTTATGCCCATTCCTCCTTCCAGAAAAACTGGAGCATTATCGTGCCCTGGTGAGCTATAGCAAAGACTGCTCGAAGTTCCTGGTCAGGGTGACGTACAATGCCTTTGAGATGGTCTCCAGAGTGATGGCAAATGGGTATTGGAGCCTGCAGGCTCGCCTGGCTTCAGTCTTCCAATCTGGAACAGTTTGTGCAAAATAAGCCTGTGGACATGCCGTGCCGGGGAAAGAACCTCTTCGGAAAGCAAGTGGACAAGAAAGATGGGATCATAGAGAAGCAGCACATTACCTTCACCATGCTCTCGAGAGACGCACATCCAATCTCGCTGCTTATCGCAGGAGGTATTAAGATGGTGGCTAGAAGAAGGCCTACTACCCATGTAAGCCAGGACTGGGTTTTGACTGATTCCTCCACAGCTTAGCCAATTGGCCGGTGACCATAGAGGGGAATTCTCCGATGGGGGGCCAGCTCACTCGTTTTGCCCACAGGTGGCCCCTTATAACTTCGGACTCGTGGATGCTACAGATAGTCCAAAGTGGCTACATGTTGCACCTTGCAAAGTTGCCACCTCATTGCCCCTCGATGGCATATCCTCTCAACCCTCTGCATTTGGACCTACTTCGGAAGGAAATCTTGACCCTGCTGGCTGATTTTGCCATCGAGCCCTTACCCCAGGAGCAGATCGTATGGGGCTTTTATTCCAGATACTTTCTGGTCACCAAAAAGATGGGAGGGGGGTTTCGGCCTATCCTGGACCTCAGAAACTTCAACAACTTTCTGGTGCGAGAAAAGTTCAAGATGGTATCTCTAGGTACCCTGCTCCCTTATCTTCAGAAAGATGTTTAACTATGCTTCCTAGATCTAAAGGATGTGTATACCCACATACTGATCCATCCCACTCATAAGAAATATCTGATTCGTTCTCAGAGATCAGCACTTTCAGTACAGAGTGTTACTGGCCTCTGTGCTCAGAGTCTTCACAGTGTGCCTCACAGTGGTAGAGGCCTATCTCAGAACACTAGAGGTTTTTGTCTTCCCTTATCTGATGACTGGCTCATAAAAAGCACCATTCCAGATAGTCTAGCAATCAACACAGCTGACCATCCAGGTGCTAGAGCTGTTGGGATTCATAGTAGATTACCCAAAGTCCCACCTTCAGCCCACCCAACAACTGGGGTTCATAGGGGCTCTCCTCGATGTGACTCAAGCAAAGGCCTTTCTCCCACAGGACTGACTCCAGAGATTGATGGCTTTGGTCTGTAATACCCAAGCGGAGTCATCAGACAGTGGCTTGCGGGATTCTGATTGTGTTCAGCCACATGGCGTTTCACGGTGCATGTCACTTCCATGGCTTGTTTGTCGATGAGACAAGCTCAGTGGATACTGAATACTCAGTGGAAACAGGCCACTGGTCACCTTCAGGATGGGGTGGCGGCCACTCTGCACTTGTAGTTGGATCATCAGAACCCGTTCAAGGGTTTCCGTTGTCAGAAGGCGCCACCCTAGAAGACACTGACAACAGACGCATCCAAGCTAGGTTGGGAAGCACATCTGGATGGCTTCCACACTCAAGGCATCTGGTCTGAACAGGAGAGCCTGCACCAGATCAATTTATTTAAATTATGAGCCATAGCAAATGTCCTCAGGGCTTTCCGGAATTGCCTAGCTCACCAGATTGTACCAATTCAGACTGACAAATCAGGTTGCGATGTATTACATAAGGAAGCAGGGAGGTATGAGTTCATATTTCTTGTGTGGAGGTGGTCCGGTTGTGGAAATTTGCCATCACTCATGATATGGAGTTAAGGGCTGCATATGTACTGGGAGAGCAGCATACCCTGGAGGACCAGCTGAGCCATGTCCTCCAGCTGCATGGGTGGACTCTGGACATGGGTGTGCGGCCTGGATCTTTTGTAGGTGGGGTACCCCCTCGATAGATTCACTACTCAGCACAATGCCCCTGGATGCTTTCCTCCTGCACTGGGGGAAGGGCCTGCTATACACGTAACCTCCCATACCGCTCAAAATGAAGACCTCGCTGAAACTCCAGACAGACAGGACTACATATTGGCCTAGATAGTTGTAGTTTTTTCTTCTGCTTCAGCTTTCCCAGTTGAAACCTCAGAGATTGGGCTCTGCCCCAGACCTTATATCACAGGAGGATATAATATCAGATCCTTCGCCCTCATTGCATGGATGTTGAGAAGCTAGTTCTGTCAGAGCTTAACCTGCCTGATGGAGTAACAGATGTTCTGCTGGCCTCTAGGAGGGCCTCAATGAGGAAGTCTTATGCTTTCAAAAGGAGTAGATTTTCTTCCTGGTGTACAAAATGGGCACTGGATCCCTTTAATTGTTCCGTCGACGGACTATTTGAGTACCTTCTACATGTCTTGGAATCTGGTCTCAAGTCCAACTCTGTCAGGGTTTACCTCTGCGTGATTGGTGCTTACCGTTGTGATTTGGAGGGAAAGTCCATATCAACTCAGCCTTTAGTGGTTCGCTTCATGCGAGGCTTGTTCCTCTTACAACCTCCGTTCGAGCCTGCAGTAGTGGCTTGGGACCTCAGTGTGGTTCTGACGCAGCTCCTGTTAACTCCTTTTGAGCCACTCGATTCCAGCCCTTTAAAGTCTTTGACCTGAAGGTCTTGTTCCTGGTGGCACTTTATCTCAGCATGCCACGTTAGTGAGCTCCAGGCTCTAGTGGCTCATCCGCTGTACACCAGGTTCCATCATAATAGAATGGTCCTGCGCAGTCATCCTCAATTCCTCCCAAAGGTGGTATTAGCTTTCCATCTAAATCAGTCAGTCATTCTGCCGACTTTCTTTCTGAGGCCTCAAGCCCATAGAGGGGAAGCGGCGCTGCACATGCTGGACTTCAAATGAGCCTAGGCCTTCTACCTAGAGAGGACGAAAGTCTACAGAAAGTCCATCCAGCTATTTGTCCCTTTTGACCCTAGCAAACCAGGGGATGCCATTTCCAAATGTACTCTTTCAATTTGTCTGGCAGACTGCATCTCTTTCAAGTATGCCCAGGCTGGCCTGAGCCTTGGTGGTCATGTCACGGCTCACAACGTCAGAGCGATGGGCTATGTAGGTGGCCATCTTGCCCTCTGTCTCCATGGAAGAGATCTACAGGGCTGCAACGTGTTCTTCTGTCCACATGTTCACATCCCACTACTGTCTGGATGGCGATTCCATACACAACAGCGACTTCGGCCAGTGTCTATTCCGGCATCTGTTTGGGGATTAGAATCCAACTTCATCCCCCCAAAGCCCTACTGTCCATCCAGGCTACCAAAATAAACCCCTCCAAAGAGCATGAATGACAATTAATGAAACTGTATGGTGAAGAAACTGAATCAGATGAGTTCCCCTTTGAGGACTACCAATGCTGTAAATAGTTGATTCTGCAGTTCTTAGTTAAATTTGCCCCTGTTGGGTTTCTTGACCTCCTCTGTTTTCGGTAGCCTGTAGCTTGGGAGTCCCATACATGAGGACTTCATTCCTACTTGTCCTATAGCAGGTGTTCTCCATGGACAGCAGGAATAAATTCTCAGAACCCTTCCACCTCCCCAAGGAGTTATATTCTGCTACAACTGTGTTATACTGGAGAAGATGGTGCCGCAGCAGGCAGGAAGACAGGCACACAGGTGTGGTGGAGCCTCCAAAAAGCTTCCAATAGAAGCAGGGGAGCGTCCCCGCACAGGGCTCCATCGGTGACATTACCCATCACCCATCCTGCTATCCACGGAGAATGCCTGTATAGATGAGGAACTACCTTTTATTGTTTGGTGTTTTCCTATCAATTTCCTTACTGTACTGTGTGTCATGACTTTTAAGCAACTGTTGATAATCCTTGGTTAGTTACTCCAGTGATTATGGGAGGAATAATATGGCCTGTCAGGTTTGATGATGTGACCAAGTTGTCACACTCATAGATTTCAGCCTGCTGTGTTTGTTACTTGACAGCTGTTGGGATCTATATTTCTACAACTGAGTACAATCAATAGAAATCTTAAGATACTTTATTTAAAAGATAGAATGTTCCACAATAAGGGTCAGGGCATTTATGATTTGATTATATGTGAACAGATATATATCTTCCATTTACGAGTCCTGGCATGGGATTTCAGATATTTTGATTATTATTTACATATGCCCTCCTAATTATGTATATGAACACCAGCCCTGCTGTGTTCAAAGCTCAGTTGGCAAAGCATGAGATGGTTGTCCATCTAGAAGATGATTATAAGGGCCGCCTTATGCATTTTGCTACATTTTCTGTGTTTTTATTATACTATCCTCCTAAAACACAGAAGCTGCTGGGCACTGACTCAAAGGGCAAGCACTACACCACAATAGTTCGGTTGACCCATGTGAGCTGGTTGAGCTGCTGGTATTATCCTCTCTGACCATGGAAGGTATTGCTTGTGATTGATTGCTTCAGTTTCTCCAGAAACAAGCAGGAAGTCAGTCCTCACATATGGGTGACGTTGACACCGACGGAGCCCTCGTGAAAGCATCTCCCCAGCTTTCAAGAAAGTCTTTGGGAGATGCCAGCACGCATGCGTGGTTCCCTTCCCGCCCAAGGGTGCCATCTTGGTCAGTCTCCCTTTTTCCATGGAGCCTTACAGATGTTCGTCTTGTCCCTAGAAAAAAGTTTTCTTTTAACTCGTACATTCTTGTACTTTCTGGCTTGCACCAACCCTTTCCCACCTTGAGTCCTGCTGCTGCGGCATTGGGCCTCGACATTTTACTTTTTTGTCTTTTTTTTTTTTTAAATTTTATATTTATCAAATTTTACAAATACACCAAGCAAAACTTGGAACAGGAAATACAATTGATGGTCTTACACAAACAGAAAAAGGATAATCGTGAACTAAATCACATACCAAACCCAAAACTCTACCAGGGCAATACCAGGCCATCAATCAAATAGACCACAATAGGAGAGATCCAAGAAAACACTATTCCAGAGGAGTGGAAACAAAGAGGAAAAATTCAAGCACCAACAGCAACAGGACTAATGTGGCTAACATAATACATTAATGTCCCCCAACATACCCACTCTTCCACCAGCCTCAGTCAGCCCGCCAACTTCTTAGCATCCAAAAAGAAGCGCAGTTGAGAAGGTTCAAAGAAATGAAATACAGAATTCTGATAGCGAGCTATACATTTACAGGGAAATCTTAATTGGAACTTTGCTCCCAGAGATAAAACCTCTGTGCGACGTTCCAAAAATTTCTTTCTTCGGATTTGTGTCCAACGGGACACATCTGCAAAAATCTGGATCCTACCCCCCAGAAATGAGATATCAGTTTTCTTAAGAAACAAACGTAACAATGCATTCTTATCAGAAAGAAAAACAAAGGAAACTAAGAGTGTCTACTATTTCAGAAGACTGATCCAACAACAAAGACAAGTTCCCCAAATCCAAAGAGTCCAAGGAAACTTCGGCTTGAGGAGCAGGACTCATAGTATTGGTACCAGCAACGAGAACAGATGGTATATAATAAATCTTCTGTGTTGGAGGAAATCCAGCTTCAGGGTACCCAAAGATATCCTTTAGAAATCTATGAAATAGAATTCTAGCTGGAGAGCCAGAGACGCATGGAAAATTCAATATCCTCAAGATCAAGGACCGGGAAGCATTCTCCAAATTTTCAATCTTCCGAAGAAACATCAATTTATCTTGGGAAATTGTCCCTTGCTGCCCTTGTACCTGTTGAATGCGCTGGTCAAGAACAATTAATTGACCCTGTTGCTCCACAAGGCTCTTCTCCACACTTTCTATCCGAGTAGGAAGCGGGGTCAGTGCCTGGAAAGCTGCAGCACAAACCTGGTGAACCGACTGAAGAGCAGACCAGATAGACACTAAAGTCACTTCTTGTGGGCTGAGAAGAGGAGGGAAAACCAGCTGGGAATTAGTAGAAGCAGTGGGAAGAAACAACACTCCCCTGCTCCAACACACCGACACCAGTAGCTGGAGACAACACACCCACGCCGAGGACGCCGATTCCACACCAGAATGGATATCCTCAAACTCCGCTCTCTGCCTCCCCTCCTCATTGTCGGCGTTCACTTCGACAGGCGGGGGAGGAGTGGAGAGACCTGCAGGGCTCAGCGAAACATCGCTGCCCAAACAGAGGCTCACCTCCACCGCTGCTGGGACGCCCTCCGTTCCCACCGTGTAGGTATCCATGGTTCGCTGACCAACTGGTAAGCCTCCTTTGCCCTTAGCCTTTCGCTTCAGCATAGGGCAAGGAGTAAAATACCGCTAAAAGAAACAAAGGAAAGGAGCAGCGAACAAACGTGTCCTGCTACACCGCCGCCATTTTGGATCCCATTTTTGTTTTCAGCGCTTTTGTGCCCTTTTCAACTGCTGGCCGTGGTGAGAGTCTTCGACCTCGCGGGGGTCCTTTTTGCCCCAATGGCCCCCGGTTTTAAAAAATGTATTAAAAAAACATGTCCATCACCAACATGCATGATTGTTGTCTCCGGTGTCTGGGCACTGACCACAACCTGGAGGAATGCCCCTTGTGCAGGAAAATGTCCACAAAGGCCATCCAGAGTCGCTGGCTTAAGCAAGATGACATCTTCCACAAGGCAGACTCCAACCTGGTATCCCCAGAAGCCTCACGCTTGAAGGCCCCGCAGGGCTCTTCAGAGCCGCGCAAGGCTCCCGCAGCCCCCTTCAGAGCCGCGCAAGGCTCCCGCAGCCCCCTTCAGAGCCGCGCAAGGCTCCCGCAGCCCCCTTCAGAGCCGCGCAAGGCTCCCGCAGCCCCCTTCAGAGCCGCGCAAGGCTCCCGCAGCCCCCTTCAGAGCCGCGCAAGGCTCCCGCAGCCCCCTTCAGAGCCGCGCAAGGCTCCCGCAGCCCCCTTCAGAGCCGCGCAAGGCTCCCGCAGCCCCCTTCAGAGCCGCGCAAGGCTCCCGCAGCCCCCTTCAGAGCCGCGCAAGGCTCCCGCAGCCCCCTTCAGAGCCGCGCAAGGCTCCCGCAGCCCCCTTCAGAGCCGCGCAAGGCTCCCGCAGCCCCCTTCAGAGCCGCGCAAGGCTCCCGCAGCCCCCTTCAGAGCCGCGCAAGGCTCCCGCAGCCCCCTTCAGAGCCGCGCAAGGCTCCCGCAGCCCCCTTCAGAGCCGCGCAAGGCTCCCGCAGCCCCCTTCAGAGCCGCGCAAGGCTCCCGCAGCCCCCTTCAGAGCCGCGCAAGGCTCCCGCAGCCCCCTTCAGAGCCGCGCAAGGCTCCCGCAGCCCCTCAGAGCCGCGCAAGGCTCCCGCAGCCCCTCAGAGCCGCGCAAGGCTCCCGCAGCCCCTCAGAGCCGCGCAAGGCTCCCGCAGCCCCTCAGAGCCGCGCAAGGCTCCCGCAGCCCCTCAGAGCCGCGCAAGGCTCCCGCAGCCCCTCAGTGGATCCGCAAGCATTCTGAACAAGGTACTTCAGAGCAAGATCAGAAGAAGAAGAAGAGGAAGACCTCAAGGGCCTCTTCCAGAGATGTGGACAAGCACGGGAAGTCCCGTGCCCGGTCCCTCAGCCCTCAGCAAAATCCTGAGGAATCAGAACAGGAGTGTTCCCGAAAGGTGCCCAGAATGGATGTCGTGATCTTCTGCGACAGACCTTGGTCTCCCAAGAGCTGTCCCATCGAGGATTCTGCCTGACCCAATCACTCCGGCATCAGTGTCAATGGCTGCTACCCCCGAGTGGGAAGCACGTATGTTGGCCCTGAAATGCAGCATTTCTGCATTCATTGCCTCCTAGCGGGTGCTGCCCGGCCCTGCAGAGAACGCAGGGACCTCAACCTCGAGGACTCCCCGGGCCGCCAAAGCAGTCGCCGAGAGCCAGATACCTCGGTCAGATCTTCGGCGAGGGTCTCGTTCTCGCTCCCATTCCTCGGGAGTGAGGTCTTCACAGATGAGCCCTTCTGGCTCCGGCCATGCCCCGGCTTTGAAGCATCCAAGCCCGGAGCTGCCAGCGCTCCTGCAGTTGGTGGGCTTCGAGTCTTCCTCAGAGTACTCTGAGTGGGAACCCGATATCGAGACATCCCCGGAGACTCGAACCCACAGCTAGAGAAGGAGCCAGACATACTGACTCAGGTAGTTTGTTCCAGGCATATGAAGCAGCAAGGTGGCATGAACGAAGTCTGGAGTTGGCAGGACCAGAGGAGTGGATTTCCCAAGGAGGAGTGTAGAGTGAGATAAGAGAGGAAAGGAACCGCAGAATGTGTGCCCTTGTAGGTCAATAGGAGAAGTTTGAACTGGACACGGAAATGGATAGGGAACCAATGAAGTGACTTGAGAAGAGGAGTTATATGGGCATAGAGACACTGGCTGACGATAAGCTGTTCATAATTTTTGAACAGATAGAGAGATGATTCAGAGGGAGACCAGCGAGGAGCAGGTTACAATAGCCAAGGCCATTGGTGTTGTAGATGGCCACCTAGTCACTTAATGGTCACACCAGCCCTTCTTACATGGTGCTGGCCCCTTTTAATTTAGTGAGCTAGTTAGTCAGCTCATGCTCTCTGGGCTACTGGAGAAAAGTAGTTATCAGCTCCCCTGTTAAGATTAAAAATAAAGGTTAATAAGCAAAAACAAAAAAGAATATAGAATAGAATATAGATTTTTTTGACTAACTTCTTCAGGTCAGGATAGAAAGTTAACATAATGAGGTTGGAAGTGCAGAGTGGAAGTCACACGGATCCTTCTTTTCTGTTGTTTGACCTGAGACAGGAAAAGGATTTTTAAGTTTCAGATGGCTGCTTAATGTTTTCTTTTTATTGATGTCTTTGGTCAAGTTAATTGATGGAATTCTGGCTGGGCTTTCAATTTGGGATTTTTGTTTCGTGTTAAATTTTGCCTTCTATTAAAATGGCTGTTTTATTTTGTTTGAGTGTTTGTCAGGTTTGTGCATTGATATGTGCATTTTCTGTTTTTATTATGTATATTTTAATCTCCAGGAACAAGCAAGAATGTAGTCATCACATATGGGTATCGTCGGTACCGACGGAGCCTGCGTGGGAACGCTCCCCAGCGTCCAATTAGAAAGCTTTTGGGAGCATCACACAGCACCTGCGTGCTGCCTTCCCACCTTTCCCAACTGCCTCTCTCCAGTTCTTTGTTTTCCGCGGAGCCAGCAGGTCATGTTCCTGTCACCGCAGAAAATTTTCCTTCTTTTTGTGGTCGTATCTGCCTTCCTTGACGCGTTACCGGTACCGCCGTTTTTTCTTTCTTTCTTTCTTTTCTAAAAAAACAAAAACAAACTTTTTCTTAGCATTTTTTTTCCAGGTGCATGTGCTTTTTAGGCCTTAGGCCCGAGAATTTTTCCACAATGGAAAAACCCTCTTCGGGTTTTAAAAAGTGCACCAAGTGTGGTGGTACCATCTCCGTCACCGACACCCATGAGTGGTGTCTGAAATATTTAGGTCCTGACCATTCCATCGCGGAATGTATGGCCTGTGCCATGATGTCCAAGAGAGGTCGACAAAACCGAGCTGCCAAACTCAGTACCCTGTTTCCTTCTGATGCAGCTTCGGTGGCATTGACGTCTTCCAGGGCTTCGTCTTCCTCCCATGGATCTCAGGTAACTAAACATAAGTCTAGCCGGTCCTCAAAGGGTAGATCTCCTTCTAAGCATCGAGGTGCCTCTGGCGTTGCCCTTGAGGATTCTGCACCGGCAAAATTGCTCTGGCGGAAGGCTCCGGCTTCCAAAGCCTTATCGGGGCTCCAGGACGTTCTCGAGGCCTCCACCTCGGCAGAACTACTGGTGCCATGCTCTGGGGTACCGACGATCTTCTCCGGTACCGACATCCAGGCATCGGCAGCGTCGATAGACCAGAGAGTCCTGGCTATTGAGCGCAGTCTGGCGGCTCTCCTTGCGGCATTGATGCCCTCGGAACCGCGTCAGACGCTTCAACCGGTGCCGGCACCAACTCCGGCACCGGTATCGGTACCGATACCATCGGTATCGATATCGGCATCCGCATTGCCGGTACCCAGTCATGCGATGCCTTCCGGTACCGTTACACCCGTACCGATTTCCCTCGGTACCGACTTCGGTCAGTACGGGTATCGGGCTCTTCAAGAGCATTCTGACAGAAGGTACTTCGAGCCCTCAGAGGAATCTGAGGATTCTGATAGTTCTGTCGATGCGGGAATACTTCTTCCAGAGGAGCCTTCCTCCCCTAAATGCAGGATGTCTCCTCCAGAGGACATTTCCTTCCAAGATTTCATCAGAGAGGTGACTCGGGGTCTGTCCATTTCTGTGGCCCCTGAAACAGAACCCAGAGCAAAGGAGTTGGAAATTTTACAATATCCTAAAACTCCTAAGGAGGCAGCTACCTTGCCCATCCATGAGATCTTGCATGATCTCATGCTAAGAATGTGGGAGACGCCTCTTACTACCTCTCCTCACTCTCGTAGACTGGATACTCTGTATTGAGTCCCTCCTTGACCTGGTTTCCAGAAAACTCTGCTTCCCCACCACTCTATTGTAGTGGAGTCAGCTATGAGAAGGATCAAGAGTGCAAAGAGACATGCCTCTAATCCCCCAGGACGTGAGTGCAGAACTTTGGATGCTTTTGGACGTCGTGTCTTCCAAGCTTCCATGCTTTCTGCCAGGATCAGTTCCTATAGTCTATATATGGGAATGTTCCTGAAGGAAGTCACAGGAGATTTAGAGGCTTTGAGCCCTCTTCTTCCTGAGGATAGAAGACAGGATTTTCTCACATTGGTCAAACATGCCCAGGATGTCTCTAAATTTGTCAACCGTGCAGCTTTTGACTGTTTTGAGTGAATAAGCAGAACCTCTGCCATTGCCATAGGTGCACATAGAATTGCTTAGCTGCAGGCATCTGATCTGGAGCTCTGGGTACAAGACAAACCCAGAAATATTCCTTGTACTGGTGAGAACGTGTTTGGTAAAGATTGGCGGGAGAAAGCCAATGAGATGGATGCTGAAAACTCCACCTTGGATAGATTATCCAAGTCCACAGCTGATCCTGCAAGAAAGAAATCTTTTAAGAAACCATTCTTTTCTAAAAAGAAAAGATTTTATCCTGCTTATTCTCAGCAGGGACATTCTGCAGGTCAACCTGTTTGGAAAGGTCAGCAACCACCCAAACAAAGGAAAGCAAAGACTGCTAAGCCTCAACCATCTCAGCAGTCTCAGCCTCCACCAAGCCTTTGACTTTCAGCTAGAGAACCTAGCCTTCCTGGCTCTCAATGGACCAGAGTTTTCCACCATTCCAGGAAGGTTGTGCCATTTTGCCCCCAGATGGGGACAGATAACAGCAGAGCATTGGACACTCTCCATCATAAAAGAGGGGTACAAGCTTCATTTTTCAAGCATGCCCCCTCCCACAATGATAAGGTAGTTCAATTCTCCGACCTCTCTCATCAACCTGTTAGGTCAGGACGTCACTATGCTTCTTGCCCAGGGGGCAATAGAAGAAGTACCCATCCATCAACAGGGTACAGGGTTTTACTCCCTCTATTTCCTTATCCCAAAGAAAACAGGGGGATACAGACCTATCTTGGACCTCAGAGAATTGAACAAATTCCTTGTCAAAGAGAAATTCAAGATGATTTCTCTAGGAACTCTGCTGACATACCTTCAGAGTCAGGATTGGCTATGTTCTCTAGATCTCAAGGATGCGTACAGCCATGTTCTCATCCATCCAACTCACAGAAGGTTCCTTCGGTTCCTTCTTCAAGGACAGCACTACCAATACAGGGTGCTTCCTTTTGGCCTGGCCTCAGCACCAAGGGTGTTCACGAAATGCATTTCTCCGCACTCTAGGGATATTCATCTTCCCCTACTTAGGCGATTGGCTCATTCGAGCCCCAACAGAGTCAGAGGCCAGGACTTCTCTATCCTGCACGATGTGTATCCTTCAGTATTTGGGTCTGGTAATAAACATCCCAAAATCCAGTCTAACTCCCACTCAGTCTTTAGAGTTCATAGGAGCTTTGCTGGATACCAGAAAGGCAAGGGCCTATCTCCCCCAGGCCCGTTGCCTTCGAATGGTGCAGTTAGCTTCTCAGGCAGTGCTAAAGTCTCATCTCACTGCCCGAGAAATGCTACAACTACTAGGCCACATGGCATCTACCGTGCATGTGGTTCCCTATGCTCGCCTCCATATGAGGGCAGCCCAGTGGACTTTATCCACTCAATGGACCCAGGCATCAGGGTGCCTGTCAGACAAAATAGCAAACCCAAGTCGGCTTGTTTTGTCCCTCCAGTGGTGGAAGTGCACTCAAAATCTGTTGCTGGGGTCCCCTTTCCATCAACCCTTACCCCAGGCAACTCTCACCCCAGGCAACTCTCACAACAGATGCTTCTCCAATGGGTTGGGGAGCTCATCTACAAGACCACTCCACCCAAGGCACCTGGTCTCCACAGGAGACTCATCTACATATCAGTCTCTTGGAGCTCAGAGTAATCTTGCTTGCTCTTCGAGTGTTCCACACCCTGCTCAGCAACAAGACAGTCCTCATTCATACGGACAATCAAGTAGCCATGCTCTTCGTGAACAAGCAGGGGGGAACAGGCTCTCTGTCGCTTTGCAACGAAGCTTTGCGACTATGGGCCCTCGCCAGAGAGCATCAGATTCATCTCCTGGCGGTGTATCTTCCAGGCATACAAAACTCTTGGGCAGACAGACTCAGTCGAGTTCTGCTTCCACACGAGTGGTCTCTGCATGCAGACCAGGTAGCCAAGATTTTTCAAATTTGGGGAACCCCGGACATAGACCTCTTTGCAAGTCCGTGGAATGCCAAACTTCCCCGGTTCTGTTCCAGGACCCCTGCTCAGGAGGCTCAGGCCAGGGATGCTTTCCTCCTTTACTGGGGTCAAGACTTCCTGTATGCCTTTCCACCCAGTCCCCTAATTCCCAAAACCCTGTTCAAGCTTCAGAGAGAGAGAGGCCGTATAATTCTCATAGCTCCACACTGGCCACGGCAAGTGTGGTACCCTCTGCTTCTACATCTCTCTCAAACTCCCTCCGTGGAGTTAGGGTCTGCTCCAGATCTCCTATCTCAGGAGGACGGAATGTTATGGCATCCCAATCCGCAGTCTCTGCATCTCAGGGCTTGGTTGCTGAAGGCCTAGATCTCCATGATCTCAATCTCCCTCAGCAAGTAAAAGATATTCTTTTTGCTTCCAGGAAACCTTCCACGAGACGCTCTGATGCTTTCAAGTGGAAACGGTTTACCGTATGGTGTTCGCAGAAGGGTCTTAACCCCAGTGCCATACCTCTGGAATCATTACTAGAGTATCTCCTTCATTTATCCAATGCAGGACTTAAAACTAACTCAGTGAGGGTCCATTTGAGTGCTATTGCAGCTTCCTTCAAGCCCCTAAATGGACAACCTTTCTCCTCCCATCCTCTTATAGCAAGATTTATGAGAGGCCTTCTGCTAACTAAGCCTCCCATAAAGCCATCACCTGTGGCATGGGACTTAAATTTGGTTCTTGGTCAGCTCATGAAGCTACCTTTCGAACCCTTAGCTACTACCTCCTTGAAATTCCTTTCTTGGAAGGTTATCTTTCTCATTGCAATCACATCAGCACATCGCATCAGTGAGTTACAAGCACTAGTAGCTGATCCACCTTATACAAGGTTCCATCATGACAAGGTTGTCCTTTGGACTCATCCATGCTTTATGCCAAAGGTGGTCTTGCCTTTTCATCTAAACCAAGCGGTCTACCTACCTGTGTTCTTTCCAAGGCCTCATGCATCAAATGCAGAAAGGAACCTTCATACTTTGGACTGTAAAAGAGCTTTAGCCTCTTGCTTACAAAGAACACAGCAACATAGAATGTCCTCTCAACTCTTTGTTGCCTTTGATCCTTCTCATTTGGGACTTCCAGTCTCCAAGAAAACACTATCTACACCAGTACTCCTCTCTATCTGGCAGACTGCATTTCCCTACACTCTCCCCATCGACAACTCCATTCCATCAATACCAATCGTCTATCCCTTCCTTCGCCTTCCCAAGCCCGCCTAGAACAGACACGGCACTCTGCCTGGTTCTTTCTCGGACCACTGTTATGGAATACACTACCTACTCATCTTCGGCTAGAATCATCATACCCCCAGTTCAAGTCATTACTTAAGACTTATTTATTCCAGAAAGCCTTTGACCTCCTCCCTGAAGCCAACCCCCTGACTGTCCTTTGCTCTTGTCTGATATTTTATAAATTGTCTCTGTTGGTCTCCCTTTCTGTCCTTATGGTTTATCGTGAGTTGGTATTAATGTATGATTTGTTTGCCCTTTCTGTACCCTTCTTTCCTATCTATTTTTGGCGTTCTACTTCCTGGTTTGCAGTGTTTAATCAATTTTATTGTACACCGCTTAATGCTTCCTCCCTAGCGGTATATCAAATATTAAATAAAGATAAAAGATAAAGAAAGATATCTAACTGGATTGCTCAGTCTTTTGCCTGTCAGAGTAAGAATCTTCCTCTGGAGGGCTATGTCACAGCTCACAATGTGAGAGCCATGGCAACTTCAATGGCTCATCTGCACTCTGTGTCTATCGACGACATCTGTCGAGCAGCCACCTGGGCCTCAGTTCATACCTTCACAGCCCATTACTGCTTAGACAAGGACTCCCGCCGGATGCCTTGTTTGGTCAGGCTGTTCTCCAACAGCTGTTCCATACCTAATCAACTCCTACCCACCTTCCCTGGTAGGATGCCAGAGATTCATGGGGGGAAGTGGAGCCCTTCTCAGGGACGCACAACTTCTGGGGTCTCTCCCTGGCATCTAAAGCTAGGGAGTCCCCATATGGGATAGACGATTGGTATTGATGGAATGGGTTTTAGTTTGCTTTTCTCTGATCAGAGAAGGGCTGAACTTTTACAGAGCTCTGCTAGTGAGTGGATATTTGCCTCCTGGGACATCTTACTGTGAGTTCTAGGTGTTTATTTAATTATTTACTGTTTGTCTAACTGTTTGTTTGTTTAATTATTTATTGTTTGTCTTAGTGGTGTGCTAGTTCAGCCTTCTCAGCTGTACTTACCTTGCCTCTCTCAACTAACTGGGCTTTGTGTGGTAGCCATTTTGAATTAAATCTCTCTCCCCAGAACCTGCTGTTTGTTAAGCTTTTTTCCTGTCCTTGCCTGCCTGAGTGAATCCTCCCCCTCCCCCCCTCCCCCTGAGGTATTGTGTAGCCTTCTTCCTGTTTTCTCCACGTGTGCATAGGCTGTTTTAGTTTGCTTTTCTCTGATCAGAGAAGGGCTGAACTTTTACAGAGCTCTGCTAGTGAGTGGATATTTGCCTCCTGGGACATCTTACTGTGAGTTCTAGCTGTTTATTTAATTATTTTTATTACAGGCTCTTATATACCGCTCTATTCAGAATCAGCGCGGTTCACAATATAACAACATACCATAACAACAAACTGTTAGGTTTTACAGAGAACAAGGTCAGAGAACTTGGATAAAACATGGGACGTCATTTCTGCAACTATTTACAAGAGTATTTACAAGAGTATTTACAAGTATACATAACAGGATATGTTCTTAGTTTGGGTAGTGATTGAGATTGGTTAGTTGGTCAAGTAATATTGGGGGAAGAGGTGGGATTTGAGAGCCTTTCTGAAAAGGGATAGATCAGTGATAGCACGAATCTCTGGGGGTAGAGCGTTCCAGTACTTAGGGGCATAGAATCTGAAGGCCCTGTTAGATGTCACTGATAGGCATTTTGTCGCTGCTTTAGGGATGATTAGAGTATTTGTTGATATCGTTCTCCTGGATCTGTTGGGTGGGACGGCCTGAATGAGGTCTATTAGAGAGGAGGAGGTGATACTTTTAGTGGCCTTGAAAGTTAGTAGTAATGTTTTGAACAATATTCTGCCATGTATGGGGAGCCAGTGGAGTTGCTCTAGGATGGGTGTTACATGGTCCCTTCTTGATGCTCCGTAGAGGACTCTAGCAGCGGTATTCATGGCGAGTTGCAAAGGGTTTAATGTGGAGTGTGGGAGGCCTTGGAGAATGGCATTGGCATAGTCAAGGTGTGGTAAGGTTAAGGCTTGAAATATAGTTCTGAAGTCATCAGGATCAAGCAGGGGGCGAAGATGTCGAAGAGTCCGGATCTTGAGGTAGATTGCTCTGACTACGTTGGTTATGTGTAGTTTCAGATCCATGCGTTGGTCAAAAGTGACTCCAAGGTAGCGAATGGAAGGTTTTGATTGGAGCTCAGCTTCTTTCACCTTTATATGGGATGGGGGGTGAAAAGTGGGTCCCTGGTGATGAAGAGAACCTCGGTCTTTTTGTGTTGAATTCGGAGGTTCTGGGATTGAAGCCATTCGGATACTGCATCAAAACATTTAGCTAGTGGGGAAAGGTCCATATGAACTGTGGAGAAAGGCATATATAGGAGGATGTCATCTGCGTATATCAAGCATTCAACCTTGAAGGACCTGATGATATTGCAAACCGGTTGTATGTATATATTGAAAAAGAGTGAGGATAGAGATGATCCTTGTGGTACGCCTTGCTTTTGGTGGTAAGGTGTGGATGTTGTGGTCCCTGAGGTAACGTACTGCCATCTCTGATCAAGGTATGACTTGCACCACTCCAGGGCAGTGTTATTGATGCCTTTTTCTTTTAGTCGCCCTATTAACAGATCGTGATGTACAGAGTCAAAAGCCGCAGCAATGTCTAAGAAGATGAGAGCAAAGCCTTGGCGGATGTTATCAATGCCTGTGATGATGTTGTTGCAGAGAGTGGTAAGGAGGGTTTCAACACCGTGGAACTCTCTGAAGCCATGTTGGCAGTGGTCAAGAGGGGAGACGGTGTCAATGTGGTCCTGTAACTGTCTTTGAGCTTCCTTTTCAATTATTTTCGCTAGAAGGGGTATGCTAGCTATGGGTCTATAGGATTCAACCTTTTGTGGGTCGAGTTTGTGGTTTTTCAAGAGGGGTCTTATGGATGTTCTCTTGAGGGCTGGTGGGAAGGAGCCGGTTGTAAAGGATAAGTTCATCATTTTAGTGATGATGGGGCTGAGATCTTGGCGTAGTTCTTTTATCCAGTGGGCTGGGCAAGGGTCAGTTTGTGCAGTAGTCGTGTTAAGAGCAGCGATGGTGTCTTCAACATGTTTTCTGGATGGTGTGGAGAACATGGATAGGTTTGATATGCATATGGTGACTTGAGAGGAGATTGTTGCAATGTTGTTGGTTTGAAGCAACTTGGATTGTAGGAAATAGGCGAATGCTTGGGGATGGATGGGTTCAGGATGTTTTGGTGAAGGTTCTTTAGATAAGGTTTTGACTAAGTTGAAAAGATCGCGTGGTTTATTTAGTGATCTTTTCAGCATATCGGTATGGAATTGTTTCATCTTGGCCATGACTGACTCCCTGTGCACAGATAGATGTGCTTTATAGGCTGCTTGGTCTTCTGAGGAGTGTGAGCGACGCCATCGTTTCTCCAGTTTTCTTAGGTGTGTGTGAGGGAGGCTCGTAGGTCAGGGGAGAACCAAGGAGAAGATTTTCTTTTCTTTGGGTTGTTACCCTGGACCGGTTGCAGTGCAATGGTACTGATAGTGCTGTTCCAGGATGTGATCAGATTTTCCAGATTGAGAGAGGTGTCATGTAGGAGAGGGAGGGTTTCCATAACTATATGTTCTTTGTGAGGGTTTTGAATTTTCGAGATGTTACTCTTGTTGAGTCAATGGAGTTATTGTTTCTGTGTGGTGACTGTTTGCCATTAATGAGGATGGGGAAGGTGATTAAATTATGGTCTGACCAAGGTACTGGGGTTACAGAGTTGTCAAGTCTATTGTTGGAGTCGAGAGCTGTAAGAGGGGCAAAGATCATGTCAAGGATGTTTCCTCTCTCGTGCGTGGGGGTGTCAACAATTTGCTTGTATCCCAGTTCGTTGATTGCTTCAAGGAGGGCTGAGGCGTGGCTGGGATGTAGTGTTGGGAGATTGAGGTCTCCTAATATCCAGTTGGGAATGTTGGGCTTGCGTGAGTTAGCTGCTAGGTCTAGAATGTAAGGTAGGTCGTCCGTGGAGGGTGAGGGCGCTCTGTAAATTAAATTGATGAGGCATTGTTCATTTGTGATGGTTAATGCGTCCATGCTGTTTGAGCTTGTGGAGTCCACGGTGTGGAAATTTAGGTCATTCTTGGTAAGTATGAGAATGCCTCCTCCTCTCTTGCTCTCTCTATGTTGGGAATGGGCAGAGAAGTTGGGGGGTATGAGTTGGTTAAGGATTACATTATCCGCGTCAGATAACCAGGTTTCGGTTATCATGAGGACATCTAGATTATGAGAAGAAATTGTGTCAGTGATGACTGGCCATTTCTTGCGGATAGACCGTGCATTTATGAGGGCACAGTTTTAAGTAAAAGGTTTGAGGGGGTTCCTCTTGCTTATTTTTCTTTGGTTGTTGAAGGGCTATATGTATCAGGTGAGAGTGGCGTGTGGGGGTCTCTATTCTTGAGTTGGGATAGGAAGATTCTGCTCTTCTTTTTCCATGACTCAGAAGTATTGGAATTTGGTGAGCCGTGTGATATAAGGCAAGGGCTTCGTTGAGCCAGCTTGTGAGAAGGAAAAGGCAGATCGCCAGGGTATTAAATGGTAGAGCCATTGGGGGTTTTTTGAAGTGGATGAGGTAACTTTCTGTGAGGGATTCTGTGATTCTGGTGATTCTGTGATTCTGGTGCTTTCTGTGAGGCTAATGACCACAGTAATAATTGAAACAACAGTGAAAATTGAATGGTACAGGCAACAGTAAAACTGAATGCAACAATGCTAGATGGATCTTACTGGCAACAGTAATAATGGAAAGTAACAGTGATAGTTGAATGGTACAGGCAACGGTAAAATTGAATGCAACAATGGTAAATGTATACTATTGGTAGCAGTATAAGTGAAAGCAATAGTATTAATACAATATAATAATTATTATGGTATGTTACTGAAAACAGTACTAGTATCTTCCTATATAGTGTAGTCGTTGGTGTTGGTGAGCCTAGTCAACATTACAAGGTTGAGCAGGAGATGGAAAAAGAAAACAGAAGAGACATTATGCTGTATAGTACTATCGATCAGTAAACAATTATTTACTGTTTGTCTAACTGTTTGTTTAATTATTTATTGTTTGTCTTAATGGTGTGCTAGTTCAGCCTTCTCAGCTGTACTTACCTTGCCTCTCTCAACTAACTGGGCTTTGTGTGGTACCCCCATCCCCCTGCTGAGGGTTCAGGACAGGGTACCTTGTAACTGCCCTCTTTAATAGGACTTATCTCCCTCCCTCCCTCCCCAGCACCCACCCACCCCTGGGGTAATTGTAGTTTTATAGGTACTTGCACATCTTAGAGGAAAGGGGCTGCTCTCAGGTGCAGCTCTTAATCCAAATCAGTCATACACAGAGGACCTGAGATTAATTAAGCTTCAGGTACACAGGGTGTATTAGGGGTATTAGATACACTTTTATTAGTATAAGCATCTACACCAATCCTTATTATATACCGAATTTAAAAGACCTAAACACAAGCTTTAAACTAAGATGCAGACAGAGGTCCAGCAACGAGATGGGGGTTCTCCAGTCTTTTGCATTGAGTGTCACATGTATGATTTTCTCCCAGTTTTGAGAGGTCCTACATATGCACTAAGTGCAGGGAGCTCTTTGCTCTCAGGGAACGAGTCCGTTCTCTAGAGGCTAGAGTAGCAGACCTGGAAGACATAAGAAAGACCGAGAAGTACATGGACGAGATTTACAGGGATATAGTCCTGAAGTCCCACCTCCAGTCTGGCAGCATCCCTGTTGCCATGGAGGAGAGAGGTCACGTGACAGGAGAGCATCACCCTGGTGTGGCAGGAAGTGATCCTGTAACTAGGACCTGTCCTCCAGGTGATGTAAAACCCTCTCGCACCGAGGACGTTTCTCCAGGGCCATGTCCCCATGAGGGGAGGGTCAGGACAGCTGTTATAGTTGGTGATTCAATCATTAGGAATGTAGATAGCTGGGTGGCTGGTGGACGTGAGGATCGCCTGGTAACATTGCCTGCCTTGTGCGAAGGTAGCAGATCTCACGCACTGCCTAGATAGGATCATAGATAGTGCTGGGGGGGAGTCTGCTGTCTTGGTACATGTTGGTACCAATGACATAGGAAAATGTGGTAGGGAAGTTCTGGAGGCTAAATTTAAGCTTTTAGGTAGGAAGTTGAAATCCAGAACTTCCAGGATAGCGTTCTCCGAAATGCTTCCTGTTCCACGTGCAGGACCCAAAAGACAGGCAGAGCTCCGGAGTCTCAATGCGTGGATGAGACAATGGTGCAAGGATGAGGGTTTTGGATTTGTTAGGAACTGGGGAACATTCTGGGGAAAGGGGGAGCTCTTCCGAAGGGATGGGCTTCACCTTAATCAGGATGGGACCAGACTGCTGGCATTAACCTTTAAAAAAGAGATAGAGAAGCTTTTAAACTAGAAAATAGGGGAAAGCCGACAGTCACCCAGGAGCGCATGGTTCGGACAAAGGTATCCTTGAAGGATACTACCAAAAGCAGTGAGGTTCCAAAAGGGAGTATAGTAGCCCAAATGCCCTTGAGTAAGGAGCAGACAGAGCATAAGGATTCCCAATTACCCATGCCTACCAATAGCCAGATTAATATTAATAAAATACAGTCTCTAAAATGCTTGTATGCCAATGCTAGAAGTCTAAACAATAAGATGGGAGACTTAGAATATATAGCACTAAATGAGAGATTAGATATGATTGCACTCTCAGAGACATGGTGGAAGGAGGATAACCAGTGGGACACTGTGCTACCTGGATACAAACTATATCGTAATGATAGAGCTGGACAAATTGGTGGGGGGTTGCGCTCTATGTTAGAGATGGCATTGAGTCAGAAAGGATTAAAGTTTTGCAGGAAACAAAATTTGCTGTAGAATCTCTATGGATTGAAATTCCATTTATGAAGGGGAAGGTGATGGCAGTGGGAGTATACTATCGACCACCTGGCCAGAATGAACAAATGGATGATGAAATGCTCAAAGAAATCAAGGAAGCTAACAAAAGCCACAACAGAGTAGTAATAATGGGTGATTTCAATTACCCCGGTATCGACTGGGACCGTGTCACAGCAGGACAAGCTAAAGAGATAAAGTTTCTAGATGAAATAAATGACTGCTTCTTGGGTAGCTGATTCATGAACCGACCAGAGGGGAAGCCATACTGGACCTAGTCCTTAGTGGAACGCCAGATCTGGTGCAAGAAATAAGGGTGTTGGGACCACTTGGCAATAGTGATCATAGTATGATCATGTTTGATTTAATCAGTGGAGGACAGATAGTAAAGGAATCCACAGTACTACCTTTTAACTTTCAAAAGGGAGACTATGATAGAATGAGGAATATAGTTCGGAAAAAACTAAAAGGAGCGGTTCCAAAGGTTAAAGACTTACAGCAAGCTTGGGTGTTATTTAAAAATACTATCCTCGAAGCCCAGACCAGCTGTATTCCACGCATTAAGAAAAGTGGAAGAAAGTCCAAAAAACTGCCAGCATGGTTTAAAGGTGAGGTCAGAGAGGCTGTTGCTGCCAAAAGAGCAACCTTCAGGAAATGGAAAAAAGAGCCAAATGATGAAAACTGGAAACAGCACAAGCACTGGCAAGTTAAATGCAAAGCATTGATAAGGCAGGCAAAGCGGGAATTTGCTACGGAAGCAAAAACACGAAATAAAGACTTTTTCAAGTACATTCGTAGCAAAAGGCCTGTGAGAGAGTCAATTGGACCATTAGATGATAGAGGGGTAAAAGGGGCAGTAAGAGGAGACAAGGCTATAGCAGAGAGACTGAATGAATTCTTTGCTTCGGTCTTTACTGAGGAAGATGTAGGGATGTTACCCAAGACTGAAGTGGTATTTAAAGGTGATACTGCAGAGGAATTGAGAGAAATATCGCTACACCGGGAAGATATATTACAACTATTTGATAAACTGAATAGTAGCAAATCACCTGGACCGGATGGTATACATCCCAGAGTGTTGAAAGAACTGAAATATGAGATTGCAGACCTGTTATTGGTAATCTGTGAACTTTCATTAAAATCATCTGTAATACCTGAAGATTGGAGGGTCGCCAACGTAACACCAATTTTTAAAAAGGGTTCCAGGGGTGACCCGGGAGATTACAGACCGGTGAGCCTGACGTCAGTACCAGGGAAAATGGTAGAAACCATCATAAAGAACAAAATTACACAGCATGTAGATAGTCATGGCCTAATGGGAGACAGCCAACATGGCTTTAGACAAGGAAGATCTTGTCTTACTAATCTGATCTGTTTTTTTGAAGGTGTGCATAAACAGGTAGACAAAGGTGAGTCGGTTGATATAGTGTATCTGGACTTTCAGAAAGCTTTTGACAAGGTCCCCCATCAGAGACTTTTGGCGAAGCTAAAAAGTCATGGGATAGGAGGCAGTGTACTATTGTGGATCGGGAACTGGTTAAAAGATAGAAAGCAGAGGGTAGGGCTAAATGGCCAATATTCCCAATGGAAAAAGGTGAATAGCGGAGTACCCCAGGGATCTGTACTGGGTCCGCTACTTTTTGACATATTCATAAATGACCTGGAAAAGGGAATAACTAGTGAGGTTATCAGATTTGCAGATGACACAAAACTGTTTAAAGTTGTTAAAACCCAAGAGGATTGTGAAAAACTGCAGGAGGATCTGGATAAATTGGAAGACTGGGCATCCAAATGGCAGATGAAATTTAATGTGGACAAGTGCAAAGTTATGCACCTAGGAAAGAACAACCCACACTATAGTTACACGATGCAAGGCTCCACATTAGAAACCACCACCCAGGAAAAAGATTTAGGAGTCATCGTGGATAACATGTTAAAACCCTCCGCCCAGTGTGCAGCGGCGGCCAAGAAAGCAAATAGAATGCTAGGTATCATAAGGAAAGGGATGGAGAATAAAACAAAGGATATTATAATGCCTCTGTATCGCTCCATGGTACGACCGCACCTTGAATATTGTGTGCAATTCTGGTCGCCGTATCTTAAAAAGGACATAGAGTTATTAGAAAAAGTACAGAGAAGAGCCACCAAATTGGTGAAGGGGATGGAAGGCTACTCCTATGAAGAGAGGCTAAAAAGGTTAGGGCTCTTTAACCTAGAAAAGAGACGGCTGAGGGGAGATATGATAGAGGTGTATAAATTAATGAATGGAGTGGAACGGATAAACGTGGATCAATTGGTACGCTATCAGAATATAGAAGGACTAGGGGACATGTAATGAAGCTACAAGGTAAACTATTTAAGACAAATAGGAGAAAATATTTCTTCGCTCAACGTGTAATCAAACTCTGGAATCTGTTACCGGAGGATGTAGTAAGGGCTGTTAGTATAGCTGGGTTTAAAAAAGGTTTGGACAAGTTCCTGGAGGAAAGGTCCATAAACCACTATTAAAAAGGGACCCAGGATATCAATGCTTGGCCTAGTACAAGCACTGCAGAACCTGTGTCTTTTGGGGAAACTGCTAGGTACGTATGACCTAGATTGGCCACTGTTGGAAACAGGATACTGGGCTTGATGGACCTCGGTCTGACCCAGTATGGCATTTCTTATGTTCTTATGATGACTACATTCCTGCTTTATCTCTAGGAACAAGCAGGAATAAGTCATCACATATGGGTACGTCGGTACCGACGGAGCCTGCGCGGGAAAGCTCCCCAGCTTTTCAAATGAAAAGCTTTTGGGGCCTCCCACTGCACATGCGCGCTGCCTTCCCGCCTTCCTGACCAGCTCTCCTCAGTTCTTCTTTTTCCGCGGAGCCAGCAGGTCGTCTTCCTGTCACCGCTGAAGAATTTGTTACTTTGTTTCTTTAGACCGCGTACCTGCCTTCCCCATACCGATACCGGTATCGCCGGTCTTTCTTTCTTTCTATATATAAAAAAAAAAAGACTTTTTTTATTTTTCTTCAGCACAGCTTGGTACCCGGCGTTAGGCCTTAAGGCCTACACAATTTCTCCTCATGGAGAAGCCAGTCCCTGGTTTCAAAAAATGTACCAAATGCAGTGCTGTCATTTCTGTCACAGACACCCATGAATGGTGTCTCAAATGTTTGGGACCTGAGCACTCCATACCGGACTGCCCATCCTGCACCCAGATGTCTAAACGCGGTTTGCAGAACCGGGCTAACAAGCTCCATGTGCTGTTTCCTTCAGAAGCATCACAGTCGTCCAGGTCTTCCTCTCCGGATGGATCTCAGGTAACCAAAACTTCTGTGGGCAAATCCTCTAAAAGCAAATCTCTTTCTAAAGATCGAGAGGCTCTCAGTTCTGAGTTCGAGGATTCTGCCCAGGCCAAAAAACCCCGGCGGGAGGTTCCGGCCTCCAAAGCAATCATGGGGTCACAGGTTGACATCGATGGCACGGCCTCGACAGATCACCTGTTGGACTGCTCTGGGGTACCGGCCCATACCGGTACCGACATCCAGGCAGTAGTGGCGTCTATGGGCAGTACTGTCCAGACCATGCAGCAGGCCGTACTGGCCTTCATTAAGGCTGCGACGCCCTCGGTACCGATTTCATCGGTACCGACCCCGGTTCCGGTATCTACACCGGAACCCAGACCATCGACTTCTAAACGTCGATCGGTTTCGCATGGCGGATTCCGGCTTTCGCCCGGTACCGATCCCATGCCCGATACGCCCGATGTCGATACCGATCGGTATGCGTATCGTACATTGGAAGCACAGAAAGAGTACTCAGATTCTTCTGATGAATTTAATTCCTCTGACGACTCTGGTGAGCTTACTCTTCCTGAGGAGCCCTCTTCTCCCAAGAGGAGGATGTCTCCTCCAGAGGATTTATCCTTTCAGGATTTCATTACTACATCTTCTGAAAGAGAACCCAGATCAAAAAAATTGGACATTTTAGGATACTCAAAAGCTCCTAAAGAGGCAGTCACTCTGCCTGTCCATGAAATCCTTCAAGAACACTTGATGGATTTGTGGGAGACTCCTTTAACACTGTCTCCCCATTCCCGCAGGTTGGACACCATGTATCGGGTCCCTCCCTCGCCTGGGTTCCAAAAAACTCAGCTGCCTCACCACTCCATTGTGGTGAAGTCTGCTATGAAGAAAATAAAGAGTCCTAAGAGGCATTCTTCTACCCCTCCAGGGCGTGAATGTAAGAACCTAGACTCTTTTGGAAGAAAGATGTTCCAGGCTAGTATGCTTATAGCCAGGATCAACTCTTATAGCCTTTATATGGGCATGTATCTTGGGCAACTTGCCCTAAAAATACAGAATTTTGCCCCCTTTATCCCTGATGATCAAAGGGCGGACTTCTTTTCTATGGTGACACAACTTTCAGAGGTCTCCAAGTTCTCCAACAGGGCAGCCTTTGATTCTTTCGAGGTTGCAGGCAGAGCTTCGGGAATTGCTATTGCAGCCCGACGTCTCGCTTGGCTCCAGGCTTCTAACCTAGAACCCTGGGTTGTAGAAGGCCTCAGGAATCTGCCCTGTACCGGTGAGAACTTATTTGGGGAAGACTGGCAGATAAAAGCTGCTCAAATGGATGCAGAAAATGCCACTCTAGATAGACTTTCCAAGTCTACTTCTACCCCTACCAAAAAGAAGCCTTTTAAAAGGCCTTACTATAAAAAGACCAGATTTCCCACAAATACTGGCCAACAATCTGCTCAGCCTCGCCTTGCGGCTAAGCGTCAACAATCTAAGCAGGTAAAGTCAAAGCCTGCAGTGTCTGCTACATCCCAGCAAGCTCAACCCCCTCAGGGGTTTTGACTTCCCTCTAGAGAACTTGCCGTTTCTGGCTCTAGCACAGCCAGAGCCCCTCACCATTCCTGGAAGGCTAGCTCACTTTGCTCCCAGATGGGAGCAAATAACATCAGAGCAATGGACCCTCTCTATTATCCGAGAAGGCTACAAACTTCATTTCTCCAGCCTTCCTCCCCATACCATGGTGAGGCAATTCAGTTCTCCCCCATCTCTTCTGACCCTGTTGGGTCAGGAAGTCTCTTCTCTTCTTGCCCAAAGGGCAATAGAGGAGGTTCCTCCTCCACAACAGGGGTTAGGTTTCTACTCCCCTTACTTTCTCATAACAAAGAAGACAGGGGGCTTCAGACCTATCCTAGATCTGAGAGAATTGAACAGGTTTCTATTCAAGGAGAAATTCAAAATGCTCTCTCTGGGCCTTCTCCTTCCATACCTTCAGAGTCAAGATTGGATTTGTTCTCTAGATCTCAAGGATGCGTACACTCATATACTCATCCATCCATCCCACAGAAAGTATCTAAGATTTCTGTTCCAGGGAAAACATTTCCAGTACAGAGTTACTACCCTTCGGTCTGGCCTCTGCTCCAAGAGTCTTCACAAAATGCATGGCAGTCGTAGCCGCATTTCTCAGAGGCATGGGAATCTTTGTCTTCCCATATCTGGACGACTGGCTCATCCGAGCTCCATCTCAGTCAGAAGCCCAGATTTCTCTGGACCGCACAAGGCGTATTCTTCAATATCTGGGACTTGTGGTAAACATTCCCAAATCCCAACTCATCCCTACTCAGTCTCTGGAATTCATAGGGGCCCAATTGGACTCCACCACTGCAAGGGCCTACCTCCCTCTGGTCCGAGGCCAAAGGCTAATAAGCTTGGCCTCCCAAGCTCAGTCCAGAAGTCACTTGTCAGCCAGAGAAATGCTGCAACTTCTGGGCCACATGGCCTCCACGGTTCATGTGGTACCCTATGCTCGTCTCCATATGAGAGCAGCTCAATGGACATTGGCCACCCAGTGGTCTCAAGCATCGGGACTGCTGTCAGACCAGGTGCTCACCTCAAAACGTCTGTTTTGGTCTCTCCAGTGGTGGACATCCTCCAAAAATCTGTTGTTGGGGACCCCCTTCCAACCTTCGTTGCCCCAAGCAACCCTCACAACAGATGCCTCCCAAACAGGGTGGGGAGCTCATCTTCAACATCTCTCCACTCAGGGAATCTGGTCTCCTCAAGAGACCACCCTTCATATCAATCTTCTGGAACTGCGAGCAATCTTCCTTGCCCTCACAGTCTTCCATACCCTCCTTGCCAACCTGACTGTCCTAGTTCAGACAGACAATCAGGTGGCCATGTTTTATATCAACAAACAAGGAGGGACGGGCTCTCTGTCGCTTTGCAACGAAGCTCTCAGATTATGGGCCTTCGCCAGAGAGCACCAAATTCATCTTCTGGCAGTATATCTTCCAGGAGTTCAAAACTCTCGGGCAGACAGACTCAGTCGAGTTCTGCTCCCACACGAATGGTCCCTTCATATGGACCAGATATGCAGAATCTTTCAGGAATGGGGCACCCCGGACATAGACCTCTTTGCAAGTCCGTGGAATGCCAAACTTCCCCGGTTCTGTTCCAGGACTCCGTGTCAGGGAGCTCAGGCCAACGATGCCTTTCTCCTGCATTGGGGTCAGGAATTCCTGTACGCTTTTCCACCCATTCCTTTGATTCCCAAGACTCTGTTCAAACTTCAGAGGGATCACGGATCCATGATCCTCATTGCTCCACGCTGGCCACGCCAAGTGTGGTTCCCTCTCCTTCTACAGCTCTCCCAGGGCTCCTCCCTGGACCTGGGAGCTGCACCAGACCTTCTGTCTCAGGAGCAGGGGACTTTGTGGCATCCAAACCCCAAGTCCCTACATCTCCGAGCTTGGTTACTGAAGGCTTAAGCCTTCAAGAGTTTAATCTTTCTCAACCAGTGAAAGATATCCTTTATGCCTCTAGGAAACCCTCTACCAGGCGTTCCTATGCTTTCAAATGGAAACGTTTTTCCATTTGGTGTGCCCAACAGGGTCTTGACCCTCTGGCACTTCCATTGAATTCTCTACTAGACTATCTCCTGCATCTCTCCAATGCAGGCCTCAAGACGAATTCAGTACGAGTCCATTTAAGTGCTATTACAGCATCCTTAAAACCTATAAATGGACAATCTGTTTCCTCTCATCCTCTTATTGCAAGATTCATGAGAGGCCTAACCCTCACTAAGCCTCCCATCCGGCCTTCTCCTGTAGCATGGGACTTGAATTTAGTTCTGGGTCAACTTATGAAGCCACCTTTTGAACCATTGGTATCTACCTCCCTGAAATTTCTTTCTTGGAAGGTCCTTTTCCTTATTGCAGTCACTTCGGCTCGCCGCATCAGTGAACTGCAGGCTTTGGTGGCAAATCCACCTTATACCAGATTTCATCATGATAAGGTGGTCCTTAGGACGAATCCCCACTTTATGCCTAAAGTGGTCTCGCCTTTTCATCTTAATCAAGAGGTATATCTACCTGTCTTTTTTCCGGCTCCTCATGCATCCAGTGCAGAGAGGAACCTTCATACTCTTGACTGTAAAAGAGCTCTCGCCTTTTACCTCAATAGAACTCAGCCACATCGAAAGTCTTCTCAGCTTTTCGTGGCTTTTGATCCTTCTCATTTGGGACTTCCAGTCACCAAACGCACACTTTCCAACTGGATTGCTCAGTGTATTTCCTTTGCTTACCAGAGTAAGAACATATCTCTGGAAGGCCATGTCACAGCTCACAATGTGAGAGCCATGGCCACTTCTATGGCTCATCTCCACTCTGTATCCATAGATCAGATCTGTCGAGCAGCCACTTGGGCCTCGGTGCATACCTTCACAGCCCATTACTGCTTGGACAAGGACTCCCGCCGGGATGCCTTGTTTGGTCAGGCTGTCCTCAAACACCTGTTCCATACTTAAACAACTCCTGCCCACCTTCCCAGAATGGATGCCTGAGATCCATCCGAAGATGGTTACCCTTGGAGGGGGATCTCCCAGGCATCTCAGCTAGGGAGTCCCCATATGTGATGACTTATTCCTGCTTGTTCCTAGAGATAGCACAGTTACTTACCTGTAACAGGTGATCTCTGGGAACAGCAGGAATTAGTCATCACAACCCACCCACCTCCCCTAGGAGTTGTCTCTCTATTCCTCTATCTTCCTGTCCTCTCTCTCTATTGTCTCAGCTTTAAACTCGAACTGAGGAGAGCTGGTCAGGAAGGCGGGAAGGCAGCGCGCATGTGCAGTGGGAGGCCCCAAAAGCTTTTCATTTGAAAAGCTGGGGAGCTTTCCCGCGCAGGCTCCGTCGGTACCGACGTACCCATATGTGATGACTAATTCCTGCTGTTCCCAGAGATCACCTGTTACAGGTAAGTAACTGTGCTTTCCTGGAGATAGAATAGTTACTCACCTGTAACAGGTGATCTCCGGGAACAGCAGGAATTTAGGCCTCACAACCCACCCACCTCCCCCAGGAGTTGTATCTCTCTATCTCTCTCTCTCCCTTTGTCTCAGCTTTAAAACTCAACTGGAGAGAGGCAGTTGGGAAAAGCGGGAAGGCAGCACGCAGGTGCTGTGGGATGCTCCCAAAAGCTTTCTAATTGGACGCTGGGGAGCGCTCCTGTGCAGGCTCCGTCGGTACCGACGATACCCATATGTGAGGACTAAATTCCTGCTGTTCCCGGAGATCACCTGTTATAAGTGAGTAACTATGCTTTACTGTCCTCCATGTTGATAAGTCATTGATAGTATTTGTGGACTACGAGCCTTTGCAAATAAAGTAAGTTAACCCCCTTATTGGATTGGAAGAGTAGCCTAGTGGTTAGAGCAACAGCCTACTACCCAGGAGATCTGGGTTTGATTCCCACTGGCATTCCTTGTGGCCTTGGGCAAGTCAGTTTACCTTCCATTACCTCAGAAGAAAAGGCCTGGCACTTACTTATGGTCATGCTTTGCAAAGAAAACCCAGGGACTGCTGGGTTGCAAAAGTCAGGATTGACTTGAAGGTACTTAAAAAAAACAAAACAAAACCCCCCAGAAAAAACCTTATTCTCCTGCATTCTCCAGGACCAAGGAGGAAGTCAGTCCTCACATATGGGTGACGTCGGCGCCGACGGAGCCCTCGCGGAGCAATTTTCCTCAGCTTTCAAAGAAAGCCTTTGGGAATTGCAGCGCACATGCGCGGTCCTCTTCCCGCCCAAGGGTGCCATCTTGCTCAGTCTTCTTTTTTCCGCGGAGCCGTACAGACGTTTGTGATTCCCCGCAGAAAAGTTGATTTTATTTGTTTTTTCCCGGTTCGACGCCGGTTCTTTTCCCGCCCGGACCCGCGACGCCGGTTGCAAGTCCGTTCTTTATTTTTCGGTTTTTTGTCCTTCGTGACAGATTTTGCGCCTTTTTTCTTTTTCACTGGCAGCCCGGTCTTTTGACCTCGCAGGGGCCCTTTTTCCCCCGATGGCTGCCAGCAGGTTTAAGAAGTGTGATCGGTGTAAGAAACTCATGTCTCTTATCGACACACACGATTACTGCCTCCGCTGCCTCGGACCCGATCATGACCCGATGATCTGTGGTCCGTGTGGCAAAATGTCCTCAAAAGCGTTGAGGAGTCGGCAGCATCAGCGGGAACGTATCTTCTCTGACTCCGGCCGGGCTCGGACCTCGTCAGAGGCTTCGACGTCTCGGGACTCTGGTCCTGAGCATCGTCGCAGTTCCTCTGAATGGGGGTCTCCTACCCGGGAACATCATTGGAAGAAGAAACCCACGAGGGCAGGGTCGGTGGACGCTCCTGGTTCCTCGAGGGCCAGGTCGCATAGCCCCGATTCCCGTCCCGGATCCTCGGAGATGGAGAGGCCGTCTAAACATCCTCGTCTCGAGATGGACTCGCCCTCTCCCGTGAGTACTGTTGTCCTCGTGGACTCGCCTCCGAAGGACCTGCCGTCGGGGCCCGAGTCGGGGGCTGCTGGGTCTCCTGAGCTCGGACTCAGGTTGACGGCCCTGGAGAGCAGTTTCGCTGCCTTCATGGACCAGCAGCGGGCATTGATCGCTGGCCTCGCCGGTGCTTCTGCCCTGACCACCGGGACGTCGACGTCCAAGTCGACCCCGGAGACCGAGCCGATCCTCGAGTCCATGAGGGCTCGAGTCGATCCTCGGTCGCGGTCTCCTTCGGCCTCCCGTTCGGGACCGAGGTCGTCGACGCCGACTCCCTCGGCGTCGGGGTGGACGGCATCGATGCCCGCCCGAACGAAGCTGCTTGACTCCACCTCCGAGGAGTCAGCCTGGGAATCCGAGGACGAAGAGTCACCTGGTTCTTTTCGGACTCGGTGTGTCCCATCGGACTCCCCCGATTCCGAACCTCGGAGACGGTCCCCCCTGGAGGATACCCGGTTCTCGGACTTCGTGCGGGATATGGCCAAGGCCTTGGCCTTCCCCGCGGATCCCGAGGAGGAGCCTCGAATCGAGGAACTCGACGCCCTCCAATATGACTCTCCCCCAAAGGAGGCCTTTGTTGTACCGGTTCCTCCGATGCTGGAACGACTTCTCTTCCGCATGTGGGAGAGCCCGGCGTCGTCGCCGGTGTTAAGCAAGCGGGTCGATTCCATTTATCGAGTCCGCAAGAGCCCCGGGTTCCAAAAGGCACAACTACTGCACCATTCCATGGTGGTGGAATCGGCCATGCATAGACTTATGAGTCAAAAGATACACTCCTCGGTGCCTCCCGGTCGGGAGGCTCGGAGCCTGGATGCCCTCGGTAGGAAGTGTTTCCAGGGCTCTATGCTTGCTTGTTGAGTCCAGACCTACCAGCTCTACATGGGCATGTATCTCCGAGACCTGGCTAAAGAAATAGCCGGGTTCTCTGCTGGTCTCTCCGACGAACCTTTGCAGAGGTTCTAAACCATGTCAACTGGTATTCGGGAGTGCTCAAAGTTTATCTCTCGAGCAGCCTACGATGGTTTTGAGGCATCGGCTCGAGTAGCCGCAGCCGGCATCGGTGGCCGCCGCCAGGCTTGGCTTCAGACATCCGACCTCGAGCCATGGGTGTAGGACAAGTTGGTCGATGTCCCCTGCAGAGGTGAAAACCTCTTTGGCAAGCCCATGGATGAGAAGGCTGCACAGATCGAGACCGAGACTCTCACCAGGACTCGTCTCTCAAGGAAGACCTCTCGCCCTTCTCAGAAGAAGAAGGGCTCGGGGAAAAAGCCCTTTTACCCGAGGAAGGCGGCTGCCTATCAACACTACCCTCATTATCAGGCCTCAGCAGCTCCACCACAGGGTAAGCAGGCCAAGGGACGGGGTAATGGGTCCCGTAGGCAGCAAGCCCCCAAGCCTGCACCACCGGCCCCTGCTCAGCAGGGTGGGGGTTTTTGACTTCATCAGCATAGCCTCTCCCCCTCAGCTGGTTTCTCTCAGCATAGGAGGCCGGCTGGTCCACTTTGCCCACAGGTGGTCCAACATTACCACAGATACCTGGGTGCTTCACATAGTTCAAAAGGGCTATCTTCTTCACTTTCACCAGGTACCTCCCTCCTATTTCCCAGGGGAGCCTCTTCGACTCCCTCTGCACAGGGACTTACTCCTTCAGGAGTTAGAAAGTCTTCTTCAGGAACAGGCTGTGGAACCGGTGCCCCACCACCTGAGGGGTCAAGGGTTTTACTCCAGGTACTTTCTGATACCAAAAAGAACAGGAGGCCTCAGACCCATCCTGGACTTGCGCAACCTCAACAAGTTCCTCGCAAAGGAAAAGTTCAAGATGCTTACCCTTGGAATCCTGCTGCCCTACCTCCAGCAGGGAGACTGGCTATGCTCCTTAGATCTAAAGGATGTCTACACTCACATCCTCATTCACCCCAGCCACAGACAATATCTCAGGTTTGTTGTGGGGGGCAATCATTACCAGTACAGAGTACTACCCTTTGGGCTATCCTCCGCACCAAGGGTGTTCACCAAATGTCTAGCAGTGGTGGCGGCTTATCTGAGACTTCAAGGCCTCTTTGTATTTCCCATACCTGGACGACTGGCTCATCAGAGCACAGTCTTCCCAAGAGGCCATTCACGCCACGCACCGCACTGTGGCTCTGCTCCAGTACTTGGGCTTTGTCATAAACTTCGCAAAGTCCACTTTGCTCCCCTCTCAGGATCTCGAGTTTATCGGCGCAAGATTGAACACGCTTCAGGCGCGAGCTTTTCTGCCGCTGGACAGGGCAAACAGGCTCATGAATCTTGCCAGCCACTTTCGCAGCAATTCCCTGGTCTCTGCCAGGCAATTTCTGCGACTGCTCGGCCATACGGCTTCCACAGTCCATGTGACCCCCAATGCCCGCCTAAACATGCGCCCTGCTCAATGGTGCCTTCGCACACAATGGCATCAGGTCACTGGGAGCCTAGCAGACTCCGTACAGATCTCCGACCTGCTGGTCTCTTCTCTACAATGGTGGCTTCATCTGCCAAACCTAGTGCTAGGAATGGCTTTTCAGCCTCCTCCGCCTTCTCAGGTGCTGACGACCGATGCTTCTCTCCTGGGCTGGGGAGCTCATTGCCAAGGGAAATGTACTCAAGGCCTCTGGACTCCTTGGGAGTCTGCTCAGCAGATAAACTTCCTGGAGCTCAGAGCCATCCGCCTAGCTCTCAGAGCCTTCTCCCACCTGACTTCTCACCAGTCTGTGCTGGTCCAGACAGACAATCAGGTTGCAATGTTCTACGTGAACAAACAAGGCGGAACAGGCTCCTTCCTTCTCTGTCAGCAGGCGCAGAAACTGTGCTCTTGGGCCGTCCACCACGGCATCATCCTCAAGGCTGTCTATCTCCCAGGTCAGGAAAATTACCTGGCAGACAAGCTAAGCAGGATCCTCCAGCCACACGAGTGGAGGTTGGATCCGTTGGTGGTTCAGCGGATCTTTCTCAAGTGGGGCCTCCCCACCATGGATCTGTTTGCCAGTCCTTTGAACAGGCAACTTCCCAGATTCTGCTCTCGACAACCGCATCCTCTCAGAGTAGCGGCGGATGCTTTTCTGATTCCATGGTCCACAGGCCTCTGTATGCCTTTCCTCCCATGCCGCTGGTGTCTCGGACACTCGTCAAAGTTCTCAGAGACAAAGCCTCGATGATCCTAGTGGCTCCCCAGTGGCCGAGACAACCTTGGTTCCCGCTTCTGATGCAGCTGGCGGTGGACACTCCTCTTCCTCTGGGGTTTCAACCCGACCTCCTGTCACAGGATCAGGGGACTCTCCTGCACCCCAACCTCCGGTCCCTTCATCTGATGGCCTGGCTGCTGAAAGGGTAGTCCTTGCTCCCCTCCGGCTGCCTCCAGAAGTCCTACGCTTTTAAGTGGCGTCGGTTCTCCGTCTGGTGTGCTCAGCAGTCTCAAGATCCCTTCTCCTGTTCAGCATCATTGGTCTTGCAGTACTTGCTTTACCTCTCCAATCTTGGACTTAAATCCAACTCGGTCAGGGTCCACCTCAGTGCTCTTTCTGCGCATCACATGCCGGTGGATGGAAGACCTCTTTCCAGCCACCCTCTAGTGGCTCGTTTTCTCAGAGGCCTCCTTCTCCTTAAACCACCTTTGCGCCCACCAGCCCCTGCCTGGGATCTGAATGTGGTTTTACAGCGGATTACCTGTCCGCCCTTTGAATCTATGGCTACCTGTCATCTTCGTTTTCTTTCTTGGAAAACCTTGTTCTTGGTTGCCCTCACTTCTGCTAGACGCGTTAGTGAGCTGCAAGCCCTAGTATCTGATCCTCCTTACACTAGGTTCTACAAGAATAGGGTAGTCCTACGGACTCACCCAAAGTTTCTTCCCAAAGTAGTTTCCCCTTTTCACATCAACCAGGATGTGGTACTTCCGACCTACTTTCCCAGGCCACACTCCAGCCGAGCTGAAACGGTCCTGCATACCCTGGACTGTAGAAGGGCGTTAACCTTCTACCTTGACCGTACGCGGGAGCACAGACGAGCTGTTCAGCTCTTCATCTCTTATGACCCCAATAAGTTGGGGCTCCCTGTCTCCAAGCGTACTCTGTCCATCTGGATTGCTGACTGTATCGCTTGGGCTTACGAGGCAGCCGGCCTCTCGTTGGAAGGCGAGTCACGGCTCATCGAGTTAGGGCGAAGGCTACGTCAGTGGCTTACCTCCGCTCTGTTCCATTGGCAGACATCTGCCGGGCCGCTACTTGGTCTTCAAGCCAGACTTTTGCAGCCCATTACTGCCTGGAGAGGGAGTCCCGCAGGGACAGTGCTTTTGGACAGGCAGTCCTCCGTAATCTCTTTGAGGTATAGGCAACTCCTACCCTCCGTCCCGGATGTTGGGCTACCGGTTGGAGGCGTATTCAGAGAAGATTCCTTCCTTCTGTGCTACTGAGCTTGAGGGAGCTCCTTTTTGATCTTAGGGTCTCCGGTAGCCTTAAGCTGGGGAGTCCCATATGTGAGGACTGACTTCCTGCTTGGTCCTGGAGAAAGAGTAGTTATTCACCTGTAACAGGTGTTCTCCAGGAGCAGCAGGAATCAGTCCTCACAACCCTCCCTCCTCCCCTTGGAGTTGCAGTTCTATGCTTTCGTTTTTTTTGCTAATTTTTTGCTGTCTTTTCGCTATGTCATCTGACTGAGCAAGATGGCACCCTTGGGCGGGAAGAGGACCGCGCATGCGTGCTGCAATTCCCAAAGGCTTTCTTTGAAAGCTGGGGAAAATTGCTCCGCGAGGGTTCCGTCGGCGCCGACGTCACCCATATGTGAGGACTGATTCCTGCTGCTCCTGGAGAACACCTGTTACAGGTGAGTAAATTCTCTTTATCAACTCACTGTAATCTTGCTATTCCCCTTGATTTACCCTAGTCACCAGTTGTGTGGTCTGTCTTGATTAGATTGTAAGCTCTGATGAACAGAGGCTGTCTCTTACTTGTTCATGTACAGTGCTGCGTATGCCTTGTAGCGTTATACAAATGATAAATGGTAGTAGTAGTATAGTTGTGGTTAACAATAGCTTGAGAAATAATTGGAAATATTCCAACTGTATGTCATCATGGAACTTCCACCATATTAACTGTAGGAAGAATGTTTTTTTCCTTATAAGCTTCATTTCTTAGCCTGCAAATGTATCGCTGTTCTGCATTGCCAAAGAGCTCAAGTTTGGTTTCATCTGTCCATGGAGCATTTTCCTTGAAAGATTGTGGTTTCTAAAGATGGGTTTGGGCAAAGATCAGGTGTTTCTTTTTATGTCTGTCTTTGAGCAGTGGGGTCCTCCTTGGCCTACGCCCATGGAAGTCCTTCTTTATTTAGTGTGCAGCTGTGGTGCGGTGCGGGTTGAAATCACTAGATCGCTCCAGGTCAGCTTTAAGCTCTCTGGATGTTGTACATGGTATTTTTTCCAACAGTTTGCACTAACCTTCGAAGACTACTTGGATTAATTTTCCTCTTCCCACCACGTCCTGGGAGGTACTTGATGGTTCCATGAGCAGAAAACATCTTAATAATATTGTGAAATGTAGACAAAGGAATCCCAAGATCTTTGGAGATGGCCTTGTACCCCTTTGAAGTTTGTTTGGTGATAAAGGCTTTTCTGGGTCTCGGGCAACTCTCTTGTCTTCTCCATTGTGAAGATGGAATAGGAAGTAAATGTGGCCATTTTAAACATTAGAGCCATTTTTCATTGGTTGATTCAAGTCATGTGAGTATTGACAGTTGATCACACGTGCGTCTAATTTCATTGCAGTGGCAATGTGGTTTCTTCTGTTCAAACTGAAGTGCCAGTAATCATGTCCTGGCAATGTCCCAGTTTTTTATACTATTTTCTTACTATTTTCCTTTTTAAATTGGTCTTGTTTTTATTTGATTCTTTTATGTGTCAAATATATGTGTGCATATATAATCCAAAGCCATTTCACTGACCACTCATTCATGAGCTGGAACAAATTACAGTTGAATAGTGGGAGAAACTACCAGCAGACAGATGTACGAAACTTATAGATGGCTACAAAACATTTGGAGGCTGTCATCACTGCCAAGAGTTGTACAACCAAATATTAGTGAAAGATGCCATTAATCCCGTCTGGGTCATATTTTTTTTTCTCAGAAATTACTACGTCTAAGTTGCATAGGCATTCTTTTTTTTTGTTGTATACCTTTGAACATAGTATTAAAATAGTATGATGACATACAGTTGGAATACCTCGGAATAACGCTGGATCAGAATCTTACCTTCCAAAAAACACATACAAAAAACAACTCGTTCCATATATTCTAAGATACAAACCCTGAAAAACCTCCGACCTCTATTAAACTCTGATTCCTTCCGTATTGTTTGCCAAGCCTTCACTACCCCCACCCTTGACTTCTGCAACCACATATACCATGGCCTCCCAAAACACATTCTCTACCCCCTCTAATTAGCACAGAACATGATAGCATGCCTAATCTCCAATACCCCAAGAAGAACCCACATTACCCCCATGCTCCAATACTTCCACTGGCTCCCTATCCTTTCTAGAATAAAATTCAAAACCCTTACCCTTATCCCTAAGGTTATCTATCAGGAATCTTCCCCCTGCCTTCAGTCACTCCTAAACCAGTGACCAGCCTTAGATCTCGTAGGTCTAACTCAATAAACCTTCTATACATCCCAGCCCAAAAATTAGAAAGCACGCAAACTACATGCAAATGAACCTTCTCCCTCTATGCCCCAAAGGATTGGAATACCCTCCCACCTGACCTTAGGAATTGCCCTGATCATACAGAATTTTGCAAAAAACCAAAATCTTTCCTTTTCCAAGAATATTTTAGTTCTACCCCTCATACCCCCATCCCACCTAGCACCATCTAGACCTAGCCGATCTACTACCCCCACACATCAATTCCCCCCCCCACTAATGTACATAAGTTTGCTGTTTTCAGCTTTATAGTCCAACGGTTAAGTTTTTGTTTACAAATGTTCTATGTAAAACCGATAGCATTGGCACTGTTATGTTGAGTCCCTGTTAACCATCTTGAATTGTAGAAAGAGAAAAGATGGTATAATAAAAAAAACTTTGAATAAATAAATAAATATGTCCAATTATTTCTCAAGATATTGTACATAACATATCTAAAATGCAAGTGTGCCAATAAGGTTGAGCACAGTTGTAATTTTGGGGGATTTCTTCACCATCCCCAGTGAATCTTGTTTAAAGTCCTTTGCACTAGGCTAGTCAGCCTTCTGCAGAAAACATTCTTGGCTCTTTTTTGGCATTGGTGGACAACATTTCTCGCACAGCAGCCCTTGGAAGATCATCCTGTGGTTCAGGAAACCAAAAATGCTCCCGATTGATACCCAGCCATGTCAGCAATGCATTCATCCTTTAGGATGTGAACTTCTTCTGCCTCAGCCTTTACCCTCAAATAGGGAGGACTGAGGAGAACACCATCGGGTGTCACCAGTCTGCTTCACCCTCTCTCTCAGGCCATGAAGTCACTTTGAATATGCTTGAAGGGATACCTAGCGAGTATCATTTGTGACGACAGGGATGAACATTCATCGGATAACTAGTCAAGTAGGCTTGATGAGTCCTGCGGAAAACTCTCTAACATCTCAGATTTTGGAACCTTGCAGAAGCCACACCTCCTGGGACATCAAGTCTGGTCAGGCAGGATGGAGGCCTCATTACCCCTCAGAAGACAGTTGCCAATCACCCTTTGCTTCCTTGTGGTCACTGATTCTGCCACACTTACGGGTGGCTTGCAGCTCTGGTTCTTCTGGGATGTTCTCAACCACTTGCACTCCCAGGGCGGCATATTGGCAGACAGCACAACCTCCCTTTTCGTGAACCTTGCTGGCAATTCCAGGCAGTTCCTGTTCCAGTATGACTATAGTTTCCACTACATGATCTTGAATAGAATCTTGCTGGTCCTGTGTGGGATCTTGTGTAGCCATTGTGCAACAATTTCCACAGTCATTTGGATTCATCTTTCTCCAGTATTTGTCTATGGAACATAGATCTTATCATCCAGGAACAAGCAGGAATGTAGTCTTCACATATGGGTAATCGTCCTGGTACCGACGGAGCCTGGCCACGGGGACGCTCCCCAGCATCCAATTAGAAAGCTTTTGGGAGCATCCCACAGCGCCTTGCGTGCTGCCTTCCCGCGAATTTCCCAAACTGCCTCTCTCCCAGTTCTTCGTTTTCCACTGAGCCAGCAGGTCGTTTTCCTGTCACCGCAGAAATTATCCCCATATTTTTTTCTTTCTGTTTTGTGTAGTGTCCCGCTTATCCTCGAGTTAGGGTTATACCGGTACCGCCGGTTTCTTTCTTTCTTTAAAAAAATAACTTAAAAAAAAATTCTATCTTTTATCTGGATGTTCCAGACTTTTTTCTCTTGGGTTGCCACGTGCATTTTGGGCACTAGGGGCACAATTTTTTCCTCAAACACTGGAAAAACCCACTTTGGGTTTTAAAAAAGTGTTCCAAGTGTGGTGGTAACCATCTCTGTCACTGGCACTCATGAGTGGTACCTCAAATGTTTAGGTCCTGGACCCTCCATCCTCGGAGTGTGTTGCCCTGTGGGATGATGTCCGAAGAGGGTTGACAGAAACCGAGCAGCTAAGATTAGCACTCTTTTCCCTCCGATGCAGCATCTGTGGCATCGAAGTCTTTCCAGGGCTTCGTCTTCCTCCCATGGATTCTCAGGTAACCAAACATACAATCCTGGCCGGTCCTCAAAGGGTAGATCGTCATTCCAAGCATCGAGATGCCTCTTGGCGTTGCCCTTGAGGAACTTGTACCGGCCAAAATTGCCCCGCGGCGAGGCTTCGGCTTCCAAAGCATTATCGGGCCTCCAAGATGTTCTCGAGGCCTCAACCTCGTCAGAACTACTGGTGCCATGCTCTGGTGTACTGGCCGCCTTCGTCCGGTACCGACCAACCAGGCATAGCGGCAGTGTCCAATGGACCAGAGATTCCTGGCTATTGAAGCAGGTCCTGGCGGCTCTCCTTGCGGCATCGGTGCCCTTCGGAACCGCTTCAGACAGTTCAAACCGGTTATCGGACGACACGGCTTCCGTCACCGATATCGATACCCAGTGTACCGACAGCGGCGAGTATGCTACCAACACTGAGTCATGCTTATTTTCCTTCGGTACGACAAGGCCTGGTACTGGACCCCCTCCGGTACCGACTTCGATCGGTACCGGTAAGCGTGCTTTGCAAGAGCAAGAACCGGACAGAAGATATTTTTGAATCCTCCGATGACTCTGGGAGGACTCTGATAGCTTACTGTCGATACCGGAGTACTTCCTCTCTGAGGAGCCCTCTTCCTCCTAAGCGTAGTATGTTCTCCTCCAGATGATATATCCTTTCAGGATTTCATTCATAGAGGTGGCTAGGGGTTCTTTCCTCACTAGTGCTCCTGAAACAGAGCCCAGAAGCAAAGGAGTTTGAGATTTTACAATATCCTAAAGCTTCCCAATGAAGCGGCTACTTTGCCTATTCCATGAGTTTCTTACATGATCTCATGTTCAGAATGTGGGAAAACACCTCTTACCACCTCTCCCCCTTCCCGTAGACTGGAATACCATGTTATCAGTAACCTCCTTGTCCTGGATTTCAAAAAAAAACTCAGTTGCCCACACCACTCGTGGTGGATTGTAGTCAGCGTATGAGAAGGAATCAAGAGTGCAAAGAGACCATGCATCTATCCTCCAGGAC